>LPNX010066835.1:196371-247994 GCA_001517045.1 Pseudotsuga menziesii
TCATTTCCCTAAATCCATCCTCTCTCATTGTTACTATCCCACTCTCTCACCCTCTAACCATCCCTCCATCCATTATTCTCTCTCTCTCTCTCTCTCTGACTCTCCCCCCTCTCACTCTTTAACCACCCCCCATTTGTCTCTCTATGACTCACTCACTCTATGCCTATCTGTATATAACCACTCCATCCATACCTCTCCTCCCTCTCCATTATGCTATATCTTTAATCCATCCATTATCCTATATATTTTTTGCACCCAATCATACCTCCCTCCTATATATATCCCTATCCCATCCACCCTATATCTCTTACCCCCCTCATCCCTCCCTCCCACTTATATTTCTCCTCCCTTCATTCCCCCTTTCATATTGCTCCCCTATCCATCCCTCCCTCCCTTCCCTTGTATTTCTCCTCCCTTCATTCCCCCCCATATCTCTCCCCCACCCATTCGTCCCACTCATGATTCCCTCTACATGTTTCTCTCCCTCCTTTGAATACCCCCTAGGGATGATTTTAAGGAATCATACTTATTTAAAAGTGTATAACTGTTGGCGAATCTTACCAATTCTTAAAACTCCAACTATAAAATGTTTGGTGATATTCTTCAAAAAATATTTTAATTTCCAAGGATTTTATATCATTTATATAATAATTTGGCGATTTTTAGGGTGAAAAAATTTTACCCCATCAAAATTGGGCCAAACAGGGCTTCAAAAAATGCAAAATGGCGAATCATTATTTGGAGGAAAACATGAAAAATTAGCCCATGGGATAAAATTCGCCCCTAAAATCATCCCTGCTACCCCCCCTCTATTAGCTTAATCAATGTAATGTTAATTTCTCCTATGTCATATGCACTACATCGCATATGTGTTATATCGGATATGCACTAGATCGCATATGCAATATGATAATCATGTTTACATGGCAACTGTTAGGGGTAAACCATTGTAACCATAACACATATGCGTTAAAACTAACATGCATTATATCGCATATGCGATATTTTTTTAATAAAAAATGTTGGGTTGCGGGCCGTGGGCCAGTTTTAATGTAGAAAAAGACAAAATTCCTCAGAACCTACGCACAGAGAACTGTTCAACCTGTCATTTCATCATTTATTACACAAATACATAGGTATTTTACAATTTTGGGTGGATTTCAATGGGGAATGTACGTAATAGAGGCCGAAAATCAGTGAGGAAGGTGCTTACATCGGAAGAAGCTGAAAAAAAAAGAAAAGAAGAGGGAAGAATCAAGAAATCATCAGCATTCAATCAATGAGAAAATACTTCCCATTCCCACTCAATGGGTGAAGAAGAACAATTCAATAGAAAATACAATGTTGGATACCCCAGGGGAAGAGTCAAAGCGAAGGAATTTGATAGTGGACAATACCATTCATTCTCCAGTGACCCACATTTCAGTACTGAGTTCATTTGATGGAACACTACACTTTGCATCAAACACTTGCGCCTCAACATCTCAGGGATACCTGACGTAGAGGTTGAGGAGGATAATGCAACGTTAATGGAAGTTGGTTACGGGGAAGATGAAAATATTGGTGCATTATTAAGCAGACAATTTTGTGAAGAGTTCAATCATTATGTTCTTGGCAATGAAAATGTGGCTCCACAACAACCATGTGAGATGGTTCAATCTCCTAATCAAAGTTGTCATCCTATAATGGATATAACGTCACTCCAATATTTCAAACGATAAAAAATCTTGCATCAAAACGAAAGAGAACTCCTAAAAGCATACAAGTGGATGAGAGTGAATTGATTTCCATGGAAGGTAAGGTTCCTAAACGCACTATCCTTCGTCATTGTTCTAAAATAATGAAACAATATTTTGATAAAAAATATGAAGCTGGTCACTGTCAATTTTTTTCAGCTTTGATTAAATCTAGGAGTATGGAAACTGTTAGAATTTTTTTAGGAATAAGAACATTGAAGAATATCTAATCAAGTAATCACATTGTTAAATCTCTTGTTGTTTTATTCACATCGATCAGTAAAAAAACTCGTTCATGGGACCGCAACATGGCTCGTCGTGTCTTGGCTGAGTCAACTGTAAGTAGATCCACAAGACAACGTCGTTTACTTAAATGCACATCACAATTTTTTCCTTTACATCCAAATACGCTTAAAAAATATTCAGTAAGAAGAGACAACCTTGATGTAGAGGGACACATTGAAACATTATGGGCATTTAGAGTTAGGTTTCCCCGTAAAGACATGAATTTAGTCGAAGCAGTGAATGGATTAGTGCACACATTTTGGAACAATAACACTAGACCTTCTTTAACACAAAGGATGTGTTAAAACAATGTAGGGGTTCTATTAATAATGAAACGCATGTTAAACATTATCTTGATATGAAACAAACTCAATTGTTTGAGATGTTTAAAATTTCCCATGTAGAGATAAGGCTCGGGAAAAGATCTTTTGAAAAATGCAAGCCTTGGTATGTTAGAATCAATACCATCTGGAACACTTGTTGTTGTAGGTACCACATAGATTTTGATATATATTATCATACATTTGCACATATACATCTTTTTTTTGCATCCTAACCATGTGTAGGAATGCTCAAGTACAATACCGCCAATGTCATCTAGAGATTTCATCCAGAGCATAATGTGTCAGAGGGAAGATGGTCATACATATTACTTAAAACAATGTGTAGAGGTTTCTTGTAACAAATGTGGTGGGCTATCATTATGGTCTAATTGCATCCATGAGAGTGAAGATCAACCATTGGGGAATACAATTGTCGAGAAGAAGAACTATCGATATGAGACATATCAGCTACATGATGGGAAAGAAAGAAGGAATATTAAATTGGTGATTACACATGTGACAATATACACGAATAATACTCATTTAAATGACTATATTGTTTATGTTGTTTTATAACATTGTTTATTAACATAAATTAATATTCACGTAAATAGTTTTATGTTGTTTTATAACATTGTTTATTTTGTTTCCCACTAGGTTCAAGTATGTGAATTTATTGCAGAGTTCCGTGGAAAGATCCAAAAGTACATTCAACATGCCAATATGGCATGGTGGCAAGATGAGAAATTCATAATATGCCAAGACACCTTCCCTCTCGAAACAATACTATCAGTGGTTGACTTTGCAGAAAATTACACCCTACAACCACAAAATGAAATACAAAGTCAGTACTATCACTTAGAGCAGGTGAGCATAATGGTCCATATCACTTATCGACATGGGCCAGATAGCAATGAAGAGAAACACGTGATATTGAAAGAAAGGCACTTCTACATAAGTGAAGACTGGACCAATGACATCCATTATGTACAACATTGCTTTAAATTGTTTTATGATCATGTGATAGCTATGGATATACTGTTTTGTCATCATTTGATTTGGTCAGATGGTTGTGATGGACATTTAAAGAATGCATGTGTATTTCAATGGTTGTGTTTGTTTCACATAAAATATAAGGTGCCACATATATGGAACTACTTTGAAACTGGTCATGGAAAAGGAGAGAACGATGGCATTGGTGCATGCATACAAAATTCCCTTAGAAGGGAAGAGATGAAGTTTACAAGTGCTCGCCTTTGAGATGCTGGATCTATAGTGAAATGGTGTGCATCTGTGATGGGAGAACAAACAACAAGGAAAAACCTAGTGCGGAGAATATTATGGGAGATGACAAATGTGGACCGATCCAACACACATCGGGTGAACACAGTGCATGGAACTCGATAGTTTCATTCAATTAAAAGCTCAGACAACTCGGCCCTACAAATTTGGACAAGATTGAAGGCTTTCTTTTGTGGTTTGTGTAGCATCGATGAATGGGATGATCGTGAGTATACAAATATGGTTGATACATGGGATTGAGTGACACTTGGCACCGATTTGAAGGGGGATAATGAAATAGACCCAGTGGAAGATGATCAGACATACAGACATATAGTTCTATAGACTATGATCACATATTAGATCTCATACATGCAAGTACAAAAAATTAAACTTGTAGTACCTAAATCACTACAAGCCTTTACATTTAAAGAAATTTTATTTATGTTACATGTAAGACCTTTTTTAATAAATGTATTGTTAACTTGGCCTATTTCCTATCACAGGTCATATATATGCAGTGGTTTCCCCAAAAAATAATGAATGGGGTTTTGGCTATTGGTTGGCTCATTGCTTAGAGGGGAAACAAACCATTCTCGAACCTGTTACAGATTATGAAAATATTGAATTCCCAACTGGATCGATGGTTATAAAAATGGGAGTACTCGACACTAGAAGCACAATAGAAAATGAATGGTGGGTATGTATATCAGCAATATATACCGGGAGCTATTGTATACCACTTTACCAAACTGGTAGTTGGTATAAACATCCAGCTGCACGCATTTTTGAACAAAAATAGGTCACATGTATGATACTTGCTACCTCATTTAGAGCATGAGAGATTGATGGACACTACCGGCAGCAAAGATGATCCAGATAGCCTACTTGCATGAGTGCATTGTTAATAGGCATTACTAGATTGTCTAGTGTATCTAGATTGTCAGGTGCGTTATTTAAACTTAAAAGTGCGCACTGAAGCACACTTTCAATACCATTCACCTATAAAATTTTAATACTAACCTATGATTGGAGAATACCATTCACAGTATACTACATAGTATAAACATGATCCTACACCCTTAGGTGAGTTATCTATAAATAATGTTTGCACAAATTCATTGGTTTTGTCTTTATTTTCTAATGAGAGTACTATTGTTTAGCCTTTCGTGTGCCTAGGATAAAAATAGCACCTATGGCACATTGGAGGCGCCAATAACTAACAGTGTCTTTAGACGCTTGTTACAGCTGATTTTACCATGCATGGTGGGTCACACCTTTATGGCCTTCCATGTCCCTCTGCAGACTCTTTGGACCCCATGGACTATTTTTGTACCTTTGATGTTTCCAAGATCATCCCTAAAAACATGCATTAGTTTCCATACACGACTTTTAAACCTATTCTCGTGTATATACGTGGATATGACCCTCAAACCCATGTACATCGGGATGTGTGCAAAAGGCCAAATAGTTTTGGAGTTTTCCTTGATGTGGAGCCGAGTCACTTGTATCTTGGCCTTCCATATGCCTTGAGATCGCTCAGTTTCAACCTTCCATTACCCCATTGAAGCACTATATAAGGAACCCTTTGGATACATTGAAAGGAGAGGAATTGAAGAGCAAGAAAACTATAGTCCATTGTTGCCGGAGCTTATACTTGAGTCTGCATCCCTTTGTCCCTTGGAGCACTTTGTGTTCTTCCCAAGATTTCCTTTGCTTGTGAGATTGCTATCAAGAGATGGAGGATTGAAGTGGTGGAGCCCCAGGTGGAGCACTCAGTTTCTCCAGTTCGCAGACGTGTCGACAGAGGTTGTCACTATTGTAATCTCTGATTTATATTAATAGAAATATCTTTTCCTGTCCAATAATGTGTATTTAAATGAGTATTGAATCCATGGATTCTTTTAAATGCTTATATGTTATTAATTATATATGCTAGAGTAGCCCTAACACCATTATATAGCATGCTTGTCTTGTTTGCTGAATGTTGAGAGAGCAAATTGCCAATACAAGCGAGAGTGGAAAAGCTCAACGAGGATCTACATCAACCATCCAGAATAAGGTATGTTTCGAGATCCTTTAGTGTTAGATGTTTTGTTTCTCTTGCATATAGGAAAGGATTGATTTCTGCGGTTACTCTGTCTATTGTGCTACCCCAAGCCATAGGAAGTTTTCTTCGTAACAGAATTGGCGACCATACTAGGGATTTCCTAGTCATTTCCTTTGGGGGTTTTATCGGCATTCAATGTTCTTGAATTGCTTTGATTTCTCTGCTTCTGAGTCGAGTCTGGGGGCATGTTTTCCTAGTAGTGTTTGATAGGAGTAAATTTTGTCTCAGCTTGTCTATTTACTTTCTTTTTTATCTCTTTTTCTTCCTGTATGCAAGTTTTCTCTTCACAGTCGCGTGTACATGTGGTTTTTACTGGGATATCCACGTATATACGTGGGTTTTCTGCACACAGTCGCGTATGCCCCGAGTTTTTCCTTTTTGGGGAAGATTAAGTGTTGCTGGGTGAGTTTGGATAGTTGCTGAGTCTTCTTTGATGCTTCTGGAGTTGGGTTACACCCCTATTTCTGACTAGAGATGCTTGTTAATTTGATTTTTTTAAAGAATGTTCTTGTCATTGCATTTTCTATTTTTTGTTTTGGGATTAGTGCATTAGGTCTCTTTTAAAGTTAGTGCTTTGCTTGAGTGCTGCTTGATAGTGCTTGCAGAGTCTATGGGTTGTAGAGTCATACTTTTGCTTTATTATCTCATTTAAATTCAAAAAATACAAAAACATTTGTTTTTTTCATCATTATGCATTGTTGCATTTTTCATTTTGCATGGTACTTGCATTAGGTTTGCTTGGGAAGTATTAGTAAAATATTCATATAGGAATGATTGCATATCCATTTGAAGGAAAATTTTGCACTTCACATAGTAGCATACCCCATTTTTCATTCGACACAGTGCATTTGCATTGATTGTTAGGTGTGCATTTTACTTCTTGTTGCGTCATAACATCATTAGTTGCCCGATCATTTGACTTTTTGAGTAATAATCCAATTAAAATAAACACATAATAAAATGAATTACACTCTTTTATTTTATAGGGTGCACCAACAAGATTAGGTTTTAGGGTCTTGGAATAGTTCATTGTGAGTAAATTCTCCAAGACCACTAAATGAAACATTTATGTGTCTGTCCAGGTGAGAGAGTGAAATTCCTTTATATAATTAGTGTTTCTCAGGATCCTCCTCTTACAAGGGAGTTAAGCACGAGGCACTGTGAGCGGTTATTAATTGGGATGACCCTTGGTCATAACTGAGTAGCACCGGAGATATTCCCAGGATTATATTCGTATCTGGGGGCTTTTTCGAGAGTTTCGGGCTTTGCTACCCTGCCCATATGGTCAATCCGACTTGCGACTGTCCGCTTGAGCATTGATTATATTGAGGTGACCTTAGTTTCCTTACCTAGGTTATCGAGGGGGTACTTCACAGAGGTTATTCTACAGGTGTCCTAGCCAGGTAGGGGTCGGACAGCATAGTCACTATATGTGTTGAAGTTGAGGGCCACTATAATTGGTTATGAACCTCCGCTTGTTGTGTATGGGAGTCTCAAGCCTCTCCTAGGTGAGACATACCTACTTCATTCAGGAGCTCACATATACTACCCTTGTTTGTTTGTGATTTGGCTTTACATTGTATAGGTGTATGCTCTGTGCATGCTCGTTTGCCTAGGGTTTGCGTAATTAGATAGAGTCTTTTTCATTTTTCGAGTCATTGTGGATTCGGGCACGTCACTTCACCATTCTCATCGTTTAGCAGGACTTCCGCCTTCCACATCTACTCCTCCTTTGGGAGAGAGAAACAGACAGTTCGGGCGGACTAATTCTCACATTGATTCACAAACGTTGGGATATCACAAGGATGAGATTCCTGAGATGTCTTCTCCACCTCATGAGGTTGGGGATGTAGATTATACTCCTATATATGATCCTTCACCAGAAATACCTTCACATTCTGCTTATGATCCCTCATTCACAGGTCCCCGGTATTGGTTACCAAGTGACGAGACTCATCATGAACCCACAAGCACTAGTTATATTCGTTATGGCATGCCTGATATCCCTACACACGATCTGACACATCATGCCGATTAAAAAATTGAACCTAGCACTACGTCTAGGGGCACTCCTATTCCTTTCCATGCGGAGAGATTTAGGAGCACTAGTCACATTGCACCTTCCATCCCGGTGGTGGAAGCTACCTCACATGTCTGTCCTAGACCTAGTGTTAGTAGTCATATGCAGGTACTAGAACCGAGACGAGTGACCATTGGGAACACCACTTAAATCCCTTCACATGTCCCTTTGTCCTCAAACCCTACTCCTTCGAATGCATTTTTGACAACCCTTCCTCCCCCTCATTCATGTGGTCCTTTGGGCCGGAATATCGCTACTAGCCATGTTCGTACTGCAACTGCTCCCACGGTAGTATCTCAGAGTCAAGTACCTCCTGTTGTCTTGGGAGGACATATTCCTGTTTCTCGATCGTCTCATGGTCCATCGCAAGGGGTTCCCCATATCCCTAATTATGGAGCTTCTCATGGGACATCCCATGGGACACCTTATGGAGCTTCTCATGGAAAATATTATGGAGCACAATATGGATAGAACTATCAACCCTATGGGTACGGGTATCAACAACCAGCTTACTCTTTTAATTATGGCTTTGTAGCAGCGCATAGTCAAGGTACACCACATCATAATGCTTCCATGCATCCCTAAACGAGTCAAATGGGAGGAGGATATTATGGCCAAGGCCATGGTATTTACAGTAATCGGCCTTATATGAACCAGAACTATCAGGTAGCGTGGCATAGACCGGCTCAACCTAGGCTCCCTTTCCTCGCAACGTTGAACTTACTTGACTTATTGAGACTTATGAACGATCTGGTATCTCATGACCCGGCTTAGCCGACTGTCCCTAACAAGCTTCCCTCGGACATTCCCAAGTTTGAGGGCAAAGTAGGAGAAGATCCTAGTGAACATGTCACTACTTTTCACCTTTGGTGCTCTTCCAATTCCTTACACGATGACTCAATCCATTTAACGCTATTTCAACGCACCCTCACCGGGCATGCAGCGAAATGGTATATAGATTTAGAAAGAGGGGCATTCATTTTGTTCGATGACCTTGCCTTGGTTTTCCTCAATCACTTCCAGCTACCTGTGCGTTTCAACGTTGGTACAGAACTCTTGTCGATATTTCAACAAGACAAAGCCACACATATTTCGGACCATATCCAAGAGTGGCGTAGACGGAAGAGGTTGATTAAAGCATTAATACCACCAAAATTTCTCCTTGAATGGTTCCTCAAATCTTTGTTACCTTACATTGCGAAGGATGTTTCTACATCTAGAGTCCAAAACGTGGAACAAGCAATCTTTAGGCCATAGGACTTAGATTTGGTCTATGCTTAATCCGGACTTTTATATGAAATCATACCTAACGCTCTGCATTCTAGTTTCGATCCCAAGATGAATCCTAGACCACATGCCGATGGCATTGTGGGTTGTACAAGTGCCAAACCTGTGGATTCGGTTGTGAAACAAGTGAGCCAGTTGTCTATTAATCAATTCGCTTTGAGGTAAGCCACAAATTCGTCCAAACCCACCCAAATGGTGAGTGTCCTTTTCGTGCAATCGTTGGACCATAAGGGCAACCAGCAGCCCAGAAGGAATAATAAAAAGGGTAAAAATAATCATAAGGGTGGGAACAAGAATGAAAAATGCTAATTTTAATGACAAGAACTCCCACAATGCTGGGGGGGACAAGCAATCTAAATGTAAGGTTAAGTTTATTTGAAAATTGTGTAAGGAGGACCACCTCACTCACTTGTGCCCCCATATGGAAGATGCCTCGAGATTCATAGCATAGGGCCCAACTATGCTAACCAATCCATTACCCCATAATCAAAATATGACTTCAAGGACCAATGATCCTCATTGTGCGTCGGGCGGAGATCAAAATCTGTTGGAAGCCAATACTGGTCATGGTTGCATCAACGTGGTATGTGCTACTAAGGTTGTAACTCATGCGAAAGATTATGGTTCATCACAACCAGACCTTGGAAAAGAACCCGCTCCACCCGAGATCCCTTTGCATATCGAAAACCCTATGGATAAACCTTAAATTGTACCTCGCATTCCTAAGGGAGTCCTAAAGCATTCGGGGCACAATCCTAATGCTCGAGCCGCCCAGAACTATTTTGTTGTCAAGGATTTGGGCCAAACTCCTTGTGCGATGTCTGCACTTGAAGTACTTCAGAGTTGTCCTCCGCAAAGGAAATCCTTGCTTTCTGGTCTTGGGATTAATGATGATAACTCTTCTTCCATCATCAAATTTTAAACCATGGGACTACAGCCTCGCTTGCCTTACTACGTGTCTCTTTTGATTCATGTAGAGTGTCTTAATATGACCATGAAATGCACTGTGATTGATGAAGGCGTTGCTACTTTTGTGATGTCTTTGTCGTGCTGGAAGGGTTTGGATTCTCCCGAGTTGTCTCAATTCGCTACCATGTTGACTTCCTTTGATGGTAGATCATTTCAGTCGCACAGGATCCTTCCTTCTCTTAAGGTCCAATTAGGAGGGAAGATCGTCGCGATCGAGATCGAGGTGGTTGATGCACCCCTTGACTACAATATTTTACTGGGCTAGAATTCGATGTATAGTATGCAAGCCGTAGCCTCTTCTCTATTCCGAGCAGTATGCTTTCCATTTAATGGGAAGATTGTTATGATTGATCAGACATCGTTTCGTAATCAAAGTGTTAGTGCATCATCAGGAGCTTCTATCTCGATTATCGATCATTCTCAGCCGACAACTAGGAGTGTGGGTGTGGGTATGTATCAATCTCTTATGGGGACTTTTAGTTATCCTGCGCCCGTTCTTATGATCGGATCTAGTTTCGGTGGGGCTTCATCTTCATTGAAGTCAGTGTCTTTTTGCACTACCCATATGGAAGATCGTTGGATTCTTCCTTCGCTGAGTCCTTTGAATGGATATGTTGAAAAGGATGTGCCGTTGCTTGCAGCAATGATAGCATATCAAGCGAATTTTGATTATGTTGCGGAGCCTAGTCCTTCCTCTTTGTCGATGGAGGAGGAGGACCCGTATGTGCTGCCTGCATGGGCAGTTGAGTCCTCTTATGCACATGATTTCCTTGATTATGTTTTTCCATCAGATGAAGCCATTATTGAGGCCATGTTTGGGGTTGAGCCACCTTGGGAAGAGTTGCATCATAGATCATATTTTCTTCCCGACCTTAACTGTATGGAGTGTGAGGACTTTAGGGAGATTCTTAGAGAGAATATTGGTAGTCCCGTGGTTCCATTGAGTTCTCATGGTCAGATGGTTGATGGGAACATGGCGAACTTATCACCTACTATTCCTATCAATATTTCTCGTGATCTTGGCAAAGTTGAGAACATCTACATTGGGGTGGACTATTCTCCTGATGAGATCAAGGCATTAGAGGAAATTTCAACTCAAAATGGGCCTCCTAAAATGAACTAATAAAATAATAGTTAAAATAATAAAATAATATTTATTAATTTTGGAGGAAGAAAAGAAGAAAACTACTTTTTTGTTTGTATTTTTGACATATCTCCCTATGTTTTTACTCAAATTTCGATCGGGAGATCTCGCTGGATGCAGAATTAAATTCCACATCTAACGAGTACCCACTCGGCATACTTTTGACGGACCCCGCTACCCCAAAAACAAGAAATACCTGAAAAAAATGGAATGATGATGTCATCATTCCATTTTTTTCAGGTCTTTCTTGTTTTTGGGGTAGCAGGGTCCGTCAGAAGTATGTCGAGTGGGTACTCCTTAGATGCGGAATTTAATTCTGCATCCAACGAGCTCTCTTGATCAAAATTTGAGTAAAAACACAGGGCGATATGTCAAAAATACAAACAAAAAAAATAGTTTTTTTTTGTGATACCTATCCCCAAATTTATATTAAAAAAGTGTTTAAGACCTATACGGTATTTCAAATTTAAATCAATTTCATTGGCTAACACATTATGAGATGAAATTTGAATAAAAGTTAAAAGGCCCATTTTGAGTTGAAATTTCCTCTAATGAGTATACCGAGTTGTTTAAAGAGTTTTGTGACATCTTTGCTTTGTCATCTAAGAAAATGCTAGGTATTGACCCTCGTATTGTCGAACATGAAATTAATATCTATCCGAATGCGAAGCCCGTTCGACAACATTTGCATGCGGTGAATCCTAGAAAAGCACCCGCTATTAAGGCTGAGATAGAGAAATTGTTAAAAGCCGGTTTTATCTATCCCGTTCCCTTGACGGAGTGGGTTTCAAATCTCGTTCCAGTTGATAAGAAGCAGGGAGCGATCTGTATATGCACTGATTTCCATGACTTAAATCGTGCTTGTCTTAAGGATAATTTTCCCACACCATTTATTGATCAGATTTTGGATGAGTGTGCAGGAAGCGAGGTATTCTCCTTCATGGATGGTTTTTCTGGATATAATCAGATTCAGATCAAACCTAAGGATCAACATAAAACTGCATTTATTTGTCCTTGGGGTACATTTGCATATCGGAAGATGCCTTTCGGTCTTAAAAACGCTGGAGCCACATTTCAGAGGGCTATGACCTTAATTTTCATGATCTCAATTTTTTTTATTGAAGTGTATTTGGATGATCTTGCTGCTCATTCTCGTTTGAGAGTGCGTCATCCATACCATTTGAGATTAGTATTCGAAAGATTCCACCATTACCAGGTTAGGTTAAATCCTCATAAGTGCATCTTTTGCGTGACGTTTGGTCGCTTACTAGGGTTCATTCTATCTAAGGAGGGTATAAGAGTTGATCCCTCAAAGGTTGAGGCAATACTTCAATTGTCTCCCCCGCGTAATATTAGACAACTTCAATGTTTGCAAGGCATGGCAAATTTCTTGTGGAGATTCGTGGTTAATTTTTCCAATTTGACTAAAGGCTTCATGCGTCTTTTAAAGAAGGACACTACCTTTTGCTAGGATGAGCGAGCCCAGGATTCCTTTGATGCTCTTAAGTGAGCCTTAGCATCAGCCACCATGCTTAGTCCGCCTGACTATAGTTGTGATTTTTTTATTTACTGGCCGCGTCCATGGAGACGGTTGGTATGGTTTTGGTTCAGGAAGATGAGGAGCTCCATGAGCATGTCATATATTATTTGAGTTGGAACCTTATTGATGTGGAATTCCATTATTCTCATGTGGAGAAACTTGCCTTGGCCACCGTGCATGCAGTTCATAGATTGAGACATTACATTCTCCTTCGCTAGACCTTGGTGGTAGCTCATGTCAATCCATTTCAGTTTGTCCTCACTAGAAGGATGATCGGGGGAAAATATAATAAGTGGATTTTTATTTTGCAAGAATTCGATCTCGAATTTGTTTTGGCAAAATCGAAGAAATCGTTGATCTTTGCAGAGTCATTTCGGATTTTCCAAGTGTGGAGGAGGAGGAGGTTTATGAGGATATGTTTGTCGATGAGCATATTTTTCTTATCTCAAGTTTGGACCCATGGTATGGGGATATCATTATATATTTGCAAACGTTGAAGGTGCCTACTCACCTTTCACAAGATGAGCGATGAGGATTACGTCATGTATCTAAGAACTACCTTATAGTGGATAACACTTTGTACTGCCGTGGGGTAGATTCCATTTTACGTTGTTGTTTAACCCATGATGAGGTTGAGGTTGTGTTGAATGATAGCCACGGAGGGGTGTGTGGTGGTCATTTATCTGGGCTTTCTACAGCCCAAAAAATATTGAGATGAGGATATTTTTGGTCGTCGATCTTCAAATATTGTGTCAATGCAGTTAAGAAGTGTCACCCTTACCAGGTGTTTGCACACAATATGTGCTCGCATCGTTCCCCATTACATCTGATTATCACCACCGGTCCCTTCACCAAATGGGGGCTTGACTTCATGATTGCAACCCAGCTTCGGCTGGGGGGCATCATCAGATTATAGTGGTTGTCGATTATTTCACGAAATGGGTTGAGGCTATGCCCATGATTAAATCCAACGGTGAGATGGCCGCACATTTCGTTTTCAATCAAATTATTACTCAGTTTGGTATTCCGAAATATCTTGTCACTGACCATGGTAGGCACTTTCAGAATAGAATGATGAAAGAGTTGGCTTCGAAGTTAGGGTATAAGCAGGAGAACTCCTCTTCTTATCACCCTCAGGCAAATGGATAGGTTGAAGCAGTGAATAAATCACTTAAGCCCATTCTCCAACGAACCATCGCACAAAGCAAGACGAATTGGCATATCATGTTATATCTTGCTTTGTGGGCCTATAAGACCGCGGTTAAGACTGCCACTGGTTTCTCTCCATATCAGCTCATACATGGGGTGGAGTCTGTCTTTCCAGTTGAATGCAAAATCCCTTCATTGAAGCTAGTTATAGAGCTTTTACCAGACACTTCCGCATTGGAGGAACGTTTGGTCTACTTAGAGTAGCTTGATGAGCAGCGTCGGGATGCCTTAGTGGCTTTAGAAGTAAATAAGCGTCGCGTTAAGGTCCAATATGATAAGTCTGTCCATCCAAGGAGGTTTAGTGAAGGTGATTTGGTCCTTTTGTGGGATCAAGCTAAAGAACCCTTGGGGGCAGGGAATTTTAATCCCATGTGGCTTGGTCCTTACATAGTCAAACGTGTGTTAGAGAAGGGCGCTTATGAGCTGGTGGATTATGAAGGGACAGCCTTGGAGGAGCCTATAAATGGGATTTATCTTAAAAAATACTATGCATGATCTTCAGCCAGGGCTGATTATTGTATATTATTGTACATTTTTTGCATAGTTAGGTTTTCTTATGGTGATGAGGTTTGTTGATTAGATTTAGTTTCTTATGGCAGATGTTAATGGAGTCTTCCACTTACATAGGATTCACTGATGGTGCTAGCCGCCACACTCAAAACTCAGCTTCTGTTGCTTGGGTGATTTATACTCCTACGGGTCAGGTATTGTCTTTAGGAGGTGTATTTTTACGGCCCTCTTCGAACAATGTTGTCGATTATAGTGTCGTTATCGAGTTATTGCAAGATGCCATTTCACATGGTGTTCTCTCTCTTGAGGTACATCTTGATTCACAGTTAGTGGTTTTAGAGCTTAATGGCTTATATTGTATTAGGGATCCGACATTATTACAAAGATTCTTACGTGTGAGATTGCTAGAACGACAATTTGAGAACATAACATACATACATGTTTCAAGAATTTTTAATCAAGTTGCTGAATCATATGCTAACTATGTGTTAGATTAGCATTTGTTTCATAGAACATAAGCATATCACAAACATACATTTTTACACACATGTAAATAAATAAAATCGATCATCATAAAAGTTTTTCATTAAACATCCAAAATATGATGTCATAATACATAAGTGTCATAATACAAAAATGGGGCTTCCGAGCCACCAGAATATAATACACGGTAGTAAAAAAATGAAACACTCTTAGGTCTCTAAGCCTAAGGAGGAGGAAGGCAGTTCTAATCATGGTAGCACACCACGGCTCTAGCTAGTCGTCAAAATAATCGAACCCATGCACGTGGTACACCAACCACCTGGCGCTGCATGGCCTCAGGCAAGTCCTCGACTTGCGCCATGGGTACCCTATGTGTCAAGCGTACAAAGTTTGTGTGCATGCTTTGGAGCGTCTGCTCCGCATCCACACCCATGATGTCATATCCTCTTCCCCTTCATCTTTGACAAGGGAAACCATCTGGTTGTCGTGGTCCAACATTTGCATACACATGACAGATTGTCATTATGTGTCGTCACACCGAAACATGTCTTTTGAGTCAATATATCAAAAAACACAAAAAAATTAATAATTCAAAAAACTTAAAAAGAGGGTTTGGGATTCATTACCTATGTCGCCATATGCCGCTCCTCGTGGTAGAGGCATGTCCGGATCTCCTTGGAAATCTTTCCTTGCATAGGGATAGTCATCGATGGCAATGATATGTCCCTTCCACCATGAAAAGAAGTCTGCTAGGTAGGGGTTAGCCATCCTACCTCCACCTAGTCTATGCATAACATTTGCCCAACGTCGTTGGGCCGGATCTTGAACTCCGTGTAGAGGAATGTACACTCTAAGGCTTAGCCCAAGTACACGCTCAAAGAAGAACGTGCTCAGTATGCTGCCGAAACCGAAGTTTCTCACCCTGCCCATCTTGCAGTCACTGAGCTACTGCTTCATGTTGCTCAACAGCGTAGTGCTCCAGCCGTACACTGTGGGTCTCATACACTCCACCGCATAGAACATCAATGGCCGCGAGGCCTGGTGGAGTGAAGCTAGACCGACTATCCTACTGAGTGCCAATAGTATGGCCTTCAGTCCTAGTACCTAGATCAAGTTTGCGGGGATTTGAATCGCAACCTTTTCCATGTATGGAAAACAGTATACCGCAATGTACTCATCAATGCTAAGGCCACCTCTAGGCCCGCGAGAACGTAGGTTCACCACCTCTCCCCATCGGGATAATCCAGTAATAAAATATATGTCCTCAATCTCTATAGTGAGAGACATCCCGTCGATATGAAAAGACTTTAAGTCTAGGTCCCAGTAGTCTACTAACATCTGCAAGAGTCTTGGTTTGGCCCTCAGGCTGCTAAGACACCAAAAATTATATAAATCGCATGCATGAAGAGCTTGTTGAGCCATTAAGTCACCTTGAAAAGCCTCTTCTACATCTCCATGTTCCCTCTCCCTCCATTATAGAACCATCCTGCACATAAAAAATGATTTTTGGTCATTGTATACCTTAAAAATCCTTATGCGTGGTTGCATACGCGACTGTTTGCAAAACAGCCGCGTATGTACGTGGTTTTGGGAGGTTTTTCTGCGTATGGCCATCCCTATACGTGGAAAAAAACCGCGATATCTGTGTGGGCCAAAACTCCTATTTTAGATTGGCCTAAAAATTAAAATTAACCATGGAAATTGAAAAAATTTGCATGAAATGGGAAGAGGAGGACATGAGGAGTTACCTATAACAAACGGTGTTGAATTTCGCCGGACGAAGCTCCCGAAATTCGCGTTGGAAGTTTTGAGCCAAATGGGTAAAAATTTCAAACGATATGGAATTTTTAATTTTTTTACTATTTATAATTTTTTTTTGAAATTGTTGAAATTTTTTACCCACTTTCTATAGTTTTGGACCGTTTCTGATCATTTTGGACTGTTTTGGACTAATTTGATGATGTAGGAGTCCATTTTGAGCGTCGTTTTGACCATGGTTTTGACCCATTCGTGCTGATTTCAGGTATTATGTCTAAACTGGCATATAGGTTAGGTTTCACATCTGTTTGCACTTTGCATGACCTTATGACCGTTTCATTATAACCTTAGGTACGAACCCATTCTGTCTTGTCACATAATCTCCTTGTTGCTTTTAGAAGTGACATGATGTGAATGGTAGAGCTTGACCATACATGGGTGCCCTAGTTAGCTCCTATTTTGCATTTGGTGCCCATGCCGACATTTTTCCTTTAGGGTGTGGGAGTCCTTTTTATAGTATCGCCCTGACTTTGTGCAAGAGCCTCATACTCCTCTTGATATTTTTGCTGGCCTTTTTCCCCCAGGACTCCCTTTATGTCAAATTGTAATTGCATTATCATGAGTTTTGCTTGCCTTATTGAGCCTTATGTTGACTTCCCTGACTTTGATTATCAGCTAGATAGCCCGAGCTTGTCTCATGTCCAGCCACGCAGAGCCATTTTACATAACCTTTGCAGCTTGATTCCCCATTTTTTACCGGGAGGAGACTTTCCCCCAAGTGTCATTATCCTACATATGTGTCCTTGCATTGAGCATAGGTATGTTCCACTGCTTGGAACTAGTTTGTTTTCCCATTGACACTTGTTTCCTCCTAGTCTATAACTATAAAGCACTTTTATTCCTTTTCAAGCTTTTCAAAATATTTGAAAAAGTCCAAAAAAATAAAAAACCAAAAAGCCGGAAAGAAAAAGATGTTATCTTTGGCAGCAGTCAAGTCATGTCGCCTTCGAACAGAGCACTGTATATCACATCTGTTGGTTGGCTTAATATTTTGACTTTAGGAGTTGTACTCGTTTCTCTGAGTTTATCTCCACCGACTGGTTAAGCTTCCAGTCCATATGGAGCCTCTGTCGACACCTCCCGTGTCACAGAGATGTCCCAGTTTTGTATATTGAGTCTATGCTACCTACATTCAGTCACCATTCGCTTTTAGAATCTTGTTCAAAGGAAGTTGAAACCTGAGTCAGCCATTCCTTAGTTCTATGGACTTTGCATGTCGGCCATTCCCGGTACTGATACCAGTTCATGCACATTATGATCGAGTCCTTCCACATTATATAGCTTTGCTGAGTACCTTGTGTTGGATGATGAGGGATGCCTTAATTCCCTCCTTCTAGCAGATTTCATCCCATCGACTTCAGATCATTTATTCTGGGATAGGAATCTAGAGTCATTTTGAGTGCCTTGAGACTTGCAATCATTAGTGGTAGGTTCTCTTGCCATCGAAAGTTTTGGGAATACATCAATGTCCCCTGATCAATGGATTCTCTCAAGTGTTCGACCTTAACACATTTATTCACACTTGTTAGTTTGCACTCTAGTACCTTGATTCCCATTTTCATTATCGGTGGGTGATCTCGCATTTGTTAACGGTATACATCAATGACCGGTAATCGGACGATGGACTACTATGTTCGACCTCGACACCTCTATTCACATAGTAGGACATGTACTTGTAGCAGATTGTGTAGAAGACCTTCCAGATTGGTGTCATTTCATATATGATACCTCCTTGATCGTGCCAGTGTTCATGAGATTTCAGTTCTCGTGACTTGATTCCATTGTATGACAGATATCTTCAGCCATTATGGAGATCTTGATCCATTATATATCTTCAGCTTTCATGGAGATCATGATCCTTTGTATATCTTCATCATGGAGATTCTGATCTATCTATATTGTACGTGGCGATGACTACACATGTCATATTTTGTATCATGCCTATTCATGGCCATTGTATTCTTATGTATCCGGGACTGCTATATGTAGTTGCAGTTATGTGCAAAGTTTGATTATTGTATTATACTGTTGGATGGCTAGTTCTTCCACCTGGTTCTTCATCACTCCACTTCTGGGATGGAATTATAATGTATTTTTGCCATCGTATCACCCCTCTGACCTCACACTTTAGGGGGTATTTGTTACAGCTGATTTTACCACGCATGGTGGATCACACCTTTATGGCCTTCCCTGTCCCTCTGTAGACTCTTTGGACCCCATGGACCATTTTTGTGCCTTTGATGTTTCCAATATCATCCCTAAAAACATGCATTATTCGCCATACACAACTTTTAAACCTATTCTCGCGTATATACATGGATATGACCCTCAAACCCATGTACATCGGGATGTGTGCAAAAGGCCAAATAGTTTTGGAGTTTTCCTTGATGTGGAGCCAAGTCACTTGTCTCTTGGCCTTCCATATGCCTTGAGATCGCTCAGTTTCGACCTTCCATTATCCCATTGAAGCACTATATAAGGAACCCTTTGGATACATTGAAAGGAGAGGAATTGAAGAGCAAGAAAACTATAGTCCATTGTTTTTGGAGCTTATACTTGAGTCTGCATCCCTTTGTCCCTTGGAGCACTTTGTGTTCTTCCCAAGCTTGCCTTTGCTTGTGAGCTTGCTATCGAGAGATTGAGGATTGAAGTGGTGGAGGCCCAGGTGGAGGACTCAGTTTCTCTGGTTCACAGACATGCCGACAGAGGTTGTCACTATTGTAATCTTTGATTTATATTAATAGAAATATCTTTTCCTGTCCAATAATGTGTATTTAAATGAGTATTGAATCCATGGATGCTTTTAAATGCTTATATGTTATTGATTATATATGCTAGAGTAGGCTTAACGCCATTATATAGCATGCTTGTCTTCTTTGCTGAATGTTGAGAGAGCAAATTGCTAATACAAGCGAGAGTGGAAAAGCTCAACGGGGATCTACATCAACCATTCGGAATAAGGTATGTTTCGAGATCCTTTAGTGTTCGATGTTTTGTTTCTCTTGCATATAAGAAATGATTGATTTCTATGGTTACTTTGTCTATTGTGGTACCCCAAGCCATAGGAATTTTTCTCCGTAACAGAATTGGTGACCATACTGGGGATTTCCTAGTCATTTCCTTTGGGGTTTTTATCGGCATTCAATGTTCTTGAATTGCTCTGATTTCTCTGTTTCTGAGTTGGGTCTAGGGGCATGTTTTCCTAGTAGCGTCTGATAGGAGTAAATTTTGTCTCAGCTTGTCTGTTTACCTTCTTTTTTATCTCTTTTTCTTCCTGTACCCAAGTTTTGTCTTCACAGTCGCGTGTACACGCGGTTTTTACTGAGATATCCACGTATATACGCGGGTTTTCTGCACACATTTGCGTATGCCCTGAGTTTTTCCTTTTGGGGGAAGATTAAGTGTTTCTGGGTGAGTTTGGATAGTTGCTGGGTCTTCTTGGATGCTTCTATAGTTTGTATACACCCATGTTTCTGACCAGAGACGCATTTTAATTTGAATTTTTTTAAGAATGTTCTTGTCATTGCATTTTCTGATTTTTGTTTTGGGATTAGTGCGTTAGGTCTCTTTTACCTTAGTGCTTTGCTTGAGTGTTGTCTAATAGTGCTTGCAGAGTCTGGGGGTTGTAGAGTCATACTTTTTCTTTATTATGTCATTTCAATTCAAAAAAACAAAAAACATTTGCTTTTTGCATCATTATGCATTGTTACATTTTGCATTTTGTATGGTACTTGCATTAGGTTTGCTTGGGAAGTATTAGTCAACTCTTCATATAGGAATGATTGCATATCCATTTGAAGGAAAATTTTGCACTTCACGTAGTAGCATACCCCGTTTTTCATTCGACACAGTGCATTTGCATTTATTGTTAGGTGTGCATTTTACTTCTTGTTGCGTCATAACATCATTAGTTGCACGATCATTTGACTTTTTGAGTAATAATCCAATTAAAATCAACGCATAATAAAATGAATTACACTCTTTTCTTTTATAGGGTGCACTAACAAGATTAGTTTTTAGGGTCTTGGAATAGTTCAATGTGAGTAAATTCTCCAAGTCCACTAAACGAAACATTTATGTGTCTATCTAGGTGAGAGAGTGAAATTCCTTTATATAATTATTGTTTCTCAGGATCCTCCTCTTACAAGGGAGTTAAGCATGAGGCAGTGTGAGTGGTTATTGATTGGGATGACCCCTGGTCACAACTGAGTAGCATCGGAGATATTTCTAGGATTATATTCATATCTGCGGGCTCTTTCGAGAGTTTCAGGCTTTGCTACCCTGCCCATACGGTCAATCCGGCCTACGACTGTCCGCCTAAGCATTGATTATATTGAGGTGACCTTAGTTGCCTTACCTAGGTTATCGAGGGGGTACTTCGCAGAGGTTATTCTGCAGGTGTCCTAGCCAGGTAGGGGTCGGACACCACAGTTGCTATATGCGTTGAGGTTGAGGGCCACTATAATTGGTTACGAACCTTCGCTTGTTGTGTATGGGAGTCTCAAGCCTCTCCTAGGTGAGACATACCTACTTCATTCAGGAGATCACATATCCTACCCTTGTTTGTTTGTGATTTCGCTTTACATTGTATAGGTGTATGCTCTTTGCACGCTAGTTTTCCTAGGGTTTGTGAAATTAGATAGAGTATTTTTTCTTTTTTTGAGTCATTGTGGATTTGGGTGTGGCACTTCGTCATTCTCATCGTTTAGCAGGACTTCCTCCTTCCACATCTCCTCCTCCTTTGGGAGAGAGAAACAGACAGTTTGGGCGGACTAATTCTCACATTGATTCACAAACGTTGGGATATCACAAGGATGAGATTCCTGAGATGTCTTCTCCACCTCACGAGGTTGGGGATGTAGATTCTACTCCTATATATGATCCTTCACCAGAAATACCTTCACATTCTGGTTATGATCCCTCATTCACAGGTTGCCGGTATTGGTTACCAGGTGACGAGACTCATCATGAACCCACAAGCACTAGTTATATTCGTTATGGCATGCCTAATATCCCTGCACAAGATCTGGCACATCACACCAATTCAAAAATTGAACCTAGCACTACGTCTGGGGGCACTCCTATTCCTTTCCATGCAGAGAGATTTAGGAGCACTAGTCACATTGCACCTTCCATCCCGATCGTGGAAGCTACCTCACATGTCCGTCCTAGACCTAGTTTTAGTAGTCATATGCGGGTACCAAAACTGAGACAAGTGACCATAGGGAACACCACTTACATCCCTTCACATGTTCCTTCATCCTCAAACCCTACTCCTTCGAATCAATTTTTGACAACCCTTCCTCCCCCTCATTCACGTGGTCCTTTGGGTTGGAATATTGCTACTAGCAATGTTCGTATTGCGACTGCTCGCACGGTAGTATCTCAGAGTCAAGTACCTCCTATTGTCTCGAGAGGTCAAATTCCTATTTCTGGATCGTCTCATGGTCCATTGCAAGGAGTTTCCCATATCCCTAATTATGGAGCTTCTCATGGGACAACCCATGGGGCACCTTATGGAGCTTCTCATGGACAATCTTATGGACCGTAGTATGGACATAACTATGAACACTATGGCCGCGGGTATCAACAACCTACTTACTCTTCTAATTATGGCTTTGTATCACCGCATAGTCAAGGTACACCACATCATAATTCTTCCATGCAGCCCTAAACGAGTCAAATGGGAGGAGGATATTATGGCCAAGGCCATGGTATTTACAGTAATCAGCCTTATATGAACCAGAACTATCAGGGAGCGTGGCATAGACCAGCTCAACCTAGGCTCTCTTTCCTCGCAACATTGAACTTACCTGACTTATCGAGGCTTATGAAGGATCAGGTATCTCATGACCCGGCTTGGCCGGCTGTCCCTAACAAGCTTCCCTCGAACATTCCCAAGTTCGAGGGAAAAGCAGGAGAATATCCTTATGAACATGTCACTACTTTTCACCTTTGGTGCTCTTCCAATTCCTTACATGACGACTCAATCTGTTTAAGGCTATTTCAACGCACCCTCACCGGGCCTGCAACGAAATGGTATATAGAGTTACCAAGGGGGGCATTCATTTTGTTCGATGACCTTGCCATGAATTTCCTCAATCACTTCCAGCTACCCGTGCGTTATGACGTTGGTATAGAACTCTTGTTGACATTTCGACAAGACAAAGCCACACATATTTTGGACCATATCCAAGAGTGGCATAGATAGAAGAGGTTGATTAAATCCTTCATACCACCAGAATTTCTCCTTGAATGGTTCCTCAAATCATTGTTACCTTACATCACGCAGGATGTTTCTGCATCCGGAGTCCAAAATGAGGAACAAGCAATCTTTAGGGCACACGAGTTGGATTTTATCTATGCTCAATCCAGAATTTTATATGAGATCATACCTAACGCTCCACGTTCTAGTTTCGATCCCAAGATCAAGCCTGTACCACATGCCGATGGAATTGTGGGTTGTACAAGTGCCAAACCTATGGATTTGGTTGTGAAACAAGTGAGCTAGTTGTCTATTAATCAATCCACTTTGGGGCAAGCCACAACTTCATCCCAACCCACCCAAATGGCGAGTGTACTTTGCATGCAACCGTCGGACCAGAAGGGCAACCAGCAGCCTGGAAGGAATAAGAAAAAGGGTAAAAATAATCATAAGGGTGGGAACAAGAACGAAAATGCTAATTTTAATGACAAGAACGCCCGCAATGTTGAGGGGGGCAAGCAGTCTAAATGTAAGGGATTGCAAATTATGTAAGGAGGACCACCTCACTCACTTGTGCCCTCATATGGAAGATTCCTCGAGATTCATAGCACAGGGCCCAGCTGTGCTAACCAATTCATTACCCCATAATCAAAATATGAACTCGAGGACCAATGATCCTCATTGTGTGTTGGGCGGAGATCAAAATCTGCCGGAAGCCAATACTGGGAGTGTGGGTGTGGTTATGTATCCATCTCTTATGGGGACTTTTAGTTGTTCTCCGCCCATTCTTATGATCGGATCTAGTTTTGGTGGGGCTTCATCTTCATTGAAGTCAGTGTTTTTTCGCACTATCATATAAGGAAGATCCTTGGATTCTTCCTTCACCGAGTCCTTTGAATGGACTTGTCAAAATGGATGCGTCGTTGCCTGCAGCAATTATAGGATATCAAGTGAATATTGATTGTGTTGCAGAGCCTAGTCCTTCCTCTTGGAGGATGGAGGAGCAGGACCCATATGTGCTGCCTACATGGGCTGTCAAGTCCTCTCACACACATGATTGTCTTGATGATGTTTTTCCATCAGATGAAGCCATTATTGAGGCCATGTCTGGGGTTGAGCCACCTTGTGAAGAGTTGCATCATAGATCATATTTTCTTCCCGAGCTTAACCGTATGGAGCATGAGGACTTTAGGGACATTCTTAGTGAGAAGATTGGTAGTCCCATGGTTCCATTGAGCTCTCCTGGTCAGATGGATGATGGGAACACGGTGAACATATCACCTACTATTCCTATCAATATTTCTCACGATCCTAGCAAAGTTGAGGACATCTACATTGGGGCAGACTGTTCCTTTGATGAGATCAAGGAGTATACCGAGTTGTTTAAAGAGTTTCATGACATCTTTTCTTGGTCTAATGAAGAAATGCCAGGTATCAATCGTCGTATTGTCGAACATGAAATTAAGATCTATCCGAATGCGAAGCCTGTTTGACAACGTTTGCGTGCGATGAATCCTAGAAAAGCACCCGCTATTAAGGTTGAGATAGAGAAATTGTTAAAAGATAGTTTTATCTATCTCGTTCCCTTGATGGAGTGGGTTTCAAATCATGTTTCAGCTGATAAGAAGCAGGGGGCGATCCGTATATGCACTGATTTCCATGATTTAAATCGTGCTTGTCCTAAGGATAATTTTCTCACACCATTTATTGATTAGATTTTGGATGAGTGTGCGGGAAGAAAGGTATTATCCTTCATGGATGGTTTTTCTGGATATAATCAGATTCAGATCAAACCCAAGGATCAACATAAAATTGCATTTATTTGTCCTTGGGGGACGTTTGCATTTCAGAAGATGCCTTTCGTTCTTAAAAAATGCCAGAGCCACATTTCAGCGGGCTATGACCTTAATTTTTCATGATCTCAAAATGATTATCGAAGTGTATTTGGATGATCTTGCTGCTCATTCTCTTCTGAGAGTGCGTCATCCATACCATTTGAGATTAGTATTCGAAATATGTCGCCATTACCAGGTTAGGTTAAATCCTCATAAGTGCATCTTTTGAGTGACGGTTGGTCGCTTACTAGGGTTCATTGTATCCAAGGAGGGAATAAGAGTTGATCCCTTAAAGGTTGAGGCAATACTTCAATTGTCTCCCCCGCGTAATATTAGACATCTTCAATGTTTGCAAGGCATGGCAAATTTCTTATGGAGATTCGTGGTTAATTTTTCCAATTTGACTAAAGGCTTTATGCATCTTTTAAAGAAGGACACTAGCTTTTGCTGGGATGAGTGAGCCCAGGATTCCTTTGATGCTCTTAAGCGAGCCTTAGCATCAGCCCCCGTGCTTAGTCCACTTGACTATAGTCGTGATTTTTTTATTTACTGGCCGCGTCCATGGAGACGGTTGGTATGGTTTTGGTTTAGGAAGATGAGGAGCTCCATGAGCATGTCATATATTATTTGAGCCGAAACCTTATTGATGCAGAAATATGTTATTCTCATGTGGAGAAACTTTCCTTGGCCACCGTGCATGCGGTTTAGAGATTGAGACATTACATTCTCCTTCACTAGACCTTGGTGGTAGCTCATGTCAATCCATTTCAGTTTGTCCTCAGTAGAAGGATGATCAGGGGAAAATATAATAAGTGGATTGTTATTTTGCAAGAATTCGATCTCGAATTCGTTTTGGTGGAATCAAAGAAATCATTGATCTTTGTGGATCTCATTTCGGATTTTGCAGGTGTGGAGGAGGAGGAGGTTTATGAGGATACATTTGTCGATGAGCATATTTTCCTTATATAAAATTTGGAACCATGATATGAGGATACATTTGTTGATGAGCATATTTTCCTTATATAAACTTTGGAACCATGATATGGGGATATCATTATATATTTGCAAATGCTGAAGGTCCCTACTCACCTTTCATGGGATGAGCGACGACCATTACGTCATGTATCTAAGAACTACCTTATAGTGGATAACACTTTGTACCATCGTGGGGTAGATTCCATTTTACGTCATTGTTTAACCCATGATGAGGCTGAGGTTATTTTGAATTATTTCCACAGAGAGGCATGTGGTGGTCATTTATTTGGGCTTTCTATAGCCCAAAAAATATTGAGAGCGGGATATTTTTGGTCGTCGATCTTCAAAGATTGTGTCAATGTGGTCAAGAAGTGTCACCCTTGCTAGGTGTTTGCATGCAATATGCGCTTGCATCCTGCCCCATTACATCCGATTATCATCGCCGATCCCTTCACCAAATGGGGGCTTGACTTCATGGATTGCAACCCAGCTTTGGCTGGGGGGCATCATCACATTATAGTGGCTGTCGATTATTTCACGAAATGGGTTGAGGCTATGCCCATGATTAAATTTGATGGTGAAATAGCCACACATTTCGTTTTCAACCAAATTATTAGTCGGTTCGACATTCCGAAAGAGCTTGTCACTGACCATGGTAGGCACTTTCAGAATAGAATGATGGAAGAGTTGGCTTCGAAGTTAGGGTATAAGTAGGAGCACTCCTCTTCTTATTACCCCCAAGCGAATGGACAGGTTGAAGCAGTGAATAAATCACTTAAGTCCATTCTCCAACAAACCATTGCCCAAAGCAAGATGAATTGGCGTATCATGTTATATCCTGCTTTGTGGGCCTATAGGACCGCGGTTAAGACTACCACCAGTTTCTCTCCATATCAGCTCGTACATGGGGTGGAGTCTGCCTTTCCGGTTGAATGAAAAATCCCTTTGTTGAAGCTAGCTATAGATCTTTTACCAGACACTTCTGCATTGGAGGAACGTTTTGTCCACTTAGAGCTGCTTGATGAGCAACGTCGAGATGCCTTAGTGGATCTAGAAGTAAATAAGCATCACGTTAAGGTCCAATATGATAATTCTATCTATCCGAGGAGGTTTAGTGAAGGTGATTTGGTCCTTTTGTGGGATCAAGCTAAATAACCCTTGGGGGCAGGGAATTTTAATCCCATGTGGCATGGTCCTTATGTAGTCAAACGTTTGTTAGAGAAGGGTGCCTATGAGCTGGTGGATTATGAAGGGACAGCCTTGGCGGAGCCTAGAAATGGGCTCTATCTTAAAAAATACTATGCATGATCTTCAGCCAGGGTTGATTATTGTATATTATTGTACAGTTTTTTGCATAGTTAGGTTTTCTTATGGTGATCGGGTTCGTTGATTAGCTTTCATTTCTTATGGAAGATGTCAATGGAGTCTTCCGCTTACATAGGATTCGCTGATGGTACTAGCCACCACACTCAAAACTTAGCTTCTGCTGCTTGGGTGATTTATACTTCTATGGGTCAGGTATTGTCTTTAGGAGGTGGATGTTTATGATGCTCCATTTGTTTTTTCACTCCAATACCAAAAGTTACCAAGTGTCCTTGAACCACATTTTGAGGCAACTTTCAACTGGACATAAAGCGTCAACAAGAGGTTAGACCGATGAACCATTGAATCTGTTGGTATCCTGGAATGTGACTACATATAGGGGGCTATCTCAACCATGTTTGCATGGATCGATGACTACATTGTGCATTGATTTCATAAACTAGGGTTTTGCTCAATTTCCTTGAATGCAACTCTTTCATTGGTGGGTCAACTCTAGAAAAAACTCCACCATGCAACTATTGGTAGTGTTCCCATATCGGCCTTTCCCATACACAATTGTAGGATCCAAAGACATGCAATTATGCTGCTCCAATTGGTTTTTCTCTCCAGGACCAAAAGTCACCAAGTGCCCATGAACCACATTTTGAGGTGACTTTCAAATGGATATAAATCGACAACCGTAGGTTGGATCTACAAACCGTCAAATCCATTGGTCTCCTGGTATGCGAAAACATCTAGGGGGACCTCTCCACCATTTTTTCATGGACCAATGACTATATTATGCATTGATTTCATAAACCATGGTTTTTCTCAGTTTCCTTGAAATCAACTCTTGCATTGGTGGGTCAACTCTTGCATTGGTGACACACATATGCTAGTTTCTGAAGTCTCATTAATTTCCCCTAGTTCAAAATGTTTCTACATGGAATCATATTTTTTTTGTTTGGGATCACTCTATATGTGAAAGAGGGATTTGGTATTCCAATTGTTGTGTACTTAGGTTAGGTGCTTGAATTTGTTGATATTGTTGGGTGCGATACCCTAATTTTCTTGACAGAAGCTCTTGGACCCTAACAAATGTTTTGTCTTCTTCATATTGATGCTTTTTTAACATGGATATTTGCTATGGTGTCTTGATTATATTTTAAGATTGTGTCTAGACTTGGATGGTATGTGGGCATTGGAGCTTTAATACGTGTGACATATGATAGGTAATTATTAAACATGTTTCAAGAGAAAGATCGGAGGTATGAGTGTGGATCTTGGTTATGATGCTACTTAGCACGTGTGAGTGATGTTCTATTTGTTCCTTGTTTGAATAATAATGTTTTCAGAGAATTCCTTATATGATATATGTATCGTATAAATTTCCATTTGAAAGAAAATAGTGCACCATCAATGATTGTAGTTTGTTGAGAGAGGGTGGTATTTTACAGGTTTCTTGTTGATCAAGTGGAACTTGTACATTCCATGGAAAGGAAAGATGGGCCATCTATTTTTTGTGGAGGCATATGTAGAGAATGCATGGTGAAATGCCCTGAAGATAGGATTAGAATCTATCGATTGATTATAGGCTTGAAAATGATGAGAGTGTTTTCGACTACGGGGATAGGGTTGTTGGAATTTATTAGGTAGAGGAAATTGACCTTGATGACACTCTTTCTTGATAATTCTCTTAGAAAGATAGATTTGACCTAGCTCAGGTTAATGTGTCAATTGTTAAAGGTTTTAAGGTGTGTCAGTGAGGTTATGATGTGAAAAATTTGATGATAGCCCTACATGGGTTGTTGATTGTACCATGATTTTGGTATTTCATTAAGGATGGATTTCTGAAGTTATCTATCTTTGTGATTTTCATAGATACAATTCATTTGTCTTGGTCTTGTATGTAGATGCGATTATCTTTGTAGGATGTCCTGAACAACTTATGGTGTGGTGTATAGTGATTTTCTTCCATGGTAGTGACTTGAGGAATGATGGATTTTGGAAAGTTATTGATGATGAAGAGTTATGTTCCTTCATATTCACAGGTGTTCAACATTCTTGGAGGTTTGAGATGTTGTGATCTAACTAGATGGTAGGTCTAATGGATTTGTAATGGGATCTAACTTGTATTGGTGAAAACAATTTCTTTATAAGAGGGAGTATTATCTTTTGAAGTTACTACAAAAGAGTTTACACCGTGTTTAGGGGTGCTTCATGAGACTTGGGGTACATGGTGTATGATTAGCCCTTGGATGGTATGTGACATATTTACATATTAGAGGTGGCTTACTTAATGGTTATTTGATCTTAGTTGAATGAGTCTTACATTATTCCTTGGAGTATTGGAGATATTCAAATAGTTAGTATGATATGTCATGATAAGGTCTATAATATCATAATATCACATAGGTGAACCACACAATAAGTATCATTTTAATTAAACACATACTTAATGAAAGACATAGTTAAGCATATTTGAAAGGCATATAATAAATATCATGTTCCCATATCAAGTCAACCATATATATAAATCTGAACCTTGCTTTATATTATATGTACATATAATGTTTTCAAAAATGGCACACCATGGACATAATACAAAATAATGGATCATACTGTACATCTATGTGTATACAAACAAAACAGTACATGTATGTATCCCCATATACATGAATTCTATTTAACCCCTTTTTCACCACCACTGTCAGTGGATTTTGAGAAGTCTATCTTTCTTTTTCGATTGCTCGATGGTGTTCCCCAGTGCTGAACAAGAGGATCAGATCTCATTTTTGGAGACTACACACAAACCAAAATTTGTAAGTTAGTTTACCACACGGGGGCATCACTTAGTGAAACCATGCCATAGCACGCTCATTCTTGGCATATGAAACAATACCGCTAATTTCAATAAATATTGGAAAATACCTCCCAAAATCGTTTTTTTAAACCCCCTCCCAATATGCATTCCCAAATTAAAAAACCCCCTATTTTCACTATATATTGTATGTATCCATTTTTTCATTTACATTTTTTATACCCCTTTATATATCTACCTAGTATATTGACATGATACCCCTCTTATGACCCCACATGCATTCTACAATGCACCTTGCTTCTTTCGATGTATATTGTTGATGCACATTACTTCACCCACAATGAAATTACTCAACCAAATATCATTATGAATTGTGGCATCTAATGGTATAACGAAGAGATGTTATTATGATTTACTTCACGAGCTTGACCTCTACGCATGTCTCCTCCTGTCGGTTGCTTTCCTCTACCCACGTGTCTCTTCCTTTCGGCTTCTCCTCTACCTGTACATGTCTGCCTGCCGACTGCTCCTTAGCATTTTCTCTCCACCGTGGTCTCTTCTCTATGCATGGTATCTTAACGGGTTTATCCTCATGGTTTTACCTCTGTGTGATTGCTTACGAGCTTACCATCATGATTTGTATTTGCAGTTTATCTCAGCGTGAGTTCTTATGGGTTTTACCTCTGTGTGTTGAGTTCCTTTCCCTGAGTGACCATGAGGTTATCCTTCAAATGTGGACTATGGGTTTCTCAACATGTCTGTTAGAGAGTATGACTGTGCTCAGTATGACTAAGTGCCTCTTGTTCTAAGTGACTGTGTGTCCTTACCATGACTATTACGGGTATGATTGAATTACTTAACCTGTGCTTTTGATTGAATCCTCTCTTTCTATTGACTAAGAGTCTGAGACCTATTTCTATCTGCTTTAACCCTCTCTCTCAAGGTACGTATATGGTTTACCCTATTTGACTTGTCCCTTCAACGACACGATCCAACTCAGAAATATTTTAGTATAAGGAGGATCCAATAATGGTTATAATTTGTTAATACTATATCTATTATTTCTATACATGACATTTGGTGAAACATATCAATGACAAATTTCAATGCAGTGACCAGCCGAGCGTTAAAATTAGCACAATGACCAGCAAAGCGTTGAGTTGAAAGAGATGAAAATTATGTTCTTTCTTTATTACAGTTTAAAGTTTTATTAAAAGCACTATTCTGAATCTGAATTTATATGTTCATGCACTTATGTTGATTACTTGTATTAAAACATCACTAACCCTTAAATTTCAACAATATGATATGTAAAAACATCCCTGCTAATATCAGGCTCAACTGCCCTTTGAAGTAATTTGTGTAAGATGTACATATCTCATAATTCATTAGCTCACCATTAAAATTCCATCTTGATTATTTACATATTTTTGTTGGTGTTATTCAGTGTTCACCATTTCTTCATATAATTCGTGCCCTGTGCAACAATTTGCGAAAAATAGATGTATCGTGCAAGCAAAAACACGGATATCCTCGGGGTGTTTTTCAATTGCTCCATAACATGACAATGAAATTCATATGACAACAACATCAATAGAATAAAGGCTTTGCTTCTCATATCTTGAAACAAGATATAATTGGTTTATAAGACAATTGAGAAAAGGTGAAAAATGGACAGGATTTCCTGTACCAAAAGTTGGTTTGGTCAAGTTTCAGCCAATAGATTCTAATGCTTTCAAAAACTACAGTAAGTAAACACAGGGGGTATATAGAGAACGATATGAAAAATTTCTTACACATGTATTTCTATTATGATTTCCATTCAATCACCACATTAAAGACCAATGTAATTGAAACTGATATCAAGAAACGTTGTATAAGAAAAATACAATCATCTTTGAGTAGTACGTTCTTTTAAAAATGCCACCATTCAGATTCAGGTAATGCTTTTGTCTACCTTGGAAAAAGAGCCAGGAAAGTTTCTATAGAACTTGGAAAGGTTGTGGAACAGTTTCAACAATGCATATCACCACCAAACCACAGCTACCTGATGTTGAGAAAGATAAAAAATGAAACTAGTAGCGTAACATGTGTTAAAAACTTATTATATAAATGTAATTCCAAACAACATCCTAAAAAGGTGAAGCATCAACATGGAGTAAAAAGTTGAAAACCTTTTCTCTTCAACCATAGAATATACAACAAATGCTTGAAAGGGCAGAAATGGTATACACCATAACAATGTCCTCACAGCTCAAACTTTCAACAGAGACCTCTCTAGAATCTCAAGCTAAAGTTGATGTATAATATTTGTGCATATGCCATTGAGAATTTCAGCAAAGCACAATACTTTTATGTTCTCTATACAAAATACTTTCCTACAGTATCAACATTTTGACATCTTACTTCCAACCAGCTCAATCTGTCATAGCTCATAAACTCATAGGTTATCACTTGATTGATAAAATATGGTCCTGCTCAGCACAAAGAATGATATTATTCTTGAATTTTGAGCTTGCTATTAGCAACAAAGCTAAAAAACCTTATGGAGAATACCATAGAAGAAGAGGATTGTAGACACCTTTAACATCAATAGTATTCATGGACCACAAAAACTTGTAATCTTCATGTAGGGAAGTGCCGAGTCTAATGATATCATGTCTTGGGTTTTTCGGGGGGACCCATGGTCCCAACTTCAAATTTACACTTAATTCCTAAGAAATGCTCAACCTACAAAGAGAACAACAACTGTATCAAAATATCTACAACACTGCAAGATACCGAGACAACATATAATGTACTAGATAATTGTGCTAGATAAATTTCATCTAAATAGAGAACAAGAAAATTATATTGAGTTCAAAGCTACCAACCTTCCTATCACCAAGCATTGGAGTCAAGCTTCTTGGAACCTCTTTCTCGACAGTAGCAAAACCACTTCGTGGGTCACTTGTTTTCCTACAGCAGTTAAAGACATGGAAAAAGTAGCCGATAATTATAATCACATATCAGTGAGATAATGCTCAAATTAAAATTATACATGCTTAAACTACACATAATATAAGCATACCTTGGTTTAATTTGACCACTAAGAACAATATAAGGAGTATGGAGCTTGGCCTGAATGTCGCACATTTTTCCATGGACATCAAAGGGGTATCCCCGGTATTCATTTGCTTAAGATTCAATTCCTCTTCATACTATTTCTTCTTGTTTCATTTTTCCAGGGGTTTTTCCATGGAACTTATGTGATAGTTTCTGAAAATCTTCCTTAGGTGTCATCTGCAAATATATATTGACAACAAATAAATTTCTGATTTCTCTGAACACACATTAATGAATTAAACTGGGAGATCAACATGCCTAAAGCGTAAGACAATTGAAATATCAAGAAAAGAATCTTACAATACGTCCAAACTCATCTAAATGGTCTAAGTATATCTCTTTTGGTCCATCGATATCTTGTACTCCAACAAGTTTTCTTTTTTTCTTATCCATATTTCTTCCACCCCATTCCATAAACTATTTCAATGCTACCCTTTCCTTCAACAGTTGCAAGGCCCCCACCAAACCCTTTCGAACAAAAGCTTCTTTAATTATATCATCTGTCGCCACTTCCTCCTCTTCTTCTACTTTTAGATCATTGGTATCTATATCCATTTCTTTCACCTCCGTCCACCTGCCTATGGCTTTTGCATTATCATCTTGTTTGACAGGACCTAGACCCTCATCATCCTCTGTAAAGACATCTTCAATTACAGGTTTTTGAGAGTCTGGTTCAACAAGAACAAAATTAGAATTATAAAACAATGATATAGTACAAAGCAATATCATATAAAAATCAAAGACCTATTATAACTGTAATGACTACAATATAACTCCTTACAAAATGAAATGTAAGGATCCACTATCATTATTTCTAAAATCCTTCCGTTATCCACACATCTTCATCAAGCTATAAACTCCACACAAATTCCTCCATCTCTATAAATACAACTTTATTTTCCTGCGCATCACTTGATGATTGGCTTTGCCCATTTCCTTTTGCCTGATTTGCAGCTACTACTTAGGGGCCAGACCCACTACTATATTTTGCTTTCTTTCTTAGTGCCCCTTGCCTAGTATTCACTAATGACTTATAAATATCTTCATCCTCCCCACCAAAGACACCATCTCCATCTTCATCTACCTGCATTGCATCTGATGAATTCTCATCTCGAAGCCCTATTGAAGCCTCTTCTGCTTTCTTATATGCACTTTTCCTGAGTTCAACTTCTTCCTTTTCTACATTTTCCCTGGAAATGTTTCTTTCTGTATCATCCCTAGAACAAAGGTCCCCGGCACCCAATCCAGCAACAATTGCTTCTGCTTTGAGCGCATCAACGTCGAGTTTATCCTTCTTCCGCAACTTTTTCTTCTTCTTAGGTTTCTTAAATTGAAGCCTTTCCTCTTGAGTATAATAATAAAAATAATTGATCCTGGTTGAGCCAGTAACTATTCAGTTTGAGTAGTCATAGTTGTGCCTTGCAACCTAGTGCGTATCTGAAGAGACAAACAATATTACACAAACATAAAAGATAACATCAACATTCTACATATCTAGAGAGAAACATTTACACAAAAATAAAAGGTGATACCAGCATTCAACTACACATTAATCCTCCCTAAACTAGTGTGCTTTTGTTCTTAAAAAATAATAAAATATAAATACAAGTTTGGCTTAAGCCTTCAAAAACCCTAAAAACAAGGTACCTCTAAGCCTTCAAAAACCCTAAAACAAGGTACCTCTAAGCCTAATAGAAACGCATGTATCAAACATAAAAGGCATAATATGATAAAAATCTTATGAAGAGCTATCGACCATCTGTTGTGCACCATACATATATCAACGTGTTTATTTTGTTGAGGGGCATGATGAAATGAATATGCCTGATTTGAGGTTGACGGGTTTTCCAAATTCAAGAAGAAATGGTTCTTTCTACTGATGTAGTCCATAGAATCACTTAGATTTCCTAAAATTTCCTTTTGATGCACAGGGTTGTTCTCAAATTTAGCCCAAAATTAGATCATTGTTGATTAGGGGGTCAAATAGGGCTGATAATTGCTCTTAGGGCCTAGTATGTGGCCAACAACATGGATTTATTTCTCAAATATCGTTTGTTTACTACTGATACTCATTCTCAGAAGTGCCCAGGTTTGAGTTTTATCCACTTTACCATCTTGTCAAAATTGTACCCATAACACGCTAAAACTTGGATTTGGTTGATTTATGGTTTTTTGAAGGTTGGGACATATTTTTTCAATTGTTGTTTGAGGCTAACAAATACCAGAACTGACCAGAAATAACCCAGACCAATCAATTAGGTTGTTAGGAGGATCAACATATGTTAAGGTCATCAAGGAATGTGCCTAGGACTCATTTTGGTTGTTGTATGAGGATTATACAGGACAACATGCCCATGTTTGCTTTAACCATTCCAAACTATGTCAAACTCCATTATATTGTCCAAGACTAATGAGCCTTCGTTTCAACCCATTGAACTCATATAGAGTGCCGTCAACTAGTAGATAGCTTATGAAATGGTATACATCATCCTCTTTATCAACCACTTTCTATTCATCAAAGACAAAAGGATATGGTCTAGAAAAAATGTTGTGAGCAGCCTGAATGGCTTCACTATTGTTGATATAAATCCTTTCATATTTGAGAATTCAGGGCCACTATACATCATGTACAAATATTCCTTTGCATATATAGAGATACTGTAATAATTCACATAAAAACCTCATAATTGAGGCTTCAGGATGGAGAAATAATTTTGCAGACCAATTGGGCCTCATATCTACCAGAGAAATCTTAGACAGGTAATAATTTCATGTGGATATCCTCTGAGTCTTGTTGATGATGGATATAAATGTACTAGTAAGAGACTAAAGGTCTCCTTTTAAAAAAGCTTAGAAAGATACAAGGGTTAGAAGTTTTAAGCAGTTGTGTGAGTTAAATCATTGCTGATATATATATTTTTGAGTTTGCATTTGAAGTATTTGATAAAATGTATAAAAGGAATAATGTTAAATTCCTGTGAATTAATTTTAATTCTGGAGTAGGATTTGGTTGATTATGTCTAAAATTACTGCTTGAAACCCACTGTTACATAATGATAAGTAATTTCTATGTTTAATAATGGTGTTGGATTGCTGAAAAGCAATGTTGTTTACATTATATGGCTATAGAGTGTAATAATGTTTTCAATTTTTACAAAATTGGTTAAGGGTCGAAAGAATGTAGGCTTCAGGTTGGTTTGACCAAATCTTAAACAATTTATTTCGTACTTTTAAATATGTGGAATTTGCAAACTCTAGGTAGATTTCCTGTTCACGAATTTGAATATAAATTTATTATAAATCTTTGGTTTGGAATTCCATTGGTTGATGGTTTTCTAGTCATTGAAATGGTTTAGAAAATTTCATGGCTGCTGTAAATGTATTTTATTTTTAGGCCATTCGAAAGTTTTATTGTTTCTAAATTTGAAAACAATTTTTTTGACAGAATGTGTCAACAAGATTTTGGGAAAAATTATACTCTTGTAGTTTTAAGCTTAAAATTTACCTTGAGAAATAATTCCTGTAGCTGCACACCAAATCTGAAAATGGTATTTTGCCTATACCACGATGTTTTTAATAGGAATTGAAATTGTGCATTCTGTAGCTACAAATGAAAGGTTTGAAATTACAGGAATAAAGATTGTCACACACATAAATCAACTTATAGTCTAATGCTGCAAGTGTAACTCAGAACATGGGGTCCACTCCTAGCTGAGCGCACTGCAGGAATAACGTACTCACAAATGAACCAACAATAGAATAATTTAAATTTTATTAATCAAAATGTCATTACAAAATATTAGTTTCTAGGCTAACGACATAGCGATCGAAATTACCTTGTTGCATAATGTTTAGTCATAGACAGGGGTCCGAATCATATGGATCTCAGATATCTAAAAACAGAGCCTAGCTACCAGAGTGGCAATTTCCAGTAACCAATTCTACAAGTTGCTCGATAACTTTGTTATCTGATATGCTAACTTTTAGAGATTATTAGTGACTCAATAATCAATTTCCATCTTCAAAATACATGCTTGAATTATGAGAAATCATGCATAAGTAGGAATAATTACCTTCTTCAGATTGATGGTTTTCAGATCGCAAAAGCAATTATATATTATATATATGTGTGTGTGTATATAAAATATAATATACATATGTATATAAAAAAAATGTGTGTTTTTGGGTCACGTAACAGGATCCATTACATTTTATAACTTTATACAAATACACTACCTTTGCAAATCAATTAAAAAAATAAAACAAACAGACATAAGAGACAGAGTGTATCAATGTTAATATATTGATATCAATAATCATATCTTCTATGCTAGCAGGCCAGGATGCTTCCTTTTGGTTACTTTTATCATACTTTTTAAATTTTCTTCTCATTTTTTAAGGAAGAAACTTGGGCTCTTTTGGCGAACATTTCAGGGATGTATCTTTGGGCTCTTTTGCCAGAAACTTGGGCTCTTTTGGCAAACATTTTGGGAAATTACAATATTATAAAAGATAAGGATGAGGATATAAATAACAAAATTAAATAAGATAAATTTATTGGTGTGCAATGAATGACCAAAATATATTGAAAAATAAGTTAATGCAGGGAAAAATACCCAAATGTATAGGATTCTCATAAGTCACTATGAACACAGCAATGATCTACATGCAAGATATTCATTCTTCACTCTAATCCTAGAAAATTTTCATCATTAATTTTCCAAAATTAAAAGACCACAATAAGCAAAAATAAAATGAGTTGATTGTTTACCATACTGGAAAATAACAGATATCAAGCTTACCTCAACAACAAGGCTATATTTTGCACAGCCAATAGCATGACGCGATGGTCTGCCAATAATTTCCTTCATCCATGACAGCATCTTTAAGATTCCTTCAAAAGTGTCCCTGGCAATTGTTGCTTCTGTCCCCACTAAGTGTCCCTGGCAATTGTTGCTTCTGTCCCCACTAAGTGTCCCTCCAACTGATTTACACTCTGAGCTTATTTTACCTTCTTCACTTGATTCCAAATCCATCGTATTTGGAAGACCCCACTGCTGCACATTAACTCTGGGACTTATTGATTATGTATAGGAAATGTCATTCTTTGTATCCTCAGTTTCCTCACCATCTAAGTGAAGCTGGAGTGGTGAACTGTGATCTAAACTACTCCCTCGGATTGGTGAAGGACTGGAAATAAACGGAATATAATTCTTAGTTTCTTCAATTGAAACAGAATGTGGCAGAGCTGCAGAATGTGCTTACCTAGTGTACAAGACAAATCTGGTGACTCAGTCTATCATTACCAATTGAAAAAACAATTTTAGTAAGGATGAATTCCTAAGGAACAAGTGATGATTGAAATAGTAAGAGCCTCTTCCCACAGGACGTTGTGTTTCATAGTTTATTATAATAACATTGTAGCATGCTCTTACCAAAACAAGCCATCAACACGAAAGTTTGTCATAAATAGTCCAAGGACTCAAACAACAACTTCATGAGAATGCAGAACAATAAAATAATTCATGAGTTTAGATACTTATACTGAAGGGAAATGCTTGTGAATGGACCTTAGTCATGTTGGATTCCTCAAAACCCAAAAAATATCCAGAATATTCATTTCAATGATCCCCTAAATTTGTCGATTCCTCATCTTCTACTGTTTGCATCTTCTGCTCAAGACTCAACACCCTATTCCTCCATAGTTCCATGATTGTCTTATTTGACAAATAAATCATAGTCTCTCAAGAATAGGGAAAGAAGGATATTTCAAGTTTTGTTCAAAATACCAAACTAATTAGTCTCAAATTCATGGACATCCACTCTTTCTTTTCCATTTTCTTCATTGGAATTTATGCACATTAGTACTCTTTTGTTCATCCAATATTACTTTTTCCATTTTTACAAAGTGATAGAGGACTATTTATGGTTGTTGGGATGAGAAAAGAACTCAATGTGTACCTGCATGCAACATTGTAGGAAACAAAGGATTGGAAATGGAACTCAAATCTTCCCTTCTCATCTTTGTACTTTTTACCATGGATAGCATATACACATCGGCCTCTACGAAGGTATATGGCCATATATGGACTACCCATTGATGCTAAATAAGGAGGCAACTCCACTACTTCATGTATATCATCCTATAGGAAGGAGAATTTGTTTTTTTGTCCAAAGAGTTTTGCATAGAAACCTAGCATCCTTGTAGATAAGAATAAGTGAACCTACAAAACATAAATTCACTTTAGACCTCTATGCTATTATTCACTTAATGTAAATGTAAATGTATCTAAGGCATGCATACCTGAAGAGGAATTTTGCGTTTCAAGTAGCATGAAAAATAATTAATGAGAATTTATTTTCTTGGAAGCGCAAATTGCTTCTGGAACGTTGAGTTTTTCTGAGGTAAGCACCGGGAAATTTGGATACATTTCATCCTCCAAGGGTGTCTATTCATTCTCCTATGGCTGCAGCCTATCAAATATTGTTGTAACCATTATCTCAGAATCATGAACAATGGATTTAATTCCCATAATTTGATGATGTTTCTGCTTCTACTACAAGATCAAGGATTTATGGTTGTTACCATTCCCAAGGGACCGTCATATACTCAAAAATGAGTGATAGTTGTTTGTACAAAGATAAGACCTAAAAATTAGAAACATTGTGGACTTGAATTGAATAGTCTATGATTGAAGAAAGTACTGGATGGTATCATAAAAATGACCAAAAATTATTTCATGTTGATTGTTAGATGATCAGAATATTTCATTAAGATACCTATATCAAACACTTGCTCCTTATTGCTACCTCGTGGCTATTGGTAAATTTTATGTGCCCAGACTTGGAACTAAGACCATTCAGTGTTGTTCTTTGATTGCTTGCAGGGCTGCCACATGCTCAAGATATTAGGTCTATTCCAGAATCCTTAGAACAACCCTTTGCTTTATAATTAGGGAAAACCTAGTTGAGAAATGGGTGTAACGAGGATCCCATTTCAAGCAATGGGGATGAGTTTGAATATTGATCATGTTTATTAGTGATATGTAATAGGAGAGTATCTTGTAGCATCATGCATGTTGTTTTTTGGACTTGGATACCATTTAGATCCTTATTGATGAGGTGTTTTGTCTCAGACATGGATTGCACTTACATAAAAGGGGAAATAACTCACTTCTATTTACTTCTAATTAATATTGGATATCGATCACCAAGAGCTATGTAAATCTACATATCTATTTTTAAATGTTTTGATGCCAAAACTATTAAAAATCCTTCCCACTATTATAATTTTACAAAAGTCGAGTTGGAAATTTTTTTCTCTTTTGTGAATTTTCCACAACGGGAAACATAAACACTATCATAGTGATATTCAGAAACATTCCCACTTATCTAGAATAATGTTTCTCGCACTCTTCAACATGAAATGTTAAGGATATCCTCAATTTATCACCCAAAATTCAATCTAAGCTGTTTGAAACAATTTATGCACAGCCAAATATCTATACTTAGTTAGAATATTTAATGACATATATGCAACCTTAACTAAGAAATAAACTTCACTGCATGGTAAGTTCACTTTCTTGGCATAAAAGAGACACAAGTCCTAATGGATACACTAAGAGATCTATGCTTGTTCCGAATAGGGAAGTCTTGTTAGACCCCTTTTACAGAGATTTTTCATAGCTTCATGTAAGTTCCCTTTAACTAGGAAAGAAGGTCAGGAAGGAGGCATCTCTTAGAAAATTTGGATATTTGTGTCAGTAACGCTTCTCAAACAGGAAAACAACCTTTTTATTTGCAAAACATTTTTTTATCAAACTCTTCACTGGACAAAATGAATGAGTAATTACTGGTCAACTAGTAATAAATAATGTTCAGATGATACTGGAGGGAACCATAAAAATGCACCTTGTATTATTTGAAGTAAAATAGATACATAAGTTCTATTTGTGAGCTTCTCATTTTGCAAATTGGAGGGAAAGGAAAGAGCCTTTCCACAAGATCCTTTGTTAAATTACACTGAAACTAATCATTTGCGGTGTTGTTTATGTGAGTTGGGTATCTCCAAAGTACATTTTACCATGTGCTATAGACCTCTATCACCTCTTTCACAACAAAATCCACCTCTTCCACTGAAACTTGTATTTTCTCTTTTGAGTCTCTCTCTCTAATGGTTACTGATGTTTTTGAGTCGACCGTCATTGAAAATGGCACACCTAACTCATCTGTTCTTGCATATCTCTTGCCAATGGAAGTTCCTGTTATATCTATCTTATGGGGTATGCCTGCTCCAGTCAATGAATTTGAAATAAGTTGAGTTGTTACCTCATATTTCTCATTTTGCACCCGAGGGAACACCGTGCTTTTTATAGGTGCTAATAATGGTGGGAAACTGAAAACATTGGATTGTTCATCCCCAGCCTTACTTGGTCATGTATTAAAGTAGTGCTCATACAAGCAGTAAATGATTCTACCAATTCCAAATGATGGCTCAATCACAAAAGGTGCGAAAACTCTTTGGTGCTTTTTTTTATTTCTTTAGATATAGATACCATGTCCTTCATAAGAGTGACAGTTTGGCCAAGTGTGAAAAATTGAAATGGTGCCTTCCCTTCAGACTCCAAATTAGCTTTAAGCTCCATTTCTTCTGCTTCACTCATGGCCTGGCAGGAGGTTTGCCACAAAAATAACCATCAGAAGCAATATAACCTTAACAAGCAAGGTAAATAAAACTTGGAAGAATGAAAAAACCACTTTAGTTTTTTCTTCCTGCAGTGTACACCATCAACAAGTGCAAGAAAGAACATAAATATAGTATTCACCTCTAAATATTCAATAAGCATCTTCTGATTCTTCTTAAATTCCAACCCCAACTGTCTCTTTCCTCGAGTTATAACTAATTTCTGCACAAAAACAAGCTATAAATTGTCTGTGCCAATATAAATAACAAAATGAAGGAATTCGTTGATATAAATCACCTCTAACTCCATGGGTTCTGGATATGTTTCATGATCCACAATAGGCAAACACTGTTTTCTTGTTCCATTATAGTTTTACAAGTTTAAAGATTATAACTTACATTTAAAACTTGTGACTTCAAAAAAAAAATTATTGAATAACTCAAAATTTACTTTGAAAGCTTACTCTATGCGCCTTCAAGTGGTAAGTAGATCTGTCAGCAAGACCAACAAATTCAACCCATCCATAGGAACACTCTATTTCTACATCCCAATAGTCTACAACATAATGAGCCATTTCATTGTGTAAATGATGTCTGAAACACAGACACTGCTTATCAATACCAAGCGTTGTTAGAAACAAGAAAGTCCTTCCTATGAAGTACCCCAGAGTCTCATTGTTAATAGTGCCATGTCTATAAGAAGGTAACATGATATTTTAAAAAGAAGCACGACAGAAACAATATACAATATCTTTTTCATAGCAAGCTACTAACTAGAGACTTCAACAAACATTTGACAATGCTGCACTTAACTGAGTTGATTAACAATAATATAAAATGCCTTGTGATTGTATACACATGGACATCAAAAGAGATTTATAACCTTTGTGACTGCTTCCCCCAGACGAATGTTTATGGGTGATTTTAGGGCCATTTTCTCTTCTCTAGAATTCACGTAACTTTATCATCTTCTCTTTTATGGGTATTTTAGGGCCATTTTCTCTGTTCTTCTCTTTGTACTTTATCTGACGATGTATTTCCCTCCTATTGTATTTCTTTTTTCGTTCTTTGCAAGACCCATTAGAAATTTAGAAGACTTAAATCTAGTATTCTCCAATGGCTTACGCTCGTCTTTTGTTCAAATTCAATTTCAAATAATGGATCATCGATGTTGCATGCATGCTTGGCATCTTAAATGATTCCTTGCCAAAATTGCAGTCTAGATATAAACAATCTAAACAACCCTTGGAAATGCTTTGTTTTCTAACTATGAACTTGTGAGGAAGTTGCATTAGATAGTCAGAACTTAGCCTGCAATCTCCTGTATGCATGATGTTTCCAAAATTGCCTTCAAACAAAAGCATGATAGCACCTGAAACTTTCAAATTCTAATTAGAAAACCAGTGGAGTTCCACTCAAGGAGCATATCATGTATGGGTTATGTTATATACTAAATCACCACTACATTAGTCCCATCATATTTGAGGGATCCATGAGAACCCCAAGAACTAAATAAAATAAGCTTGTTTTAAGTTCAAACAAGATTTAGTTTTAAGAAAGGTAAAATAACTTGAAGTTATACAATTTTGAGGAAATCCCTTTATTCAAAGTTAAGCAATAGAAAAATCAAAATATTGGCATGCCAATAATTCCCTTAACTAGAAAATTATCAGTAGATCATAACACCAAGAGATTTTAGAAATAATGGCAAGAATTGTTAAAAATAAATTTACAAAACAGTTATGGCAATTCCTATATCTGCAACTCAGAAAAGTCAAATTAAATATAATGCAAGAATTCCTTCTAAATATTTTTCCAACTTGCAAAAGACCCAAGAAACATAGGGATCATAGCTTAAAAAACTAGAAAACATATGATGACTATAAAGAAATGGGAATAGAGAACCAAGAATGGCAGATTTTCTTTGTTCAAGAAGGCCCAAGATAAAATTTACGACAAACCAACAAGTCTAAAGACAATACTAAATTTTAGTGAAAGTTTTCCAGCTAAGAAGGTAATTCAATAATATAGAATCTAGGTCAAGTTAAAATTGTTTCAAATTTTGCAAGGAATAACTGCTCAGAACCCAGTTGAACAAATAAACATTGAAAAACAACGAAAACACAAGTTCTTTAAAAACAATATTATGAACCCAAGTTTTAGTGTTACAATACACTCCATAGCATCTTAAAGTTTGTCTTTCGAAGGGATAAACTTTTATACATTCAATTCTTAAAATCACAATTTTTTCATTTCAAAAGTTCGAAGATAGGCTCAAATTGCAAAGCCTATCTGCTTATTATACAGCTTAAATAGGGTGTAAGAACAAGAAAACTACATTTCTATATAAATTCAATAAGCCAATGGAAAATTGCATATGATTTCATACCATTCAACAATGTCTATAGGAAAATTAGCAAGATATAGGCCACTTTCTGGGCCTAACAATCAAGTCTACTGACACCATGAATGGAAATATTTTGCATCTTTAAATATTTGCAATGAAAGATGGTATGTAAAAACTTATTTCTATAACTTGTCCTTGCAAAAAATATCTACAACATCCAATGTATGTAACTGACATTTGTGCTAGGAAACTAACCATTCCTCAATTTCAATAGTCTTGTTTTGGGCCATCCAAATAACAATAAGTTTTCAGTACTTCGAGTTCTGCACCTAAAAAGCTTGTAATTAAACTCCAAACTCTTTCTTCAAATCTACAACTTCTAATTGAAACTGTCATTTGTGTTGCAGTTCCATGTTTGAGGTTTAACGTTTCTCTCTTCATTCCAAAATAAACAGTGATTTCTTTATATCCAAATTGGCATGGTTTCTTTCAATATGAACCTGCATATTCCAGCTTCAAAATCAGTGATCCTTAAATTTAGAAAGTCTTGAACTTGAATCTTGCATGTGATATTAAACTCAGTGGCTGAGGAAATGGTACATGAGGCCTTAGACAGAAAAAAATGAATTCAATATATACACCTTCACCCCTTCATCAAATTTCTGATCACCATATACATTATTTGATGAAGCTTCTCAAGATAATTCAGGTAAAGCAGGACAAGGAATAGGGTGGGATAGTTTTCTTTGATCATAAGATTTTGAATTCTAAGCCAACCTTGGACATGAACAACAATCACTTTGTAGAGACAGAGGATTTCATTTTAGTCTTTAAAGAACTTCCTTTTGGAATTTAGGAAAGCTATGGTTTGAGGGAATTCTAGATTTGTAATTAACAAAATTGGTTGCCAAACATTTAATGAGGAACTTTGAAGTAATTGCATTCAACTTAATAGAATTGGAACAAAGGGAATAATTATTGGATAGAGATTCCATAAACCTTATATCTGGAGCCAGTTGGGTATCCTAGGGGATTTTGTAGGAGATCTGTAAAAATTAGATGCAATTCTTTGAATTTTCAAATATTAATATAACACCGTCTGCATTTCATTGCCATATTTAAGTTTGGTGTTGGATGCCTGCTGAGATCCTTCAAACTCCTCCCAATGATTGGGGATTTTGGTATCTTTTCTAGATCTCCATTCCAAATAGTTGATTGGTTTATTCAATATTGGGTATTAAGGGTATTCTTTAAACAGTTGAGGATACTTAGCCATTCTCATATTTACTCATGTGTTGAAGTATTGTTGTCATTTATGTCAAAGTAATAGCAACATCAAAATACATAGGAGTAACAACATGTCATTGATGTCAAAGTGTTTGGAGTATGGTTGACCATATGTACAAGAGAAAATCCATAATTACAGGAACTTGAATTCCGACAATAAACTAGGCACTGTAGGAATCTATTTTACTACCGGAATATAGTTATTGCTGGAACTGCAAAACACATATTATCGAAATAATCTACATGAGTTCCACTAATTCTCCAATGTTGTCAACACACATCCCAATTATCAAATCACCTGTAGGTTGTGGATTAGTTGGGTTGGACATTTTTGCTGAAAATGAGGACGCGAATTGTGTGTGCTTAAGGCCAGCTTAAGATGAACATCTATTAGATTACATATAAATAGGACATGAATATTATGATTTAACAATGTTAAAATTTCCACGAACAAGTTGGACTCCTTCGAAATTGCATAACGTTTATGCATATGTTTAGTGCAATATTACCCAGAAAATGGCCTCAATTGTCCATGGATGGGTCCACAAAGTGCACAACAAATGAAATTGAAATTGTTTAAATAGTTGAAGAGCACTCACACATTGGTTGGATCACAACTAATTAAATTGATTGGGTCCACACAAATACATATGTATTTGTGAACAAATTTGAATAAGAATGTGTCAGTGAAAAATGAAAAGGATCTAAAATCGTGATTCTGGTTTGCTGGAGGTTCTAGGTATGTTAGCTAGAAGTATGGCATGGGAATTGGCTTGTGTGTGATATTTAAAATTGCAAATATGCATGGATTGGTGTGCTGAGGAAAAGGGGAAAAAACAATTTGAGTTTTGTTGAATGAAGAAATGTGATTCTGCTGTGGCTCTGGGTTTGATGGAGATTTAGGGTCTTGTCTTTATTTCTAAATGCAGGCATTGAATATAGGAAATGAACAAATTGCAAGTAAAACTTTGTTCTTTACAATTGCAGGAATGTGATCTATGAATCAAGCGCTGAGTACGATTTATGTCAATTGCATATAGTATATACACATGAAAGAATACAAGTAGCATAATTATGGAAAGAGATTTGATGGATTATGGAAGCAAATTGCAAAAGGGTTCCACATTTTAAACTATACTATAAAATATTATAAGATCTTGGTATGTTACTACTAATCCTTGATTCAACACAGGATTTGTACGATGAAAGATCAAATTACTGTAATATATTCTAATTAGTCAAATCTCATTAGAATTTGTAATATTCTAAATATAAAACATGTCGGTGATAACATGTAGTTAGGAATGGATAACCTAGAGTTGAACCCGTTTAACAAGAAGAATATGAAGAATAAAAAAAATCAAATTATCTTCCATCCTATCACTATCTCTCAACCATTTGATCTCTATCGGCATGATCTAGCCAGAAACTATGTGGGCGTGTTAATGTAAAGTAAATCAATATTCATACTAATAAACATGTTGATGTAAATCATTCTGCACTAAAAAATATTTAAATTAAATTAATGTAATAAAAACAAATATTTATTATTACAACCATAGGCATTAATAATTTAGAATGTTGGGGTAAAATACTATATATGTTCTTTTTATTTATGCACAAGGACGAGACAAGTGTATTGTCAATATGGATTTTATGGGAGTAGTTTGAAATTAGAAATAAATAATAATTAAAAATAAAAAATAAAAAATAGCTTATAGTTTATGAATGAATAATTGGTAATGGATGCAAGGATAATTGGTAGCATGAATGGATAACCAACAACTCATTGAATATAAGTAGAAGAATTTAAGAGAGAAAAAAATACAAAAAATAATTGATTGTTAATAAATGGATAATTGGTAGCTAATGTATGAATCAATCGGCAATGTATAATTTAAGGTGGACTAGTAATTGACGCATGCATAACACATAATTTCGTAGTACTCAACTTACGGTTCATTTATCAACCACATATTAAGTAGTTGTGTTAGTATTATTATTATTAAAAATACAACACTTCTTTCCAGGTCTCATCTCATCGTCAAGTGATAGACTATGATATAAACGGAAAACTACAAAATAATTATTATTAAAATAGATTGTAATACAATTTTTAATAAACTTCGCATCTTCGTAAAAACACAAATCATATTACTTACTTCCATTAGCATAAGTCAAATCATACATATTATCCTTTCATTGAAACAAATCACATTACAGACTACGATATAAAAGTAAAATTACAAAATAATTTATTATTAAAATAGATTGCAATATAATTTTTAATAAACTTTGCATCTTCATAAAAACAGAAAACATATTACTTACTTCCATTAGCATAAGTCAAATTATACATATTATCTTTTCATTGACATAAGTCACATTATACATATTATCTTTTCATTGAAACAAATCACATTAGTGAATTTTAAAGCAACATCATCTACAGTTCTAACACACAAAACAAACCATAATCAAACAACTTAATTCCTACCTTTGAAGATCGAAGAAAAATCACTTGGGTATTTCAACACTCTCACACAAGAATAGTAGAAATAGAATCTTAATAATAGTACTTAATTTTTGGTTGATAAATGTTGATAGGTAGAAAGTTAAGTATCTATTAGTCTATCTCAAATTATACATTATCTATTTATTATTTATGAGTTATTTATTTATCAATTATCATTTATTTTTTATATTTCACATTTTTCTAGATATTGCATCAACTATAAGTTATCTATTCATCAACTACTACCTATATTTTATAATTTTTTTGTTTATAATTGTGTATTTCGAAATTCGAACAACTATCATAAAATCAATCTAGACAATACACTTGTCTCGTTCTCATTTATATATGAAAAAACATAAATAGTAGTCCATCCCCAAATTCTAAGATATTAACACATATTGAATATACTTAAAAACAATACTTTACATTGATCATCACTAACAAAAAGCTTTTCAGTATTAATAAAAACATAACCATTATTCTGACACTTGTTTGTATATACCTTTATATAAATTAGAGTTGTGATCATAAAAATAATAAATCTTTTTGTTTCCTTTTATGTTTATCTTCATCATATTTGGTATAAATTTCTTGGACACATTAATTAGTTTTAAATTATTTTGGTAAATTCTAATGTTTTTTAACATTTTTATAATAATATATTTTTGTTATAAGTTTTATTTTTTATTTTTTTATAAATGGATAGAATTTTTTAATTAAATATATAAAGTTTATTAAAATGACCAATAGATTCAAAAGTTTAAATGAAAAGAATAAAAATCTCAAAACACTCGTATACAAATAAATATACTAATTAAAGATATATTTGAAATTGAATACTTATATATGGCATAATGATTTTACTAGTAAGGAGGAGCAAGATGTTGATCATAACATTTTATCTCAGCCTTTTACAACATTAATATTTATGCTTTCTCATATGCCTTGTTATTGAAAGAAAGATGGAAACTTGTTTAGGTTATCATTATTATTTTTAAAATGAGTAACTTATAGGAAAGCATCTCTCATCTCTGTGAGAATAAAAACATTGAGGATGAAAATCACTTCCTCTTAGAATGCCCCATGTATACCCACATTAGATTTCAGTTTCATAATCTTTGTTGTAATCCCGACCTCCCTAGCTTTTTAACTTGTCAAAATTATAGTGAGCTCGAGACGCTTCTCTCCAAGCTTTTTGAGTATAGAAATACAATTTTAAAACAAAATAATTAATTCGTTTATGTAAGTCTGATACACCAAATTTTGGTCTCAGAGAATGTTAACCATCATCATCATCATAATCTTAAAAATATGATGTTACTTTAAGTATATCCATATAAAGATCATAACATCCTAATTCAAACACACTAAATAAAAAGCAATAATAATGCATAAAATCATCTTTCATTCTTTTTTTGCTAATTTTTTCAACCTTACATTGGGGTCAGTGCAAGAAGATGAGGGACCTTTAAGATGCAATCCTAGTTTTCAAAAACAAGATCACGTTACCAAAAAATACATCAACCCAAGCCTGACATAGCACTTGGTATGGTTCAACCCGAGCCTGACATGTCATAAGACATGTAGGATAGGAAGCCATATCGTGTACGCGTTATATAACTACAAAACGCTCTCGCGATATGTAGTTATAAATCGTGTACGCGATTTGTAAATCATAAAAAATAATTAAATACACAGGCCCGAAACCCGCGGCCCATTTTAACAATCAAGAACGCGAAATTGAAGGGCCATTGGAGCGAGACCAGTGCTTGGGATTGTTGCAGGAACTGATTCAGGTTGAGGGGAGGAGATTTCACTCGTGCATTGTCATCCAACAAGGTAATTCAATCACCCAAAGCATTTTTTTTGTCAATTTTTACCCTATAATTGTGTTTTTTAATAAAATAATCAATTGATAATTGATGATGATTAAAAAGAAATGGACTTAAAGTTACATTTCAAATTTTTTCAATTTTTAATCTACAATTTGTAGTAATTATATATTTGTATAGTCTAATAAATCAAACTTGTTATTTGTTAACTCAATTAATTTTATATATTAAATTATATATTTATATAGTTTAATAAATCAAATTTATTATTTTGTTTACTAATTTTTTTTTTATATTACATAAAAATTTAAACTTAAATCTCAATTTATTTATAAATATTTATTTATTTATATATTTTCTAATTAAATTATACTTAACATGTTATAATAAATGGATCAACCATTACATCATAAAACCCCACTCAACAATAAGCTAATTCAAATAAAGTTGTTTTAGTTTAAAATTTTTTATGAATGGATAATTGATAATGATTAAATAATAATAAAAAGGAAATGGACCTATAAGTTACCTTTCAAAAGAAATTTTTTCAAATATATATTTACAATAAAGTGTAAATTTTTTAATTATTCTAAATGTTTTTGATGTTGATGGTGATGATGATTGATGATGATGATGATGACGATGATGAAGGTGATGATGATGATGATGATGATGATGTTCATGATGTTGATGGTGATGATGATGAGGATGATGATGATGAGGATGTTCATGATGATGATGATCATGTTGATGATGATGATGATGATGATGATGATGTTGATGGTGATGATGATGAGGATGATGATGTTCACGATGTTGATGGGCATGATGAATGATGATGATGATGTTCATAATGTTGATGGTGATGATGATGATGATGATGTTCATGATGTTCATGATGTTGATGATGAGGATGATGATGATGATGATGATGATGTTGATGTTGATGGTGATGATGATGAGGATGATGATGAAAATGAGGATGATGTTGATGATGTTGTTGATGGTGATGATGATGATGATGATGATGATGGCAATGATGGCAATGGTGATGATGATGATGAAGGTGATGATGATGATGATGATGATGACGATGGTGATGATGAAGGTGATGAAGAAGATGATGATGATGAAGATGAAGATGATGTTGATGGTGATGGTGATGGTGATGATGATGATGAGAATGAGGATGAGGATGAGGATGATGACGAGGATAATGATGACGACGAGGATAATGATGATGATGTTCATGATGTTGTTGGCGATGATGATGATGATGATGATGTTGATGGTGATGAGGATGATGATGATGTTCATGATGTTCATGATGTTGATGATGAGGATGATGGTGAGGATGATGATAATGATGATGATGAAGGTGATGATGATGATGAGGATGATGATGATGATGTTCATGATGTTGACGGTGATGATGATGATGAGGATGATGATGATGATGAAGGTGATGATGTTGATGAGGATGATGATGATGATGTTCATGATGTTGATGGTGATGATGATGATGATGGTGATGATGATGATCATGTTGATGATGATGATGATGATGATGATGTTCATGATGTTGATGGTGATGATGATGATGATGGTGATGATGATGATCATGTTGATGATGATGATGATGATGATGATGATGATGATGATGATGAAGGTGATGATGTTGATGAGGATGAGGATGACGATGAGGATGATGATGATGATGTTCATAATGTTGACGGTGATGATGAGGAGGAGGAGGATGATGATGATGAAGGTGATGATGATGATGAGGATGATGATGATGATGTTCATGATGTTGACGGTGATGATGATGATGAGAATGAGGATGATGATGAAGGTGATGATGATGATGAGGATGATGATGATGATGTTCATGATGTTGATGGTGATGATGATGATGATGGTGATGATGATGATCAT
>LPNX010066835.1:252709-291831 GCA_001517045.1 Pseudotsuga menziesii
AATATGAAGATGATGTTGATGGTGATGGTGATGGTGATGATGATGATGAGGATGAGGATGATGATGATGATGTTCATGATGTTGTTGGATATGATGATGATGAGGATGATGATGATGATGATGATGATGAAGGTGATGATGATGAGGATGATGATGATGATGTTCATTATGTTGATGGTGATGATGATTATGAGGATGATGATGATGAATGATGTCGATGTTGATGATGTTGATGGTGATGATGATGATGATGATGATGTTCATGATGTTGATGGTGATGATGATGAGGATGATGACGAGGATGATGATGATGATGTTCATGATGTTGATGGTGATGATGATGATGATGGCAATGGTGATCATGATGATGATGACGATGGTGATGATGAAGGTGATGATGGTGATGATGATGAAGATGATGATGAGGATGATGATGATGAGGATGATGATGATGATGTTCATGATGTTGATGGTGATGATTATGATAAGGATGATGAAGGTGATGATGATGGTGATGATGATGATGAGGATGATGATGATGAGGATGATGATGATGATGTTCATGATGTTGATGGTGATGATTATGATAAGGATGATGAAGGTGATGATGATGGTGATGATGATGACAATGACGACGATGGTGATAATGATGTTGTTGTTGATGACGATGATGATGATGGTAATGATGGCAATGGTGATGATGATGTTGACGATGGTGATGATGAAGGTGATGATGGTGAAGATGATGACGATGAAGATGAACATGATGAAGATGATAATGATGATCATGGTGATGTTGATGATGATGATGACCGTGATAATGATGTTGATGATGAGGAAGGTGATGATGATGATGATGATGATGATGATGATGATGATGATGATGACAATGACGGTGATGATGATGATGTTCATGATGATGATGACGACGATGGTGATGATGATGTTCATGATGTTGATGGTGATGATGATGATCATGTTGATGATGATGATGATGATGATGGTGATGATGAAGCTGATGATGACGATGAGGATGAGGATGATGATAATGATGATGGCGATGGGGATGATGATGATGATGAGGAAGGTGGTGATGATGATGATGAGGAAGGTGATGATGATGATGATGAAGAAGGTGATGATGATGATGATGATGATGAAGATGAATATGAAGATAATGAAGATGATGATCATGTTGATGATGATGATGATGATGAAGATGATGAGGAAGGTGATGATGATGATGATGTTGATGACGACGATGGTGATGATGATGTTCACGATGTTGATGGTGATGATGATGATCGTGAAGTTGAAGATGATGATCATGTTAATGATGATGATGATGATGAAGTTGAAGATGGTGAAGATGAAGATGATGATGAACGCTATTTTTGGTTTTACAAATCGCGCATGCGATTTGTCTGAACATAACGCGCACGCGTTTTGTTTCTATATAATGTGTACGCTTTTTGTTTAAATTCAAAAATTTATTCCCTCCAAATGATAAGGCCGAGCCTCCACCCATGCTTTCGTGGAATTCCTATGCCTATGTGTCTGCTTTGTACTTTGCTTCGGATTCAACATGCCTGTGCCTTGGAGTATGATCAACCATGGCTAATTCAACATTATATCCAAATTTTCAATATGCTCGTGTTTAGTGGTTCATCTGATTATGCTGCACACCTCCATTTTTTATGAGATTTTAGAAACAAATATGGTTTTTTTGCAGATTCTAAATATGTAAATTTTAACAAGAATACATAATTTTTTTCTATTTTTTTCTTATTTATCTTCTGTCATCACTCCTCAACTCAAAAAACACACTGGTAGTGTTTCGTTCATATCTCTTTCGTTTCTCAACCATTTAAAAAAAATTTGTATGGTGCACTAAAGAACACCAATCCCTACATGTTATAAAAAACCCATTTCCAAGTAATTGCATTAAGACATTCAAACGCTGCACCCACAAATGATGTACCATTTTCGAGGTTTGATCTCTTAGATAATTAAAAAAAAAATTAAAAAAATTATTTTTATTATTGGAAAAATAGTCGTGCACTAGTCCTATATGTTCTCTATATGTATACCGGTTTTCATAAGTTTATTCCATCATTTAGACACTCAGACGCTGCACCCACAAAAACATATACCTTATAATTTGTCACAAAAATAAAAAGTGCCCGTTAAAATTTATCTAACTTTAGATAGTTAACAATATTTTCAATAGAAAAAAAATATATATTTGGAAAGGTCATTCAATTTCCTACATTTCTTGTTTTTTACTGATCGCAAGATTCATTGTGTAAGTGTCTCAAAATATCCATGCAAGTTCATGGATGTCTGTTTTTTCAGTTTTGCATTGCATCTAACGTGCCAAAAGAGACCCTCAACTTCTTGCACACACCCATCGTATACTCAACTTTTATTCTTCATCGCTCAAATATTACAATGTTACTTCCAAAATTCCTAACCCTAACTATGACCTTTTATTTTTCTTCATGTTGCCTACTTAATTTTCTTATTATGCTCATGTTACTAAAGTTTTAATCCATTAAACTCACATGGGTCTATGGGATCATGACCATAATCAATAGTTCTATTAACTTTGGAATATTTGATATTATGATCAAAGTTCATAAATCGAGGATGCAATTGTTGTAGAATAAATTTTACTTTCCATTCATGCATTTGAGATTCTAAGATGGAAAATCCAATAGTTTAAACATAATTCTAAGTTGTCTATATTGATTGTTACAACTCCATATACATGAATAAAATAACTAATAGGGGTTGTAGTTAAATAACTTGTTCTGATGTTTTGGTTAATGATCTATATTTATATCCAAAATAATAAGGTGTTGTAGTGCAAGAGTATATAAAAAATCTAAAGTAATTACAAAATCATTTAGAAAAATTTATTAAGTTAAATTTTAATTAAATTTTTAATAAAATTTTTAATAGTTCACAAGGTTTTGCAATTATGTGAAAGATTCAACTAAGCTTTTACAAAGTTCATAATTTTGTTAAAAATTGACCTAAATTTTACTTGGTTCTATAATTTCGTGAAAGAATTGATATATGTGTGTGTGTGTGTATATATATTGAAACTGAAACATATTTATTTTGATAAGGATTTTTATTTAAGATTTGAGGTGACTACGACCTATGTTTTTTCATCTATGGACGAGGATGAGACAACTGTACTCTTAATATTGATTCTATGATAGTCGTTCAAAATTCGAAATAAACAATTATATAACAATAATAATATAAAAAATAATTTGTAGCTGATGAATGTATAATTGGTAATGATGAATGGATAACTCATAGTTGATGAATGGATAATCAATAGTTCAAGGAAAATAACTAAAAGAATGTGAGGTTAAAAAAAAAGGAATATAAAAAATAACTGATAGTTGATAAATGGATAATAGGAAGAATCTCAGAGATAACATGTATCTAGGCATGGATAACTTGGAGTTGAACTCGTTTAACTAGAAGAATATGAAGAATAAAAAAAAATCAAACTCTCTTCCATTCTATCACTATTTCTCAACCATTTGATTGCTATTCGCATGATCTAGCCACAAACTATGTGGGTGTGCTAGTGTAAAGTCAATCAATGTTGATGTTATTAAACCTATTGATGTAAATTTTTGTACATTCGAAAATATTTAAATTAAATTAATGCAATCAACAAAATATCTATTATTACGTTGATAGGCGTTAATAATTTAGAATTTTGGGATAGACTACTATCTATGTTTATTTAATCTATGTACAAGGATTATACAAGTGGACTGTTAAGATTGATTTTATGGTAGTCGTTCGAAATTAGAAATAAAAAATTATATATATATATATATATGATAAAATATAGCTTATAGTTGATGAATGAATAATTGATAGTGGATGCAGGGATAACTTGTAAATGATGGATGGATAATCAACAACTGATGACACATAAGTAGAAGAATGTAAGAGATAAAAAATAGTAAAAAAAAATGATTGTTGATAAATTGATAACTCGTAGTAGATGCATGAATGCATGGATAATGCATAATTTGGGGTGGACTAGTAGTAGATGCATGGATGATGTATAATTTTGTGGTACTCAACTTGCGGTCTATTGGCATTTAACAACCACAAATTAGGTGGTTTTGCCAGTATTATATTTATTTAAAAACTAAGTTCAATTACAAAGCATTTAATATAATTTGCGGTAGACTAATAGTTTACGCATGCATAAATTGAGGTGGACTAGTAGTTGACACATAAATGACGTATAATTTCATGGTACTCAACTTATAGTCTATTGGCATTTACCAACCACAAATTAAGTGCACTATTCTAAACACAAAAACAAGATATCAATATTGACTTTATAAAGAGTAAAACATTAAAAATCTCATTCATTGCCAATGAGATTTTATTTTATAAATTAGAATACAAATTTTCATTTAAAAATACATAGAACCATTGTGATTCAAGCAATCATGTGGAGCGACCGCAATACATTCCAATTACCATCGGATGACATAATGGCCACTAGAAGATGTTGGGTTTTTGTTTTAAAAGAATACGCTTCTTTCGATGTCTCGGAGTCAAGTGATAGGCTACAATATAAAAGTAAAATTTCGAAATAAATTATTATTGAAATAGATTGTAATAAAATTTTTAATAAATTTCGCAACTTCATAAAACCAAATCATATTACTTTCATATTAGTTACTTCCATTAGCATAATGGCATCATAAGTGAAAAAAATCAAATTATACATACAATTTTTAATAAACTTTGCAACTTCGTGAAAACAAATCATATTACTTTCATATTAGTTACTTCCATTAGCATAATGGCATCATAAGTGAAAAAAGTCAAATTATACATGTTATCCTTTCATTCAAACAAATCACATTAGTGTGAACTTTGCATTAGCTACAGTTTCTAACAGTCACATCAAACCATAATCAAACAACAGAATATCCAGAATATCTTTCACGGTGTGCTACTTACTTTCTACATCGAAGATAAATCATTTTGGTATTTTCAACACTGCTATGAGAATAGTAAACGTATAATTTTAGTATAACTATTTAATTTGTGGTTGGTAAATATTAATAGATTGAAAGATAAGTATCGTCATGCGTCAATTACCAGTTTATTTTAAATTATACATTATCTATACATTCATGCATCACTTACGAGTTATTTATTAGTATCGTCATGCGTCAACTACCAATTTATTTTAAATTATACATTATCTATACTTTCATGCATCACTTACGAGTTATTTATTTATCAACTATTATTATTTTTATATTATTGTTTAGATTTCACATTCTTTTAGATATCTTAATTCATGAACTATTGGTTATCCATTCATCAGCTACGAACTATGCAGGCATCAACTACTAGTTATTTATTTATCAACTACTACTTTTTTTACATTCTTTTTTTTAATAATTGTTGATTTCGAATTTTGAACGACTACCATAGAATCAATCTTGACAGTACAGTTTTCTCGTTTTCATCCATAGATGAAAAAACATAGATGGTAGTCTACCCAAAAATTCTAATATACTAGCACACCCACATAGTTTGTGGCTCGATCACATCGAGAGGGATCAAATGGTAGAAAGATAACGATGGAATCGAAAACAGTTTAGATTTTTTTTTCTTCATATTTTTCTATTTAAACTAGTTCAACTCCGAGTTATCTATGCCTAGCTACATGATATCACCAACATTCTTCCTATTATCAATTTTTCAACTGCCAGTTATTTTATATATATATTTTTTATCTCACATTCTTTTAGTTATCCGTCATGAACTCTTGGTTATCCATTTATCAGCTATGAGTTATCAATGCATGGCTACCAATTATCCATTCATTAGCCACCAGTTATCCATTCATTAGCCATCGGTTATTTTTTATGTATTTTTTTCTTTATATAACTATTTCTTTTAAATTTTAAATGACTGCCATAGAATCAATCTCGACAGTACACTTGTCTCATCTTTATTTGTAGACGAAAAAGCATATAAAATACTCCACCCCAAATCTTAAATAACAAAGTCTATCGATGTAGTTAACACATATTTACTATACTTTTCATAACAGAAAAATAATACTTTTCATAAACCATGGCTAGCAAAAAAACACTTTTCATTATTGATAAAGACATAGCCATTGTTGTGGAACTTGTTTGTTTGTATATTCTTGATATAAATTAGAATTGTGATCATAAAAATAATAAATCTTTTTGCTTCATTCTAGGTTTATCTTCTCCATATTTAGTATAAGTTTATTGCCCAGATTAATTAGTTTTAAATGACTTTAGTAAATTGTAATGCTTTAAAATTCTTTATAAAAATTTACTTTTGTTACAAGTTTTATTGATTTAAAACGAAAAAATTAGATAGAAATTTTCAATTATATTTTGAAAGTTTATTAAGATCATCAACATATTCAAAAGTTTACATGAGAGGAATAAAAATGTCAAAACATCCACATACAAATAAATATATACTAATTAAAGAAATGTTGAAAGTTCAATATCCTAATAATCATATGGTTTTTTTTCCAAATTAATATGGATTTTCTGGTATCCATATGTAGATTGTTTTTGGCGACCAGGAATAGTGAATAGTTATATGTGGCATAATGATTTCAGTAGTAAGGAGGAGCACGATGTTGATCACAACATTTTAGAGGATCAAAAACTATGTTTTTTTGCCTTTCAATTTTAATTTCACATGCTTCGTTATTGAAAGAAAGTTGGAAAGAAGTCATTATTATATTTAAAATTGACAACTTACAGGATCTTAGAAATATGAAGTCATTTTAGATATTTCCAATTGAGGATCATAACACCCTAATTCAAACATGTCTGAACAAGAAGCCATAATGAAATGCATGGTGCTTGCATTTAAGTCATCTAAGTCTTTATTTTTTGGTGTTATTTTTTCAACCTTGCATTGTATACTCAACTTTTATTCTTCTTCACTCAAATAGTAGTACAATGTTGCTTTCAACATTCCTAACTTTAAATATGACTTTTTTCAAGTTGTTTACTTAATTTTCTTTTTATGCTCATAATAAGTTATATAACTTGACGAGAACCTGACGTTGTTCTAGTTTTTTTGGCAGCCAATTTTAATAGAAATTTTTAGCTTCATTTCAAAAAGTGTGTATGCTGGTAGCACCATTTTTCATTTTGAGTTTTTTTTTGCGATTTTCCAGGTCCTTAAAAAAACTATATTTTTTATTTAGAAATGCATTTTTTCAAATTTTAAAATTTTACAAAAAATCTATACATTTAGTAGCTAGTTATAATGAAAAAAATACATATTTCCATTTTTTTTAACATTTAGAAGCTACTTAGAATGAAAAATATATACATTTTGAAAGTTTTTCTTCAACTTTCTCTTAAATAAGTCATTTTTTGGGAAAATTGCTAAGCATTTGAGAAAATAAAGATATTTCAAACCAATTTTAAGTTATTTTGAGTTATTTTATGTATACGAATGATACTAATTAACATTATTTTCCATAAAGTGATGATTCACATAAATGCAACAAAAGATACCATAATACATATATTTGTAAAATACATATAAAAAAACATGATATTTATTCTCAAACTAAAATCTTAAATGAAAACATTGCCAAAATATCTTTTAAAAAAATTGTGAAGTTTGAAATTTTCTTCACGAGCATAAAAGTAATAAAAAATATTTTAAAAGTCCTTTAATAAAAAAATATACTTGAATTTTTTTTTTATAATACACTATAAAACCTATATCAAAACATTTAAAAGCCATAATAAAACAAATAAAAAATCTATATTATAAAAATAAATTGAAAACATAAATGAAACAAATATACTACATATAACATAAAATTAAGTTTCAAAACGATCTAATATAAAATATGTAATATATAATAAAATTTCAAAACAATATATGAAAAAACAATATAATAATAAAAATTTTAAGTTTTAAGAAGTGTTAAGGGTATGAAATGTTGGTTTGTGTCGATCTTCCTTTGCAATCTTGATTTGATGGTAACTAGAGAAATGTGTGTCTGAAAGGAAGGGGAAGTGAGGAGGAAGGAGTTTACGGTGTTTTTGTTGTTGGGTGAGGTTTTGACGGACGATGGTGGAGGACGAAGGGGGGAGTGTCTCAGCCACCCAACCCCCAAAAAGCAGAGGTAATGAAAATTGGTGAGATACCAATAAACCTGTTCGAAGTCAGATCCAGGGTGCAATAGGCAAGGGTAGAAAGCCAGGGCAATGCATGTCGAAAGCATCCTTCATTCCATCTATTGTGGTTATATCTTCAAAATGGAGAGACCATATCCAATTTATGTCAGATCATGCCCTAATTGGAAAATTTATATGCATGCAGCCATCGGAGAAAGAAGTGATATGGTGGATCAATTCTACCTGGAAACCGAAAGGAAGAGATTGAAAAGGCATGCACAGAGAAAGAGAAAGAGTATGTCCCCCAGGAACAAGTTATCATCCTTAAGGAAGCTATTCTGAAATCCATAGCCTCTAATCTTTTGGGTATCCGCTTGGGATATCATAAAGAAACCAAAAATAAACTTGAGAAGCAGGGGAGGAAGACAGGGCGAAAACAAATAAACAAAGGGTTGCAGAAGTAGGAAGGAGGTTGGTCGAGTCGGGACAATACCTAACAATCAAATCTGCCCTAGGGATGTCAGTTTCCCCAATGTATCTCCTCTCCTGGAACATTAGAGGCTTAAATAGCTCGAGAAAGATCAAAGTTCTGAGTAAAAATATTAAGAAGACAAACCCACCTATTGTCTTCTTGCAAGAAACGAAGTGTTTAGCAGATCAGATCCATGAGCTTAAGGGGAGAACCTAGGAAAGATGTGAAGGTATGGCGATCGATGCAAGAGGATTTTTTGGGGATCTAGGTATCCTTTAGGATCCATCTTGGGTTATCCTGAGTGGGTTTCAAGGGAATCAGTACTCACTTACAACAAATTTCAGGGTTGTTGGTTTTCCCATCAAGGGGATGTTGACGAATGTCTATGGCCCTCAAGGGGAAGGGGATAAACGAGATTTCCTTATCTCTCTCAGACGTTTGAAGGAGATCTTTCCTCACTCACACTGACTGGTTGGATGTGATTTAAACCTAATCACTTCTTTGGAGGAAAAAAAAGGGAGGAAGACATCGATTGAAGGAGGAATGTGATCTTTTTAGGGAAACCATAGAGGACCTTGGCCTGGTAGACATTATTCTAAGGGAAGGATGGTTCACCTAGAATAATAAGAGATCTAGATATTGATGCATAACATCTATAAAGGACCGATTTTTAGCTACATAATCAATAATAGACTTTGGGAAGTGAGATCCATAGTGAAACGCTTCCGAGGTTGGGATCTGATCAGTGTCCAATTGAAATTATGTGGAGTGGGTTAGGTTCTCAATTGAAGAATTCGTTCCATTTTGAATAATTTTGGTTGGAGAATCCAGACTTCAAAGAAAATATCAAGTCCTAGTGGGGATAACTATGGGAAGGTCAAGAGCACAGTATGTATAATTTCCATCAAAATATGAAGGGTTTGAAAGCTAAGATCAAAAAGTAGAACAGAGAGGAGTTTAGGAATATATTCTTAGAAAAGAAATGGCTGGAATTCTGTTTTCAGGAGATCTAGGCAATTGGGACAGATGAAGGATATTCTATGGTCTTGAAAGAGGAGGAGCGAATTCTGGAAGCTAAGCTTGAAGAAAGGGAGAAATAAGAGGAAATTTTGTGGCATAAAAAATAAAGAATTCGATGGCTCAAACAAGGAGAGAAAATCACAAATGTTTTTCACCAATCAGTGATCCAAAATAGATTTCAAAATACTATTTTTACACTAAAAATGCAAAGGGGGGAAGGGTGGAGATGAGGGAAGACATTGAATCTAGCTTAAACTCCCACTTCTTTGACATTTTAAGAGACCCTAGGATGGATTGCTTGGAGGATATAGAAGCTATTAATAGAGTAATCCCGACTCTAGTTTCTAGTGATCAAAATCAGCTACTGATGAAAACCATTACTCTAAAAGAAGTGCAGGAAGCAGTTTTTCAATTGAAGGAAGGGACCTTCCCAAGACTAGATGGTTTTACAGTCAATTTTTTCCATCACTTATAGGATATGGTTAAAATGAATGTTTGGAAAATAGTGGAATATTCTTGGACTTCGGGTCGAAGCAGATACCCCAGACAAATTTCATCCTATCAGTAATGTCATCTACAAAATTATTACTAAAGTCATAGAAAATAGACTGAAACCCATTCTACCAGCTCTTATATCTCCGGAGCAGTCAGGTTTTGTCGAAGGAAGACAGATTTCGAATGGGATTATTTTGGTTCACGAAATTTTGCAATCTCTAAAAATAAAAATAAAAGCCCAAGTATGTTGGTCAAATTTTATATTGAAAAATCTTATCACAAATTAAATTGGCAATTTATCAGGAAAATGCTTGAATCTTTTGGTTTTAATGGGAACTGGATTAACTCGGTTATGAATCTGGTTTCTTCATGTTTCTTCACTGTACTTGTGAATGGAGTTCCCTTTGGAGTCATTAAACCCTCAAGAGGACTTAGACAGGGGGATCCCCTATCATCGTTTTTATTCATTCTCATGGTTGAAGGGTTGGGGAGATCTATTTCCGCCCTAAGAGAAATCAATACCACAAGAGGATTAAGGGCGACCACTGGAGGGGAGAAACAAACCCACCAACAATTTGTTGATGACACTATGCTAATGCAACATCCCTCTGTTCAGGAGGCTGGCAGTTTAAAACATTGTCTACAACTTTTTGGCAGAGCATCTGGTTTAGAGGTGAATGAACTAAAATCATAATTTTTCTGTTTTCAACAACCATAGGGATACTTGACACAACATCTATCGAATATTAGGTTTTCAAGAAATCTCTCTTCTATCCAAATACCTTGGTACCCCCCTAATCAACTCCATTGCAAAAAAGGGATCCTGGATTACTTTGCTTGGCAGTATGAAGAAGCACCTGGGGAATTCGACGTTTTGACCGTTAAACCTTCCTGGTCTCCTGGTTATGGTAAAATATGTTCTACAAGCAATACCGACATATTTTATTTCTTCTATTATGGCTCCAAAAACCATTATGAAGGATTTGCGGAATGTGCAAAGAAAATTTCTTTGGAGAAGATCCCAGGAACCTCAGAAATAACCCTTGGTCAAATGGGACATAGTATGCTCACCCAAGTCTCAAGGTGGGATGGGGATTTGGGACTTGGAAAAGGATAGCATAGTGGTTGGGGAGAAACTATGGTGGCATTGGGTAACTCACACCCAGGAACCCTGGGCTAAATTATGGCATGAAAAATATGCGGAAGGATGGGACTGTCAAGACCTTATCTGGTTCTAACAAAATAGACCAGGGTCACACATTTGATGCATGATATAGCAAGGGCAAAGTTTGGTGCATGACCATAGTTTTTGGGAGGTTCAAAATGGCCATACGGCTAGGGTATGGGGGGATTCATGGCAACGAATCCCACCTCTAGGGAGGGGAGGGGAGTTCCAACTAATCTAGGTAGAGTGTAGCTGCAGAGGAATTTACAGGGTTAAGGATCTCCCGAAGGGACCATGAACCCATGAACTCTTACCGATCCTAGGCTCCTAAAATATGGATAAAATGGCTAGGTCCAAGGGTGGAAGTTGACCATTTGGAAGAGGAACTAGAAAAACATAACATCAGATGACATGAGAGTAATCACAAAATTCGGTGGGGTTACTCTCAGAAAGGGTATTTTTCTTTGAAAGAATCCTACAATATTTTGATATGAAAAGAAAGTGTGCCTGCAACGATAGAAAGTGTTCTTTTCTATCACCTTTCTATCTGCTTGATAAAAACTTTGGAAGTTCATAGGATGCACATTGGACCCAGATGAAACCATACAATTTTCATATGCAAAGAGATGTGAATAAGACCATTCTGTAAGGACCCTATTTGGCTGTGATGAATAAGTATGGAAATATTGCAAGTAATTAGGAACCGACATGGAAATGTGTACAGCAGACCAATATACAATAGATGCTATGTTTTGAATAAGTGCTTACAAAATTTACTCTAGGCATATAATCATGCCTCTAAGAATAATTGAATGGGATAATTTATCCAAGGTATTGATTTATCGATTGCTAATTCTTGAAGTGTATATGTGGATTCGCTTGTCAAACCAAGCATAAAATAACAAAAACTGAAAATTACAATAAGTCTCTCTACCACCATTCAAGTGGGATATATCATAAATGTTGCAGGTATTGCAATGTTATCTACAATGGAAAGTGTTAACACCATATCTGTCCTATAAAGGAAATAGGTTCTAGGCTCTAGCTTCTATTAAGATGCATTATTTGCAATTACAAGATTTAGTTCCAGAAGAAAATGTTAAATGGATTGATACGATGAATGGAATAGTTGATGCTACAAGGGATTTTAGTAGTGAAGAATCAGGGTTTGAGAATTTATTAGTGTATATGTGAAAATATCCTCAAATTTGAGATCTGAATTAATAATTTAAATGCTGCTACAAACTTGCAAATGATATGTATTTTCCAACCAGCAACCAAGATTTGTGATAGAAGAATGTTTCAACCTTTCTCTAGAAATGAAATAAGGTACACATGAGGCTAAAACTAGGGAAGATCTAGGAATTTCACTTATTAATCTGAAGTTTTCAACCCTGCAAATCAACCTTTTAATTTTATTTTAGACTAGATTTAATTAGCGCTACAGAGCATATTTCTAGAAGGTAATTCCCAACCACAAACTAGGGAAAACCTACCATGTGATTTGATTTTTTAGGGATGAGTTTAATACATGTAAATGACAAAACTTTCAGATCTTATAAAACAAAAAATGAAAGATGAATTAAGATTTAAAATGGCAGCAAAGCTGTGATTAGTGCCTAACAAATCCAAGTTAGGCAGATGGGGTCAATTGCGGATCTCATGGAGGCTTTAGTGATTTAAGAGTAGATAGGGTTGAATGGTTCAAACCCAACATGCTCCTTAATAACTAGTTCCACTTCAGAAATATTCAATAGGAAAATCCTAAGCTAGATATTAGATATTTATCAAACAAGAGCCACAAGGTGGAAATGTCACCACTATTCCTAAAAATTATTACTAAAAGACAAATGCTATAGAATGGAAATATACCTCTGTTTCAACCCCAACAAAGCTTCCCTTGCCAAACCAAGAAATCTATCATAATACACTTGTAATATAACCAAGGTTCCCCCAACAATTCATAGGGCACTTAACCCAAAAAAAAAATCCGCTAATGCTATTTGGAAAGTGTGTTCTTGGGGTAATTCCACTAAGAGATGTGGTTCTCTAGTCACATTCCACATGTCCTATGAAGGATCTCAACAATCAATCTATCCAGCACACATTTTCCACTAGAATATCAGCTCGCATTCAAATCCTATATTACAATATCGTTGCCTCACTGACTCTGGAAACTTGTGTTTGTATTCAACAAGATTTCTTTAACCATTGTATTAAAACGAAAACAACGCACAAATTTTACAGTTTAAGACATAAATATATTAAAATACACATATAAATAGGTTTTTACTGGAAATGTGTGGACATTGTTAATACTACCATCCTGTCAAACAATATAAAACAAAAAACAGAGGAAAGAGTCATGTTGTCTTACTATATGAATAAAATGTCATTAAATACTCTGAAAAAATCTTTGTTATCTATGAATGTTAACTTTCCAGCAAACAATATTTAGATATGGAAATATTTGTTCTAACAGAATGCACTTTGAGGAGCTCATGGAATGCTTTTGTAGTGCACATATAAATACATTTTTGTTGACTTATAATAAAAACTAAAGAAACAGTTTAGGGGAGGAAGTTCAAGGATGAACCTGTAGAGCTAAGAGCATGGGCTTGTTGTGAGAATCATTGCATATGATGTTTCCATATTTATTCGTTCTCCCATTGCATCTTCCACATAGACTTGGGTACCCCAGTGGATTTTTCTTGGCCCCTTTTCTATTATTTAGTTCTCAGCTTTTCTCCTAATAGTCCTTACAAACTTGGCGACCGACAACTTTTCGATGGAATCCTCCAACTGCAAAGTTAAATTCAAACCATTAAGAAGCAAAAATATGAACATGAATTTGTTCTCCTTAGGTTCAGGCTTGGGTTTCTTCTTAGGAAGAACTCCAAGGTATCCCTCATTATTACTTCTTTTCCTCCTGGTAGAATATTCTTCCATCTTGGACAAAAGAAATGGCAAACCGCAGAGGGAATATTGTGTTCTTCTATCGCAACTCTCACCTACACTTAGAATTTGCAAGAATTGATGCATGCAAGGAGCTTTCATTGGTTTATATAGAGACTGTTATGGTTGGGGTCGATGTCTCACTAATTACTCAAATAAATTATGCATGTACAACTCAAGACAAGCTCTAGCGTTCCACAATTGCTACAAAGCTCTACTCAGTAGCCTCAAAACCACTCCGAGCAAACAAAAACAGTTTTCTATAGAACATTTGGGCTTCAAACTCCATTAATTCAAGTCCCAGAGGTTCTATCAATCTTGTATGTGACCGAACACCAGGATAAGTAGTGCACCCACAAAGGCAATTGCAATTGATGTTGAGAAAATTCTCCTTAGAGAGGGTATTTTGGGAGATTGAGACTGTCAAGTTATGTGCACTTCTGCTGAAATCTCCAAGGACGTTATTTATTCATCAATTTCTCTACAAAAAGAGGACAAACCATGCACCACTGTCATTATAACTGCTTAGTGCAAAAGAACCTCATGATAGTGGGTAACCAAGGGAAATATACAAATAGTCAACTTTAGTAGTTAAACATAGGGAAAACTTGTCCAAAATGTGAGCACGGTGCACTGCAGAATAGGTGAACATAACACTAGTACTACTTACTACACTGCTCCTAAGAATGCAATGGAAAAATAAGGTAGGAACTCTAAAACCCAGGGAAACATAGGGAATGGTACAACAAGAACACAACAAAGACAGATAAGTTTGATATTTTTATGTTTCTATACAAACATTTTATATGAAGCATGATGAAGAGGCTAGAAATGAAAATAGCAAAGTTATATTATACGACATGTACAAGCAAGTCATATAAAATATTAATGCCTAGGGAGAATGTAGGCAATGCAAGAACCCTTACCTTATCAATCACCTTTCGCCAGGTCCATTGGCCCATACCACTTGCAAAGAGTTGTCCTAATAAACGGAAAACCACTATGTTGGCTAGAAATTAAATTTATAAATTAAATAAATAATCCATTCCTAGACCTATACACAAGTGGTCATTTTTCCAGGCATGGAAAATATGAAAATACTCTATGAAATAAAAAATGGGCATACAATTAAATCAGCTAATGTTGTTTAGAAAGTGTGTTCTTGGGGTAATTACACCAAGAGATGTGGTTTTGGAGTCACATTCCACATGTCCTGCGAAGGAAATCAACAATCAATCTATCCAGCACACATTTTCCACCAGAATATCAACTCATATTTAAATGCTATATTACAATACTGTTTCCTCACTGATGTAGAAACTTGTTTTTGTATTCAACAAGATTTCTTTAACCATTGTATTAAGATGAAAACAACACACAAATTTTAAAGTTTAAGACATAAATATATTAAATACACATATAAATAGGTTTTTACTGGAAATGTGTTGACACTGTTAATACCACCATCCTGTCAAACAATATTAAACAAAAAACAGAGAAAAGAGTCATGTTGTCTTACTATATGAATAAAATGTCACTAAATACTCTGGAAAAATCTTTGTTATCTATGAAATGTTAACTTTCTAGTAAATAATATCCCGTACGGGTGTGGCTTATTGGCGATTCAGTTGTTATGAAGTCACTTGTTGTAAATTGGAGGTCATAAGATCAAATCCCACCCAGGTTTTCCTGTGTCCCATGTCCTGCGAAGGGTGTGGAGCTCCTAGGGATATAGTGGTAGCGGGAATGGATCCCTGGACCTCGTGTCACGCGAGTACCATCCCAGATCCAATTGTCGATTCCCCTAGTTACCTAAAAAAAAACTTTCCAGTAAATAATATTTAGATATGGAAATATTTGTTCTGACAGAATGCACTTTGAGGAGCTCATGGAATGCTTTTGTAGCGCACATATTAGTGACATTTTTTTTACTTATAAGAGAATACTTCAATTTCTTGTTGACTCTAAGACTCACCCCATCAACATGCATTCTACAACCATGTGTGTATATGTCATATAAAGAGAGAGGAAGAGAGATACCTTTACGAAATAGTGCAAGCCCTTGAGATAATTAAGGGGGTGAAAGTTGTTGTGTCTTCGAAACAAGAGATATTTTCCTCGTCACAAAACCACAGGATTGACGAATTAGTTGAAGCATTCATTACCACAGTATTCAGAACCAAATCCACTTCTTCTCTCCAACGATCAGAACGCAAAGAGCCACCCTGCAAGCATTATCAAACTATAAACAGAGTTTTAGTAAACAAAAATTTCAATTGTCTACAAGGAATTACAAAAAAATTAATTTAATCCAAAAACATTTAAATACACATGAACTGAAAGGAAATATATTGTATAAAAACAACTTTGCAAATTTAACAATACAATTTTTTGCTTAGAATTTATTATGCATTCTTTAAAATATTTCATTTAAAAGTTTGGTGTATGGTGATTAATTTCAAATTTCTCAGTGGTTTTCCATGATTTGGTTTTCATACTTCAGAGTCCAACTATAGACCTAAGGGGTAGGCTAATTGTTATGTAAAGTTGAAATCATCAAAGTTGCATAGCAATCTTAATCACCAAATTTTAGTATTTTATAAGTTATGAAAGATAAATCATGTCATTTGAAAATACTATTCAACTTTGTTCAGCATCCAGATAACTACTGTACGTACATGCAATGTTGTTGCAACATTCGGTGGACCTTTCTTGACCCCTTTTGTATTATTTATTTCTCATCTTTTCTCCTAACAGTCCTTACAAACTAGGCAACCGACATCTTTTCAACAACATCCTCCAAGTGCAAAGTTAAATTCAAACTATTATGAAGCAAAACCCTGAACATGAATTTGTTCTCCTCAGGTTCAAGGTTGGGTTTCTTCTTAGGAAGTACTCCAAGGTATCCCTCATTGCTACTTATTTTCCTCCTAGTAGAATATTATTCCATCTTGGACACAAGAAATGGAAAACCGCAGAGGGAATATTGTGTTCTTTTATCACAACGCCCTACACTTATAATTTGCAAGAATTGGTGCATGTAATGAGATTTCGTTAGTTTATATAGAGAATTCTATGGCTACTGCCGATGTCTCACTAATTACTCAAAGCAATTATGCATGTACAACTCAAGACAAGCTTTGGCGTTTCACAATTGCTACAAAGCTCCACTCAGTAGCCTCAAAGCCACTCTGAGCAAACAAAAACAGTTTGCTATAGAACATCCAGGCTTCAAACTCCAAAAAGATGCCATTATCAAAGAAAAAATAACAACCATACTATTAAAAACATTCACATTCTCACTTTGAACCGTTAATTCATGGGAATTTTGACATGGTGCCCAAAAGGAATGGACAAAACTAGAAACAAACCCACATTTTGCAGACATGCCAACTAGATAAATACCCACAATATCATATGAATCAAATCCATATTTTATGGTGAGGATATGAACTTGCTTACCCTGATTATAAGCTGTGATGTTTGAACAAATCAGAAGCATAGCCGAGAAAGTAAAATTAGAAGCCTCTTCATCTTTCCCATTCAGAGCATACCCTGCAATCATATAGCTCCACATTCCTTTCCTCCTTTTCCTCGATAACTATTGGTTTTATTTCTCACATTGAATTTACCAAACCCTAGTTGGACATCTCATACCTTGTCTTGACCCTAGTTGGACATCTCATACCTTGTCTTGACCCCAATTGGAGCATGCAACTTGGTGACTCATGAAAGACTAGTTGGTGTGCATGCAAGTATTGGTGATCATGTGTTTCTAGTTCACTCTCCTAACTTGCATGATTGCTCACCAAACCCTAGTTGGACATCTCATACCTTGTCTTGAGCCTAGTTGGAGCATGCAACTTGGTGACTCATGAAAGGCTAGTTGGTGTGCATGCAAGTATTGGTGATCATGTGTTTCTAGTTCCCTCTCCTAACTTGCATGATTGCTCACCAAACTCTAGTTCCATCTCATACCTTGTCTTGACCCTAGTTGGATCATGCAACTTGGTGACTCATGAAAGCCTAGTTGGTGCATGCAAGTATTGGTGATCATGTGTTTCTAGTTCACTCTCCTAACTTGCATGATTTCTCACCAAACCCTAGTTGGACATCTCATACCTTGTCTTGACCCTAGTTGGAGCATGTTCAACTTGGTGACTCATGAAAGCCTAGTTGGTGCATGCAAGTATTGGTTATCATGTGTTTGTAGTTCATTGTCCTAACTTGCACGATTTCTCGCCAAACCCTAGTTGGACATATCATACCTTGTCTTGACCCTATTTAGAGCATGAAACTTGGTGACCCATGAAATCCTAGTTGGTGCATGCAAGTATTGGTGATCATGTGTTTGTAGTTCACTCTCCTAACTTGCATGATTGCTCACCAAACCCTAGTTGGACATTTCATACCTTGTCTTGAGCCTAGTTGGAGCATGCAACTTGGTGACTCATGAAATCCTAGTTGGTGTGCATGCAAGTATTGGTGATCATGTGTTTCTAGTTCACTCTCCTAACTTGCATGATTGCACACCAAACCCTAGTTGGACAATCTCATAGATTGTCTTAAGCCTAATTGGAGCATGCAACTTGGTGACTCATGAAATCCTAGTTGGTGCATGCAAGTATTGGTGATCATGTGTTTCTAGTTCCCCCTCCTAACTTGGATGATTTCTCACCAAACCCTAGTTGGACATCTCATACCTTGTCTTGAACCTAGTTGGAGCATGCAACTTGGTGACTCATGAAAGCCTAGTATTGGTGATCTCATTTGTTTCTAGTTCCATCTCATACCTTGTCTTGACCCTAATTGGTGCATGCAAGTATGAAAGCCTCTAGTTGGATTCTGATTTGTACATGGCAATGTAATTAAATGTATATTAAACTAAAAACATCAATAAATGTAAATTTCAACAACTAGAGAGCTTGTTATTTTCCAAACTATATTTGGTGGTGTCTAAAGACACCATTCTTGGCACCTCCAATGTGCCGTAGATGGTGTTTGTATCCTAGGCACACGAAAGGCTAGACATTAGTAACATCATAAGAAAGAAAAGAGAACCCAATGAAAATGTGCAAACATGGTTTATAGATAACTCACCCGAGGTTGTACGATCGTGTTTATAGTGTCCAGTATCCTCTGAATAATATTATGTCTGTGAATGGTATCTGTCAATCATAGGTTTATTACATTGGTAATACAGTAAGGCTAAATAATGGAAATTGTGCTTTAGAATTCACCTTTAAAAATGTTAAATAACGCACCTGACAATGCACTCTTACAAGTAGGTTATCCTGATCATCTTTGGTGCCTATGGTGTCCATCAATCTTTCGTGCTCTATATGAGGTAGCAAGTATCCTACATGTGACCTATTTTTGTGAGCAAGTGTGCAGAGCTTGATGTTTATACCAACTACTAGGTTGGTGAAGTGGTATACAATAGCTCCTGGTCTATAATCCTGATATACATACCCACCCTTCCTTTTCTGTTGTGCTGCAAGTGTCAAGTACTCCCCTTTTATAACCATCGAGTCAGTTGGGAATTCAATATTTTCATCATCTGTAACAGGTTCTAGAAGGGTTTGTTTCCCCTCTAAGCAACGTACCAACCAATAGTCAAAACCCCATTCATTATTTTTTGGGGCAACCACTGCATATGTCTTACCTGTGAAAGGAAATAGGTCGAGTTAACAATACATTTTGTAAATAAGGTCTTGCATTTCTAATTTATACATAAATTAAATTCTACAAAGGTCGAGTAAACAATACATAAATGCATTTTCTTATTTAGGTACTGCTCATGCACCTGCTTGTATGAGATCTGATATGTGATCATAGTCTGTAGAAATCATCTTCCAAATGGTCTATTTCATTACCCTCATTGAAATTGGTGCTAAGTGTCACTCGATCCCATGTATCAATGGTATCCGTATGCTCACAATCACCCCATTCACCGATGCTACAGGAACTGCAAAAGCCAGCCTTCAATCTTGTCCAAATTTGTGGGGCCGAGTTGTCTGAGCTTCTAATTGAATGAAACTGTCAAGTTCCATGCACTATGTTCACCCGAGGTGTTTGTGATCAGTCCACATTTGTAACCTCCCAGAATATTCTTCGCACTAAGTGTTTGCTTGTTTCTTTTTCTCCCATGACAGATGCACACCATTGGACTATAGATGCAGCGTCTCGAAGGCGAGCACCTGTAAACTTCATTTCTTCCCTTCGAAGGGAAGTTTTAATGCATGCACCAACACCATCGTGCTCTCCTTTTCCATGACTAGTTTCAAAGTAGTTCCATACATGTGGCACCTTGTATTTTATGTGCAACAAACACAACCATTCAAATACACGTGCATTCTTGAACTGTCCAGCACAACCATATGACCAAATGAAATGGCAATAAAATGGTATATTCATAGCTATCACGTGATCATAGAATAATTTAAAGCAATGTTGCACGTAATGGATGTCATGGGTCCGGTCATCACTTATGTAGAAGTGACTTTCTTTCAGTATCACACATTTCTCTTCATTGCTATCTTGCCCATGTTGATATGTGATATGCACCATTATGCTCACCTGCTCTGAGTGATAGTATTGCCTTTGAATTTCATTTTGTGGTTGTAGCATGTAATTTTCCGCAAAGTCAACCACTGACAGTATTGTTCCAAGAGGGAAGGTGTCTCGGCATATTCTGAATTGCTCATCTTGCCACCGTGCCATATCAACATGTTGAATGTACTGTTGGATCTTTCCACGAAACTTTGGAATAAAATCACATACTCGCACCTGGTACATGAATATTAATATGTCAATAAACCACATAAAAAAATGTGTACATGAATATTAATTTGTCAATATTCAAGAATTTAACTGTGAAGTCACCAATTTGATCTTCCTTCTTTCTTTCCCATCATTTAACTGATATGTCTCATATTGATAGTTCTGCTTATCGAGAATTGCATTCCCAAATGCTTGATCTTCACTTTCATGGATGCAATCAGACCATAAGTATAGCCCGCCACAATTGTTGCAAGAATCGTCTACACATTGTTTTAAGTAATGTGTTTTCCCATCTTTCCTTGGACACATGATGCTATGGATGAAATCCCTGGATGAGATTGGCAGTACTGTACTTGAGCATTCCTGCACATGGTTAGGATGCAAAAAACGACGTATGTGTGTAAATGTATGGTAATATAGGTCAAACTCTATGTGGTATATACAACAACAAGTGCTCCAGATGGTATTGATTCTAACATACCAAGGCTTGCATTTTTCGAAAGATCTTTGCCCGAGCCTTAGCTCTACGTGGGCAACTTTAAACATCTCGAACATTTGAGTTTGTGTCATGTCAAGATAATGTTTAACATGAGGTTTAGTGTGATGAGAACCCCTACAATGTTTTAACACATCCTTCATGTTAGAAGAAGGCCTAGTGTTATCATGCCAAAATGTTTGCACTAGGCCCTTCATTGCTTCGACTAACTCCATGTCTTTGCGGGGCAAGCTACCGCTAAATGCCCATAATGTTTCCATTTGCCCCTCTACATCAAGGTTGTCTCTTCTTACTAAATATTTTTTAAGTGTCTTTGGATGTAAAGGAACAATTTGTGATGTGCATTTAATTAAACGACGTTGTCTTGTGGATCTACATACAATTGATTTAGCCAATACACGACGAGCCACAATATAGTCTTTTGAACGAGTTTTTTTACCAATCTATGTGAATGCAGCAGCAAGAGATTTAACAATCTGATTACTTGATTCGATATTGTTCATTGTTGTTATGCCTAAATTTCTTCTAATAGTTGCCATATTTATAGATTTAAGCAAAGCTAAAAACAGTTGGCATTTATTGGCTTTAGATTTGTTATCAAAATATTGTTTCATTATTTGAGAAGAATGACGAAGGATAGTGCATTTAGCCACCTTACCTTCCATGGAAGTCAATCCACTCTCGTCCACTTGTATTCGTTTAGGAGTTCTCTTTCGTTTTGATGAAAAATTTCTTGCCATTTGAAATGTTGGAGTGACGTTTACATCCACTACCGGCTCACAACTTTGATTAGGAGATTGAACCACCGAACATGGTTGTTGCTGAGTCACATTTACATCGGGAGTAACATAATTATTGAACTCTTCACAAGATTTTCCATCTACTAATGGATGAATAATATCAACTTCCGTATAACCAGCATCTTTATATGTTGCATTATCTTCCTCAACCTCTACGTCAGGTATCTGTTGAGGGGGAATGGGAACTATTTGCTCATGTAATGAATGCCGACGATTTCTTGAATCTTCCCTTTTTATTTGTTTTTTATTTTCTGCTTCTTCCGGTGTAAGCACCTTCCTTGCTGACTTTCGTCCTCTATTACGTACATTCCCCATTGAAATCCATCCAAACCTATACAAAACTATGGAATTATGTAAGTAATGATAAAAAATTGCATGTCGAACAGGTCTCTATGCACGGGTTCAGACAAATTATGTCTTTTGATACGTTAAAGCTGGCCAACATGATGCCACCCTACATTTTCTATAAAACACATATCGCATATGTGATATAACGCACCTCCGATATATCGCATATGCGATTTTGAATTCCATCTTTTTAATGAATGGGCAGGTTTTTACATGTTTTCCATAACGCATATGCGATTTAGTGCATATGAGATATATCGCATATGTGATTCAGTGCTCAATGAAAATGTGCGATTTACATTCATCTAGATATGATGAGGATGAGGGTGATGAACATTGAGGGTGTCCATAAGCATGATGATGATGAGTATGAGGGTGAGGGTGTCGATGAGGATGAGGGTGAGGGCGTCGATGATGATGAGGATGAGGGTGTCAATGAGGATGAGGGTGAGGGTGTCGATGATGATGAGGATGAGGGTGTTGATGATGGTGAGGATGAGTCTGATGAACAATGATGATGAGGATGAGGGTGTTGATGATGGTGAGGATGAGTCTGATGAACAATGATGATGAGGATGAGGATGATGATAAGGATGAGGATGATGATGACGATGACAATGATGATGATGAACATGATGATGATGATGAGGATGAGGGCGATGGTGATGATGAGGATGAGGGATGATGATGATGATGATGATTATGAGGATGGTGATGATGATGACGAGGATGGTGATGATGATGAGGATGATGGTGACAATGAAGATGATGGTGAACAATGATGGTGATGATGAGGAGGATGATGACTATGATGATGATGATGAGGATGAGGGTGATGATGATGATGATGATGATGACCATGATGATGATTAGGAGGATGAGGGTGATGATGATGATGATGATGAGGATGAGGATTATGATGATGATGAGGATCTGGATGAGGATGTTGATGATGTTGAGGATGAGGGTGTTGACGAAGACGATGCGGATGAGGATGATGAGGAGGAGGACGAGGAGGAGGAGGAGGGTGATGATGAGGATGAGGATGAGGGTGACGACGACGACGACGATGATGATGATGACGAGGATGGTGGTGATGGTGATGATGATGACGAGGATGGTGATGATGATGAGGATGATGGTGACGATGAAGATGACAGTGAAAAATGATGGTGATGATGAGGAGGATGATGACTATGATGATGATGATGAGGATGAGGGTGATGATGATGATGATGATGATGATGATGACCATGATGATGATGATGAGGATGAGGGTGATGATGATGATGATGATGATGATGATGACCATGATGATGATGATGAGGATGAGGGTGATGATGATGATGATGATGACGAGGATGAGGATTATGATGATGATGATGATGATGATGATGATGATGAGGATGTTGATGATGTTGAGGATGAGGGTGTCGATGAAGACGATGAGGATGAGGATGATGATGGTGATGATGATGATGAGGATGAGGGTGATGATGATGATGATGATGATGATGATGACGAGGATGGTAATGATGATGATGATGATGACAAGGATGGTGATGATGATGAGGATGATGGTGACGATGAAGATGATGGTGAACAATGATGGTGATGATAAGGAGGATGATGACTATGATGATGATGATGAGGATGAGGGTGATGATGATGATGATGATGATGATGATGATGAAGACGATGAGGATGCTGATGATGTTGAGGATGAGGGTGTCGATGAAGATGATGATGATGATGATGGTGGTGGTGGTGGTGGTGGTGAGGATGAGGGTGATGATGAGGAGGATGATGACTATGATGATGATGATGAGGGTGAGGGTGATGATGATGATGACCATGATGATGATGATGATGATGATGATGATGATGATGATGACCATGATGATGATGAGGAGGATGAGGGTGATGAATGATAATGATGAGGATCGAGGTTGATGATGATGAGGATGAGGGTGATGATGATGATGAGGATGAGGGTGATGATGAAGATGATGATGAGGATGATGGTGATGATGATGAGGATGAGGGTGATGATGATGATGAGGATGAGGGTGATGATGAAGATGATGATGAGGATGATGGTGATGATGAGGAGGATGATGAATATGATGATGAGGATGATGATGAGGGTGTTGTTGATGTATTTGTAACTTTGGAATGTATTCTTCTATGTATCTTATATATTGTAACTCGATGTTTATTCCAGGATGTTTCTATTATGCATTTGAGTCATGTTGTCATGCCCCGATGTTTCGATCGGGAGGATTGATAATGTAAACAAGTCTTGTCAAGTCATTGTTAAAGTCCCCACAATTTCGGGGCACTAGAGTTATTATACACTCATAGAGATGTAGGCTCTAGTAAGTAATTTGGTAAGTTAGGACGACATGATTGAGTGCACTTCAAGTGAACGGAATAATATAAATGGAGAGTGAGAGTCTCTCTATTTATCACTTGTACTACACATCACTCACTTACTCAAGTGTGGCGCATTAGTGAGGAAGGAAATACACTGGAACTAGACAAGAAGAAGACTACTGCTGTCAGTAGTGCATCTTACTATTTTGGGGTCTTACATCTTGTGGTGATTCTATCTTTGAGGAAGTTGCAGGGTTTTCTCCATTTATGGTTTCCTTGATCAAAAACACTTTGTTCATTGTCTCTTGTGTTTGATTTTTGTACTTGTTATTCTCTCAGTAAAGATCCTAACATAATGCTAGCTTAATGTTGAAAAACTAACATGGTATCAGAGCTAACCTGAGAAGAAGACACTGTGCAACTGCGGGAACTAGTGCTTCCTAGTTTGTGGACCTTCCTCCACAAATTTTCAGCAAAAGTAAGGTGGAACAACTCTCCTCCTTAGGGCGCATCTTTCTATTGAAACATAATCCAATTCTGAGGTTTTTTCAGTTTTGGACCTGTCACTAGGGTCAAAAATTAGGGATTTTTACAGAAGAGGAATTTTTCAATGAGCCAAGGCCTGGATTGATCTCCTCCCCAAAATTGAAGTTAGGGACAAATTTCAAGGCATTTGGGTGGACAGAACTCCGAAAAAGCAAAACCCTAGTTTGCTCCTGAACCAGCTCTGCACGATTTCAGCTCAAGTTTCAGATCCGACATCTTGAACCTGGTAAGATCTAAAATCTCTTGTATTTACATTTGAGGTTTTCATTTAATATGTCTCATCATACCAAGCTTGATGAAAATCTTGAGGGAGATGATAACTTTCAAGCTTGGAAGTATAGGATCTCCCTGGTCTTGGAAGAGAATGAATTAGACTCCTACATTCATGAGGAGGTTCCAGTTCCAGAGGGAGATGAGGAAAACGCCTTACATAAGAAGAATATGGTTATGGCAAAGAGGATCATTGTTGATTCTATAAAGGATCACCTTATCCCACAGGTGTCCTCTCTCAAGACACCCAAAGCTATGTTTGATGCCCTAACCAAATTGTTTGAAGGAAAGAACATCAATTGGAAGATGACCCTAAGGAACCAACTAAAGAATGTGAAGATTCAGAATGCAAAAACTATCCAGTCTTAGTTCACAAGGGTTTCTCAGATCAAGGAACAATTAGAAGTTGTTGATGAAGAAGTGGAAAATGCAGAGATTGTGATGACTACTTTGAATGGCCTTTCTAGGTCATGGGATGCTTTCATTCAAGGAATTTGTGCTAGAAAGAAGTTAGTCAAATTCAGCAGACTATGGGAAGAATGATCTCAAGAAGAATCTTGGATAGCAGCTCGAGAAGAGAAGATGGGAAGTGAAGACCAAGCTCTTACAGTACGCTCCAAGTCTCACTCCAAGTCAAGCAAAAGGAGACCTCATGGCTCTAAAGGTAAGCGTTCTCACAAAGATAATACTAGAAGAGATATGTCTAGGGTCATATGCTATGCTTGTGATGAAGCAGGACACTTTGCAAAAGATTTTCCTAGCAAACAAAAGATAGTAAAGAAGAGCAACAAAATAAGACATCATGCTCATGCTGCAGAGGATGATGAACCATCCAGAAAGAGATCCAGATATGAAAGTGAAGATTCTTCAAGCGAGGATGAATATCTTCTGATATCAGCTCTCACAGGTAAAATTACTCATGGAAGTGATGATTGGCTTATAGATAGTGGGGCTTCCAAACATATGACGGGATTCAAGGAATCTTTTATAAGACTGTCAGAACATGAATCACCTCACAAGGTGAAACTAGGAGATGACTACCAATATCCAATAAAAGGTAGTGAGGAATCTTCATACAAGCTAGACTCTGGTAAGTATCTAACAATGAAAGAAGTATTGTTTGTGCCAGGACTGAAGAATAACCTTCTATCCATTTCAGCATTGGATGCAAAAGGAATGCGGGTGGCATTCATAGATGGTCAAGTCATCATGTGGCCAAAAGGAAAGACTATCGATGATGTGGTAGTGATTGGAGAACAAGAAGGAGGCTTGTACAAATTGAAGGGCCATCCAGAACAAGCCTTTATCCATGACACAGTAGAGCCAAATGAGCTTTGTCATAGAAGGCTTGCACATGTGCATTACAGAGCACTACCTATTGCAAGTAAAGCTGTCGAAGGTCTTCTAGAAATTCAAGCTAAACATGATGGGGTCTGCAAAGGATGTGTGAAAGGAAAGAATACAAAGAAGACATTTCCAAGCAGTGAAAGCAAAGCCAAAAGTATTCTAGAAATCATCCACTCCGATGTATGCGGTCCTATGTCATCAAACTCACTTAGCGGGTATGCATACTATGTTTCTTTTATTGATGATTTTTCTAGAAAGACATGGATTTACTTTATGAAGAACAAAGATGAAGTATTTAGCAAGTTCAAGGAATTCAAAGCCTTGATCGAAAACCATACTGAAAAGAAGATAAAGACCATTCGATCAAATAATGGTGGAGAATTCACTTCAAATGAATTCAAAGAGCTATGCAAAGAATCAGGGATTAAGAGGGAGTTGTCCACTCCTTATAATCCACAACAGAATGGGATTGTAGAACGGAAGAACGGAACTATCATGGAAGCTGCAAGAGCTATGCTTCATGATAAAGATCTACCTATGCATCTTTGGGCTGAAGCTGCCAAAACAACGGTGTATGTGCAGAACCGTACTCCACATAGAGTGCTCAAGAACAAGACTCCTGAAGAAGTATTCTCTAGCAAGAAACCAGAAGTCAACCATCTCAGAATATTCGGTTGTCCTGTGTACATACACATTCCCAAAGAAAAGAGAACAAAATTAGATGCTTCAGGAAAGAAGGGTATATTTGTGGGATACTCTGAAAGCTCGAAGGCTTACAGAATCTACTTCCCAGGATACAAGAAGATTGACATCAGCAGGGATGTGACATTTGATGAAGGCATAGCTTACAGCAAATCCAGAAAGAAACCTGCTGAAGAACCTGAAGAAGCGGAAGCAGAAGTACCCAGAATTCATGATACAATCATGGACAAAGAAGCTCAAGAAGAAGATCGAGAATTCGAGGAACCACAAATACCTGTAGATCCACCTCTGGAGAATAATCCTCATAAGAGGAAACCTGCTTGGGTACGTGAACTTATCCAAGGTGCGGAAAGATATGGGGATCCAGAAGAGAATCACAAAGAAAGAAAGAGAACCAGATCAAATTCTGGGTATGTAGCTTTACTATGTGATTTCATTAATAAAGAACCTTCCAGTTATGAAGAAGCGACAGAACAAAAGAATGGAAGGATGCTATGATAGAAGAGTACCAATCGATCATGAAGAATGATGTTTGGGATATTGTCCCAAGACCAAAAGTGAAGTCAGTTGTCACTTCCAAATGGATCTACAAGATCAAGCATGCTGCAGATGGTAGCATTGAAAAGTATAAGGCAATATTTGTAGCTCGAGGTTTCTCTTAGAAAGAGGGAGTAGACTATGAAGAAACCTTTGCACCTGTAGCCAGATACACTTCCATCATATCATTACTTGCTCTGGCTGCAGTGATGAAATGGAAGATACACTAGATGGATTTCAAGACTTCCTTCTTGAATGGTGTAGTAGAAGAGGAAGTGTATGTAGAACAACCACTCAGGTTTGAGACACATGACAGAGAGTCTCATGTATGCAGATTGAAGAAAGCCTTGTATGGTTTGAAATAGGCACCCAGGACCTGGTATGGCAGAATTGATAGCTTTCTATCCAGTTTGGGCTTTACCAAGAGTAAAGCAGATTCCAACCTTTACTACAAGGTTGAAGATGACAACCCAGTGATGCTTCTACTATATGTAGATGATCTATTTGTGACAGGTACGGATGGGTTGATTGCTGATACGAAGAGAAAGCTTGCTGCTGAGTACGAGATGAAGGACTTGGGGATGATGCATTACTTTCTAGGTATGGAAGTGTGGCAGAGTACAGATGGAATCTTCCTTGGACAAGGGAAGTATGCAGTAGAGATCCTGAATAGGTTTGGGATGATGGACTGCAAAGCTATGGCCACACCTATGGCATCGACCCTGAAGCTATTGAGTGATGCTTCATCAGAGTTGGTTGATGCTACGATGTATCATCAAATGATTGGGTCATTGATGTACCTGACGAACACGAGACCAGACATTTACTTTGCTGTGAACACCTTGAGCCAGTATCTGACAGATCCGAGGAGTGTTCACTTGATTTCTGCAAAGCATATTCTAAGGTACCTGAAGGGTACAGTTGATTATGGGCTCAAGTACGATGCGAATCAAAAGATTAACCTAGAGGGTTATGTTAATTCAGATTGGGTAGGCAGTGTCATCAACAAGAAGAGTACCAGTATGGGATCAGGTATGATCTCTTGGTTTAGCAGGAAGCAATCCTGTGTGGCACTGAGTATAGATGAAGCAGAGTATGTCGCAGCTTGTTCAGCTAGTTGTGAGGTAGTATGGCTGCGGAAGCTACTGTCTGATATATTTGATCTCCAGTTGGATGCTACTTGTATACATTGTGAAAACCAGAGTTGTGTGAAGTTGTCAGAGAATCTAGTGTTCCATGACAAGTCGAAGCATATCGAGATCAAGTATCAATATACCAGGGATATGGTGTAGAGAGGAGCAGTGAAGCTCCAGTATGTTGCAATGGAGGAACATATAGCTGATGTGTTAATGAAGCCATTAGCTAGATTGAAGTTCGAGTACTTCAGGGAGAAGCTTGGTGTTCTCCAGATCGAGGTTTCCTCCAAGAGAAAGTGATGAGACCCATAGCCATTCTGACATGGTGAGAGGATTGGTTCCTTCCATGGTCAGATGTAAGGGCTGAGCTATTCTATCATGGTGAGAGGATTTGGTTCCTTCCATGTCAGATATGAGTGCTAACTGCCATTCTGGGAATGGAGGCAATTCTGGGAATGGAGGCACCTGGTCAGTTACCAGGAACACTCAGTCAGGGACTGAGAGAGCCATTCTGACGAGCAGGTCAGATGTAAGGGCTGAACCATTCTGTCATGGCTAAAGGATTAGGTTCCTCCCATGTCAGATGTGAGTGTTGGCCATTATGTCAAGTAGGACAGATGTAAGGGCAACTGCCACTCTCTGGGAGAGTGGAGGCACCTGGTCCGTTACCAAGTAGCTCAGTCAGGGACCGAGGGCCATTCTGACGAGGGTGTAGGATTCAGTTCCTACCAGGTCAGATGTGAGTGCAGAAATATTTCATCATTGTGGCGGATGTGGTTCCAGCCTAGATGAACGTCTTCCATCATTGTGGCGGATGTGGTTCCAGCTTGGGTGAAAAGAACCGAGTTCTTTCATCATTGTGGCAGATATGGTTCTAGCCTGGATGGATGTGCCCTTCTGACAAGTAGGTCAGATATAAGTGCAGAGCCATTTCACAGATGGTAGTTGATGTGCCTACCATGCTGGTGAATGTGAGTGCTGGGCCTTTCTGATGTGATTGTAGTTTACTACATGATCAAATGTGAGTGTTGGGCATGCCTTTCTGACGAGTAGGTCAGATGTAAGTGCTGGGCATGCCTTTCTGACGAGTAGGTCAGATGTAAGTTCTGGGCGAAGACCTACCTGGTGGCTAGGCCTACAACTAGCATGAAAAAGGGCTGGCTCTGTAGAACTTCCTATGACGAGATAGTACACACATGATGATGACCAGAGATGATCCAGATCGAGCTATGATCCAGATCCAGTTATGATGAATCCGAGAGATCCAGATCAAGTGATGATCTAGATCCAGCAGTGATGATCCAGATCTAGATCCAGATCTAGTGATGATCCAGATCCAGTCCAGTGATGATGATCTAGATCGAGTGATGATCCAGATCCAGTGATGATGTTCTATGATGATCCAGATTCGATAATGAAGACGACTTGAAGATAAAGATGACTTGAAGATGAAGATGACTTGAATATGAAGATGACTTCAAGACGAAGATGATCCAGTTGATCCAGAAAAGAAGACCAGTGCTGAAAATTGTGTCGAAAGAATACCTTCCTAGTTAAGAGGGAGTGTTGATGTATTTGTAACTTCGGAATGTATTCTTCTATGTATCTTATATATTGTAACCCGATGTTTATTCCGGGATGTTTCTATTATGTATTTGAGTCATGTTGTCATGCCCCGATGTTCCGATCGGGAGGATTAATAATGTAAACAAGTCTTGTCAAGTCATTGTTAAAGTCCCCACAATTTCGGGGCACTAGAGTGATTATACACTCATAGAGATGTAGGCTCTAGTAAGTAATTTGGTAAATTAGGCCGACATGATTGAGTGCACTTCAAGTGAATGGAAGAATATAAATAGAGAGTGAGAGTCTCTCTATTTATCACTTGTACTACACATCACTCACTTACTCAAGTGTGGCGCATTAGTGAGGAAGGAAATACACTGGAACTAGACAAGAAGAAGACTGTTGCTGTCGGGAGTGCATCTTACTGTTTTGGAGTCTTACATCTTGTGGTGATTCTATCTTTGAGGAAGTTGCAGGGTTTTCTCCATTTATGGTTTCCTCGATCAAAAACATTGTGTTCATTGTCTCTTGTGTTTGATTGCTGTACTTGTTATTCTCTCAGTAAAGATCCTAACATAATGCTAGCTTAATGTTGAAAAACTAACAGGTGTCGATGAAGATGATGATGATGGTGAGGATGAGGGTGATGAACGATACTGATGAGGGTGATGATGATGATGAGGAGGATGAGGGTGACGATGAAGATGATGATGAGGATGATGGTGATGATGATGAGGATGATGAATATGATGATGATGATGAGGATGAGGGTGTTGATGAAGATGATGATGATGGTGAGGATGAGGATGATGAACGATGCTGATGAGGATCGATGTTGATGATGATGAGGATGAGGGTGATGATGATGATGAGGGTGAGGGTGATGATGAAGATGATGATGAACAATGATGGTGATGATGAGGAGGATGATGAATATGATGATGATGATGATGAGGATGAGGGTGATGATGATGATGATGATGATGATGATGATGATGATGATGATTATGACCATGGTGATGATGATGAGGATGAGGGTGATGATGAGGAGGAGGATGACTATGATGATGATGATGAGGGTGAGGGTGATGATGATGAGGAGGAGGATGGTGATGATGACCATGATGATGATGATGACGACCATGAGGATGAGGGTGACGATGATGATGACCATGATGATGAGGAGGAGGAGGAGGAGGAGGAGGAGGATGAGGATGAGGATGAGGGTGATGATGAGGAGGAGGAGGATGAGGGTGATGATGATGATGATGATGAGGATGAGGATGATGACCATGATGAAGTTGATGTGAATGAGAGTGATGATGATGATGAGGAGGATGAGGATGAGGATGATGGTGATGAGGATGAGGGTGATGATAATGATGATGATGATCATTAGAGGAAATTTGGGGTCTAAAATGGGCCTTATAAAAAACTGTGCCATGGATGAGCTAGATTGAGTTGAATTTTTAAACCAATAGAATTTCAATATCTTTGGTCAATCATTATGGTTGAGTTGGACACATAATGCATGTGTCATATTTTTATTTGACAATAGCTAAATCCATATCAACCTCAGTGGTTAAGTTCTTGAAAAGATCACCTCGAAATAAGATAAATAAACTTTAACTAATAAATATAGAATATTTTATTTGATCACTACTTCCAACTCCTCTAAAACATAACCTTCTCATTAATTAAAATTGTAGTGGAAACATTTTGAAATACTAAAAACATTTATTAATCAATTTTTAAAAAAGAAAACTAATTAATATTTAATTTTAAATAGACTTATCTTGAAATACTAAATAAAAGATATTTAGTATTTTTAATATTATTAAATAATATTTAAAAATATATATATTTAATTATTACATTCAAAAATAAATAAAACATTTAAATACTAACAAAATAAAAAATAAAAACTATTTTTAATGTTACTAAAATGTAATAAAATTTTATTTTACTTTTTTCCTCTCTTACCTACCTATCCATTAAACCACAATTTTTTTTTATATTAATATAAAAAATAATATGAATATACATAGTGATGATGATAAGGATGATGATGAGGAGGAGGAGGAGGATGAGGTGTGATGATGATGATGAGGATGAGGGTGATGATGATGATGATGATGATGAAGAAGCTGATGAGGGTGATGGTGATGACGATGATGATGAACAATGATGAGGAGGAGGAGGAGGATGATGACTATGATGATGAGGATGAGGATGAGGATGAGGGTGATTATGATGATGATGGGGATGAAGGTGATGATGATGATGAGGATGAGGGTGATGAACAACGATGCGTTAGGACAAAAACAAATTAGTTAAAATCTACCTATAGCACCATTAGAATTTACCTAGTTCAATTATGCTAGCAACATTAGAGAACTTCCATGAAGTAAGCTATAGTGGGAACCCACCACCCATACAACTTCAAAGTAGCTAGTGATATTGTGAATCTAGAAGCCATGCCACATAAATTAGCTCTGAACATAATTCTATCAAGCACCTTAGTTGAGTGTGATTTTAATTTTAGTCGAGTTTTGAGCACAATAAACCTTTTCAAGAAATTGAGAATATCAAAATATGTTTTTGATCTAATTGATGTTACACATGATAAATAATACATAAAATTGTTATTCAACTAGGCACCTAAAGGGACACAAAAGTAGGAAGGAAAATCAATTTATAAAAGTTGCACAGGCATTTAAATTAATTGCATTGTGACGACTATCCAAAATTATTTTACATAGTTACCATATGACCTTAAATTGATTCTATAGAATTGCTAATATTTAACATGAGACATACAAGGGTTAGTTTTGGTTAGAACCTAACAATTGTATTAACATACCCTAATGGTAAATCCTTCCTTGGAGGATCAAAGTAGTGAAATTGTAAGCCTTTAGATGTGGAGTACATACGTCTTTAGTTCCCTCAGTGAATTATACATACCAATACCTTTCCAACAATGGTTTGTTTTTATCAAACACGGTCTGTAGGTGAAAGTTATGACTCCAAAAAAGGAATAGTCTAATTATTCCCTACAATTTCAAGTGGTACTCATGTCATCACAACATAATTTACACATATGCATTATAGATTTATCATATCGCATATGCGATATGAATAAGCTATATCACATATGCGTTATATCGCATATGCATTATTTTAAAATTTAAATAATTGGCGGGATTAAGGTTTGGCTATTGCTTGTCTTTTAGAACTCTATCAATATGCTCAGTTTAGATGACGTGTTTTGATATGAAATACACAATATTTTTTTATGAAAATGTAGGATATTGTAGAGTACAAAATGACAATTCTGAATATGTAATTTTTTCCTTCAATACTATGTTTTATTTATTTATAATTATTTTTCTAAATGACACACGTCAGTTTTTGAAAATACATACATCGATGGTTTGTTATATAACTTTTGATTTCCATTACCATTTCCCAAAAAAACTATATCATGCACTAGACAAGATCAAGCTCTACGATCTTATATTTAGAAATCAAGGATTTCATTAATTTTTGCCCTTAAAATGTTGCACCCGCACATAAGGTTTTAATTTCAAGATTTTCTGACTTCAGTAATTAATAATAATAATAATAATTCATGAAAAATTCCAAATAAATAGTATTGCACTAGGCCCATATGTCCTTTATATGTCTGCAATATTTTATCCCAAATGGATATCATTTACCTCATATATTACTGCACCCATACAAACATATATGTTAAGATGTGCTGAAAATTTGAAAACCCACTTTCATGGAAACTAATTTTACAATCATTTACACACATTTTCTCTGCATAAATGCTATATATTATGAAAGCTTATTCAATTACCTATCTTTTCTCTTTTTAATTCATCTTCAAATAAGTTAGGGAAGTACCCCTAATTGTCACCTAAAGTTAGAGTTTCCCATTTATTCCAGTATTATGTGGCATCTAAAGTGTCTTTAAAGGAGTCCATGATTGTGCATCAGTCCATATAGCTTATTCATATCGCATATGCGATATGAATAAGCTATATCGCATATGCATTATTTTAAAATTTAAATAATGGGCGGGATTAAAATTTGGCATTAGGCAGGGATGATTTTAGGGGCGAATTATAGCCCATTGGCGAATTTTAAGGGGTGCCGAGAAAAATATGGGCAAATTTTTAATATTAAAATGGTTTTTTTTAATTTAATAAATTAGCCCATATTTTATTTTATATATAATTTCCCTTGACTAAATAGCCCGCATGATTAACCTCTGAAAATTCATAAAACCTAATTTCGCCAAGCCGTCGATGGGAAAATCATGACATTCGCCCCGATTTCTTCCCAAATGGAGGTGAAATCGCCAAAAAATTACAGTTTTGGAGGATAAATGAAGATGATTCGCCCAAATTTATGGTAGATAGGTTAAAAATTTGGTATTTCGCCCCACAGGCCCGATCCTTCTTCCACACATGAGGATAGGGTCGAACTACGTGATCATAGGAGGTCAGGCTGCTTCATTGATTGCTACGTTGAGGAGAGACCTGGATACTATTATCCGGGAGCATGACACCTCTTTAAGTATTATCTTCTTGTATGGATGGCTTATAGATGCTTGTAGGCCTCCTTTTTTTTAGAGTACCCACGGGCTTGTAGATTGCTGAGTCATCACAGCGAGGTTTCTTAAATCCTTACTTCAGAATCATATCAGAGAGCTCAAAACCTAGTTGAAGAGTCGAACCGATACAAAGCAGCAGAGAGATCTATCTTCTAGAGTCATAGAATCAGACCTCTCATCCGTGATGGATTTTTGGGTAAATTTGTTTTAGTTCGACCCTGATTTGTAGGCCCTGGATGTTCATGCATTCGGTATGGAGCAGCACAAGATTTGGGTCTGCTTCAGGTGAAAACGGATGGCACAGGTCTGTCACATTGATTTCCTTCGAGAGTTTTCCATACAGGTTCAACCAGGAGACTGGGTTCATTGATTATGATAAGCTGGAGGAGAAAGCCTTGGATTTCAGGCCTAAGCTTATTATCTGTGGAGGCAGTGCTTATCCCAGGGACTAGGATTATGCTAGGTTCCACGTTGTTCATCCATTCTTTGGATCTTTTTTTATACATATCTGTCACATGTTCTTTCTTTTCTTGATATTAAAAACACATACTTATTAGCTTAAAGGGCACTAGTTCTGAGAGTGGATGATATTGGTCACACCAAGAAAAAATATGGTCTCTTAATAGTTAATACAAATGCATACAGTTATGAACTGTTTGAAATTGTTTACTTCATTTTAACTCCATCCATGTTCTAAATATGTTGAGTCCTCTCTTCTGTCTGCAGCTATTGAGTTCATGCTATTTTCTATTTCAGGGTGATATTCATAGGCATGGTTGTTGTCATACCAGACATATCAGCCTTATCCTCACCTGGTGACAGAGCATAATCTCGTAGAGAAGGTCCTCAAAATTGAAGTGCAGCTAGTGGTTATGAAGGAGTGCGTGGGCTTAAATCTATTGGTGTACGAGATCTCTTGTATCGTCTGGCAATTATTGCCAATTCTGTGCAGGTATTATAGGTTTCGTTATCCCTTAGTGTACTAGATTAGTGATTCTGCATGTAAATTGTAACAAACTTAAATAATAACAACAAACAATAATAATAATAACAATAATTATTATTATTATTGTTTGTTGTTATTAATAATTATTGTTTGTTGTTATTGTTATTATTGTTTGTTGTTAGTAAAAAGTAATTATTTTACTTTTTTTCTTCACTTTTTTCTTTAAACCCTCTTTTTGGGGGGGGAGTTACTTTTACCCTTTTTTTTATTTCTTAAGGACAAAGTCCTATTTTTTTGGGAAACCCAAAAATTCCAGGAAACCTGGGTGATGGCTAAAAGCCAAAAATATGGCCAAAGGCTGGGATCTAGCCAACCTGGCTCTGATACCACTTGAAGCAGTAAAATATTCTTTAACGTTCGTAAATTCTCTAAAATTCCCATAGGTAATCTGAATCCCACATGTTGGTAAGTAATAATAAAATGGATAATAGATAAGATGATGAATTACATATGAGGGTCTATTATTTATATTTTGGTGAAATACCCTTTCATTAATAATAATGTCTTTACGAAAAGACATGACTATTAATGAAAGGATATTTCACCAAAATATAAATAACAGACCCTCATATGTAATTCATCATCTTATCTATTATCCATTTTATTATTACTTACCAACATGTGGGATTCAGATTACCTATGGGAATTTTAGAGAATTTACGAATGTTAAAGAAGATTTTACTGCTACATATATCATAACTTTCTCTAGTGGTTTGTTTCAAAGGGTTCCCAATGTTTTTTTATCATCATGTATAGCTTCATGACAAGAAAAGAGGTGTTGATTTTAGAGGAGTAAAGAAGGATGGTGAGGAGGAGGATGCACCCCATTTTAGGGGTAATATTTGTCCTCAATTTCTAATCTGATTTGTCAACATATGGGGGAATCTTTGGTGAGATAAAGCATCCGGTTACCCCTTTATTCCTGTAATTTATGAAGATGTATTTAGCGTGAAACAGTTGTAATCTAATCCTCAGATCCTATGGCCTTGACTTTGTTGCATTTGTTTGGATAGAAATTTTCAATAGCAGAAACCCCAATGACATATCTAGTTGGCTGCAAATGTAGGGCCTGTGGCAGTTTTCATTTTCCCATGTTTACTTATTGCATCCCTACTGCTGCTTGTTATTAATGCTTCTGATTTTCAGCGTTCTATGTATATACTTTCTATTTCTCCTTTCAACACATGTGGACCTCCTATGCTCATTTTGTATATCTATTGGCTATTGCCTTCAATTTCTAATAGTAGTTGGTGTCCCTGGTGATCTGTTTCTTCTTTAGGCAATGCTGGTTTCTGTGGCTTCTATCGAAGATCATGGATGTTTTCATTTTAAAGAGCTTAGTCCTGCTTCAAAGCGTAATTTTGAGTACGATCAATCTATAGAAAATTGTGCCATGAAAATGTTGAATTAATTTGTCTCATTTTTTTTTCAGACAATGCAGTTTGAGAAGTTATTCACAATAATGAAATCGAAGGAATCAAGTTGCCATTTCACCTTGTTGGGAGTTTTTTCCCCTCTTGAATGGAGTGGAGTTCAACCCTACTTCTTTTCTGTGCAGATTCTGTACCTACATACCTTAAACAAAGCCAATGCTTTCCTCGCTTTCTTTCGTATCTATCTATCTATCTATATCACACAAAATAATTCCAATCTCTTAAGCTGCGAGCACTATTGTCTGCGACCTTATAAGTTATTCCAGTAGCATCCCTTTCACATTTTAGAAGGATCATTTCTATTTCTACGTTGTCTCTTTCCTTTGGTTATTATAAGTTTGGCTATGAGAGTAGCAATAGTGTTTCAGTGAAGCAACAACCCTTTGTAAAATAAAAAATTTGAGAGGAGATAAATATTTGCTTGTAAAGAAGCTAGCACTTAACATATATGTTAGGGAATTTTTTTAGTGCATCATGGTTAGGAGCAAAATTTTATTTGATAGGAAGCTTTTAAAATTATCCATCAGTTGTACATTGACTTCAGGAAAGGTGACACATTTGTTGTCTTAAACAGTGCATCTATATCCTGCTAATTGCCCTTATTGTTGTTTAAAGTAGTGATGGACCAATAGAAACAGTAGAAATCATAGTCTTTATTGCTTGAGTAAAAGAAAGGAAACTGTGAAGAAGAATTGTGAGTCAAAAAGCATGGAGGAAAGAGGAGGAATATATGAATTTGCTAGGTCATGACCACAGATGGCACAAGTGAAAAATTTAATAGTATATTAAATGTTGCTAGCATAGGAAAAGGACCATAATGACTATGTCCATTTAA
>LPNX010066835.1:296286-306394 GCA_001517045.1 Pseudotsuga menziesii
TTGGGCTATAACAATTATAGATGCTATATGTGTCATAGCTTGTGTTGAGATTCCTTCATCCATCCATCTATCCATCCATGTCTATATGTGCGTATGCATATCTTCCTTTTAATTTATGTGGCTTCGGTACTTTTTTGCAAAAGTCAAGGATATGGAAGAAGCTCATTAAAAAGAAAACAAGTTACAAAAAAGTGAACAGAATGATTAGGCCTCTTTAGAAACAAGAAAAATGTCCAAATCAGTATATATTTGTACACTATATGTATCCTGTACACACTTTCTTTCTGTACATTATGATTAAACATGGATCCGGCAATGACTCTACATAGTTTCCATGTATTTACAACTTTTTTTCACACGAAGCCTTGTAATTACTCTGAAACATAACTGATTTCATGTCTGGGACATTGCAGCTGATAGCATGCATAATGCAGATAAAACAATAAATTGAAATTGAATCTTGGTTGACTTGTTGAGGTTCTTGATTTCATCTTCACTAGATTTTCTAAAATTTACTTAACAAAAGTGGGGCTTTTACCAAAGGGTGTTGGTTCACTAGTGAGGTTGGAAAAATTTTAATTATCCACCATGGTTCCATTCTTGCTATAGTGTACCCCAATCACATAGCATGATTTTGAAAGATGGGAGGTGTTACCCCCCATATTGTATGGGTGTCATGTGTGATTCTGCTCACACTCTTCTGGGGTTGACAATGTCATGATGGTGGTGATTGAAGGAAAATCTAGGCATGCTAGTGCAAGAGAAGGTATGAGGTGATCTAAAGCAAAGTTTGAGTCCAATCCAGCATCCTAACTGTGACAAAAGAGGTCATTTTTCAAATATGGGTGCATTGTGTGCCCTAGATCAGCAGTAGCAGCCTCAAAACTCAGTTCTGGGCACTTTTCAGACCTCCAACCAGCAATAAAGGGCTATGGACAACCTTGTTCATAATTTTGGGCAGTTATGTGGGAAACCAGCAGTCAAAAGAGACAGAATAGTCCTAAAACAGCCTAAGGATCAGCCCTAGATCAATTCTAGGTATACTCCTAGTCAGTTTAGGCAATGCTCTAGGCATGAATAGCAGGCTAGGAGCCCTAAACTTCAAATCTGGGCACATCCTGGGATTTAAAATCAATTCTCAGCTCTATTTGGCCTCCTAATCAGCAGTAATCTGATTCTGGGTAGATTTATTGGTGAGAACAGCCCTAAACCTTTAAATCTGGGCAAAATTTATGGGTTGAAATGATAGTAAAACAGCAGTAAGATGCAAAGTCCCAACTCTGGGCACAATCTGTGTGAAGAACAGCAGCATAAAAGCGTCCCTAGGCATGTTGTAGCAGCAAAGACACATCTCTTGGCGTCAATTCAGCGGTAGTACTTCATCATTATCAGTTCTGGGTGGCTCACATGGCATATTATGTTGTTTTTCGAGCACTGTAGGGTGACGTTTTGCAGGTTTTGGTCCAACAAGGTTGTCTGTACTTTCTTTGGGGGCCGATCCACCTTATATTCCTGTTTCAATAGGTTTGTGCACCATTTTTGGCATAATTAGGGTCCAAGCTGGGCAATAAAACTCACAAGTGAAGAAGTATGGCAGCATTGATGTGTTATAGAAGCTCCTCTATCTATCACTTGTGACTTGAGGCTTAGAAGTGTTGATCCTATCCACATAAGTTTGTTGAATTTTAGCATTAGCATAAATACTTAAATTTTTTTGCAGATTAGCTTAAACAAATGACAAGTGCAGTAAAAACACATTCATCACATCAGCACAATGGACACGAGAGTTTTTCACTGGGGAAACCTTCAAAGGACAAAAACCCCAAAAACATTAGTAGTTCATCTCGTGAATGAGATGACTTAGGAAATTCTTCAAAATGTTCCTTAAATCCAGATTTACAAAAATTACCCAATTAGGGCTTCATCAAGAAATACAGAGATTTCTCTCTCCTGCCCGAAAAACAGAGATTTATCAGGAATTTTTATCTGCATCTGACCTTATACTGGTGATCCCACTTTCTACACTTGCAAATGTGTAACCTTTATGTACAGTACAATTTACTCATTGAATAGGAAATTGCTAGTGTCAAGTCATGAAAAAGTTTTAGGGATCTTTTGGGAAAATTTGCAGGTTATGCAAGATGGAGACATAGTTCAAGTTGGGAGGAGTGAAGATATTCTGGGAACAAATAATTATATGGGAGGAGTGAAGATATTCTGTATACCAATTTTTTGTCAATTTCTGCTTGATCTGCATAGACATCATTCCCCGTTGATGTCACAATCCTAAACATACTCCAATTATAGGCACCATTTAGATCAAATAGCTATAGTTTTTTTCTCTTTGTCACAAAGCTCATACATCCATTTAACTTCGATGGCAGTTTCTTATAAAGCAAGATTTAGACTTCAAACCTCCCATGGGGTCCAAAAGATGCAATCCGAACCTTCTTCGAGTGGCTTATCTTTGCTAATTTGTATTGCCTATTATGCCATGTACCACATTCACACCACGTTAGACACCCCAATCATCTCAGTTGTGTCAATAAGCGGACACTTATGTGTCCGAGTTGAGTCTTAAGTTTGACTCTATGGTTTTGAGAAAGCCAAGTTGAGACAGCTCTTACCAGTCTAATTTTGTCTAAATTCATATTTGCAATTTCAATTTGCATGTCAAATGTGAGGCAGATTGATATGGTGAATCACGAGTCAGACTTAGTTGTTTGTCTCTAAAAGACACTGAAAAACATCAAGCACTCATTTTACTTGTTTTTCGGATCTGATTTCACAACAGACAACCAATAGAACTGTCACCTGTTTAGAATCTCTGACATTTTGTAGTTTGAAGTATCATCTACTATTGAAAATTTACATCATATGGAAATTATGAACTTTCAGATTAATCAAAAGTATATTTTAAATTGATATTTAATGTATTTTGACATTATTTTAATTTCCAAATTCATCTTGAGAGTTTGAGTTGACTCTTACTCTTCAAGCTTGCAGAAATTAGAATCATTCTCCAAGTCAATTCTGGTAACTTTGAGTATTTGTCTTCCATCAAATGTTTTTCTTCCCAGGGGCATCATATGCCCTTTAAGAAATATGGTCTTGAAGGAGATTTGCAATCACATTGACTAATGGCTTATTAGCTACGTCAATCCAAGTTCCAACCATCTTAACAAATAAAGACTAGTAGTATTCTATTTGAAGCAAACAAATTCCACAAATATTTCAATAATTTGCTCCTCTTTTCTTAAGATGGTGTTTGATGCGGGCTTTCTCAGACAAGGGCTCTTGTTGGCCTTGGGAGCCTCATTGCTTGCGCAGATCATTATCATGCCAATATGCTGAATTAACAACATTAAATGCAATGATGTATAAGCAAATATGTAACATGCAAGGCAACCATGAAACATCTTCTCTACTTTCAATATCAAGTAGCTTGTCCAATGGCTCTGTGTTTAAAATATTAAGACTCTTCAAAAATTAGAAATCCATTCAACATTCTCCAAATCCAAGGTAATAAAGGAGATGGAGGACTTTTTGTCATTGATCAACATACCAAATTCCCCTAAGAAAAGTTCCAGAGTAAATTTGAGTGTTTCAATATCCCTTCTTGAACCATTAGTGAATAGGAGAATGTCATCAATGAAGAGTAAATGAGAATACATGAATTCCCATCCATTCTAATTCCTTATTGCAGACCCTTCCCCCATCTGAAGAAACCTGAAGCTTATCCATTTATCTTAACAATGAAAGAAACTGATTGTACAAAAGAAAGGACCCAATTGAAAAATTGTAGCTAGAAGAAAACCTGTAGAAGAATAATCCTTAAAAATAACCAATTAACATGACTGGCTGCCTCTATTGTGTGCCTCACTCATTGTCCCTAATAGGTTAGCTGCCATAATCAATGCTGACAGATTTGCACTAGGCATCATCTGCAAATGCAGGGATGTACTTGGGAGTTTTCCGAGTGAGGTTTTCCTAGGTAAAAAATGCAGTAAGTATGAAAAACAGTAAAGGAATGTTGAGATCAAAAGATAGGAACAAGAAGAAAAGCCAACATGTGATATGCATAAAGATAATGCACTGTTTTGAATAAGGAAAGCTATAGTTAGAGTTAAGTTATAAATAAGTTCGTAATAGTTATCTCCACGGTAGATAATGGTGGGTAGGAATGCCAATGAGACTTTTATTCATTGGTAAGGTTACAAAGTTAAAGGCATCCATCAGGGTTTCATTCACATTGTGTTCTGCCACACCTGAATTGCATGGTGGTATAGAAAGAGCTGAGGCTAGGTGCATGTCCCAGGTGACTGTGGCAAAATAAATAGTCTTCCAAGCATGGCATCTAAAGCACAGTAAAAAATGTACTATTCAGCACAGCTCCTCAGGTGTGTTTCTAAGAATTGCTTCCTTAAAAAGAGTAGTAGGAACCCTATTTAAAGAAGATATGTGTACCTTTTGAAAACAGAGCAAAAATGATTGGTTGTAATGAAGAATATAAATCACATCAGTTTCCTGCATTTCATATCTCTGAGATGAACCCAGTCTGTCTTCTCTTCAAGGCACTCATAAGTGAACTATTAGGATTTCCTGATATTAACATTCACCTCCAATCATTTGGAGGAAGATAATTTAGACAGTGTCATAGATCACCAGGACAGCTATGAGCAAAATTGGGACTGGCGAAATTGCAATGGTCAAAACTCATAAGCAGTGAATGCGGACCTCCCAAGCTATGGTGAGAATATGGGTGCCAATTGAAAAGAGAGTTACATAACTCTGGTGAGAATATGGGTGCCTATTAAACAGAGAGTTACGTAAACTCTGAGTATCACCAACTCAAAATCAAAATCATCTATTGCAAATCTGTGAGAAGAACCCATGAGAAATTATTTTTGTTCTCTGATTGCTGTTAGCCTTTAAGAGATGCATTGCAATCACATTTACTCAAGCCAAGAGAGTTCGACTAATATATATAAGCATATAAGAGGATCCTCTGGTATCCCTTCTGCCAATGAGTTAAATACTAATAGTCCAATAGTTCAGAGTATGGGAACAAGCCACAGAGGTGCCTTAGGTCGGTCTCATTAGGCCACTCAACTAATTGGATGGGAATGTGAACCACAAGGTTTATCCAAGCAAGCCTAATTCATTAGGCCAGTCTCATTAGACCAACCAACATTAGGAAAGCTCTCCTTCCTTGCGGGATATTAGTCCAAGGAGAGAGTCTTTTTATTAAACAATCTAGGGAATGAGCCACTCAACAAGTAAATGCCAAACGCTCTAATTTATTCCTTTCTTTAACACAGAAAGGAGACCTGTAGCAATTTCATTGAAAAGAGACCTGTAGCAATTTACACTACATTTTTTATTGTTTTCTGTAGTTTCACTATTATGTAACTTAATTTTCCTATAACTTTATATTTCCTGTGACAATGTTTTTCTTCTAACCTGTAGTTTGTATTATTCTTGTAACCACCAAAAATTGGAATATGTACAAATAGTAGTGTTGGATAGACGCAATATCAATAATATTCTTTAAGGCATTCAACTTGTAATTGAGAATTAATGGAATATGGTAGAATATCTAGTGCAATAACAACATATGGATTTTCCTAAGTAGTTAAATTATTTCATGTAGGTACTGTGTTAAATAGGGTTTCCTAATGAAAGATTGGTTATCTACACATACAACATATACATATCACAAGTCCACATCCCATATTAATAATTAGAGGTAGCAGAGTATATCCTAAAATATAAATTGATTGACAACCAATATTCTATAACTGAACAAATAGGATCACTAATGTTCTCTCTAAATTTAGACACAATTGGGTGTTGAACAATATCCCAATGAATAGTTTATTTTATTGTAGATGGCTTGTTGAGGACACTAGTTTCCATGTTGGAATTATCAAATGTTGATGGAATTTGAATTGATATAACTTCAAGACTTGAATCTTGACTATCATCATTGATGCTCCCCCTATCAAGTGCAAGGTGAGAAGAATGTGGGAGGGATCCAAGTTAATGATTTGAATTCTTCTATTTTTGAATAGTTGTTTAATGTCTGAATTAGTTACCATGTATATGGTGGTTTTGGTTGAGCACTAACCAATTTCACTAGTGTGCTGGTTTTAATTGACCTCTAACTACTTTCATAATATACTAGACCCATTTTAATGTGAATGAGATTATAATTGTGTCTCATGTGTGTAATTTCCCCCCTTAAGGTACAAGGGAGTGCCAATTCATAATGGGTTATAGTCATCCCCTAAATTGTCATCTAGATTAATTGATTAAAAGTTATTTCTTTTTGTATTTTTATTATTCAAATGTGTCTTTTCATGTCTAAACTAGACAATAAGATTTACGCAAATTCTCAATTTGTTGATTCCATTGCCAAGAATGTATCCAACCATAATGCTATGTTCCTTTTAAACCTTCTTTTTCTTTAGAAATAATTTTGAAAGATGAATTGTCTTCCCACATGAAGACAAGGATGAAAAAAAATGTCTCAAAATGCTCAACTCTATGACAATGTTGCCATTTATTAAGAATTTTCTCAATTTTATCATCATCCCCTTTATCAAGTTGTTGAATATTTGAGTCTTTCTACTTCAAATGTTTGGCAAGAATTCATGCATTATGGAATCAATTTGGTCTGGAATAGTTGAGAATATGGAAAGTAACTTCCTTATCATTTCCAAGTCTTGTTTCTTGTTTGTTGTCATTAATTTTTTTCCCAAGGTTTGATGATATGCTTAACAAGATCATGTTTTCCTTGATGTTCCTTTATGCAATCATGATAGTTTATTTTGTGACATTAAAAGAAAATTCAATTTCACATGTATCAATATTAAATCTAGTATGAATCACTTCTTCTTGCAGTTACTCATATTCAAAACTTGTGTTAATCAATTCCATCGCGACTTGTGTTAATCAATTCCATCGCGCAACCTTGTAAAGAATCATCAACCATTTCATTTGTCGTATTTGTATCACCTAGTTCTACTAGGACATTTATGTCACGGGTAACATCCAATTTTTGCATTAAGTTATTGGTGTCACAAGTAGCATCAACCATGTTCTCAATTCGCTCCTCATTTTCAATTAATTTTGTTCACTTTGCTTCAATTTGGTAGATCCTTCCATTCAATTTCCTTCTAAATATTATGAACCAAATTATCCAAATCTTGTAATTTGTCAAATAGTTCTTTGATTTCTTGATTTGATTTTTGAAAACGATTTCTTCCTTTACCCGTGTATTAAGTTTGCTATGCTTGCTTGTACTCGCTCCCTTAATTTCATTTCATGATCGATTACTTTTATGTTAAATTTAGAGTGTTGAGTACTATAAACCATGCACCCTACATTGAAAATAATATCCTTATTCAAATTTCGTGTAGGTCTACCCTTTTTTGACATTTTTCACAAAGGTTTGCAACTCCACCCTTTTTACAATGATTTATCTTTCTTTTTCAATTTTTTTTTTTAATTTGATGATTCAATCACTTCTTGAGTCAAAGAGGTTTTCTCCTTTATGCATTTACAATTTTTCGCTTAATGTTTGTTTATGTGTGGGTGTTCCCATAAAGCTGTGTAACACATTTTGGCAAGATGCAGGCATGGGTTGCCTGAAACACAAGCTCGATCAAGGTTTCTTTAATCCCTTTATCAAGATTTTTTCGAATAGCTCAATCGATGATTTAAATAACCCTCAATCAAGCGATGATTTACACTAACTTGTCCCAAAATTGCTACAGGTCTCTTTTCAATGTTTTCATGCCTAGAAAGCGCCTAGAATTAGGGGTTTAAGACTGCTTGTTGCTGTTATTCATACCCAGATCTTACAAGCTCGATCTCTACATTGTATGACAGGCTCAGAAAATTAAATAAGAAATAGAGTGATTTTCTATATGAAGTCTTTGAGTTGAATAACAGTGAAAATAGAATCTATTAGCTTGTTTTAATCTGATGGAAGAGTAAATCATCTGTATAAATCTTTATCTTACATGGAATTGAATTTGAGTTTAGCAATCGAAATCCAGATAATCAATGGGAATCTATAAACATGAGAATTGTGTGTGCAGATGCTGAAGGGATTATACGCATAGAATCTATGTTACGTGTAGTGATTGATATTATGCTCAACATTGTTACTCTGATTTCTATACATTGTTAGCTTTGTATAACAAATAAAATATGAAGGATAAGTGTTCTATCTAATGTGTTTTGATGAAGATAGAGCATCTCAATTTCCTTTTCAAAAGGATAGGTTATGCTAAATACATAGATTCACTTAGTGGATCTTTCGAAAGCTAGGCATTTTGGCTAAATATACAAAGGATCATTTGCAAGTTGTACAACTTCGGCTTAGAATTCATTGATATATTATTCATTTCTTCGTTGATGTGGTGTCAATGCTTGTTATTTCAAGTTGGTCAATAAGAAATTATAGAAATTGTGTTAAAAATGGGGCATTATATACCTATTCAGTACACACCATTGGAGACATTTGTCATCATATAAGGCAATGATCCTTTATGTTACATAGAACAAAGTCTACATATGTGTATATCATGAATGTTGTGATTTTATGGCATGATGTATGTCATGCTTGTTTGAATTTTGTGGATTTTTTGCCAAAAGAATAATGTGGAGCATAATCTCTGATTCTATTAGTTTATTGGTTTGTCAAGATTCCGGTCCCCACATGTCCGCTGGACCATTAAGGGACGGGATAACAAGTGGAGTCCCCACTTGCCCTGAATCTAGTCAGTGCAGTTGTGTTTCATTGACACCTTCCAGTTGTATTAGTGTTATACCTCCTTCAGGGAAAGAGACAATGAAAGAGTCAATTAAAAGTCATTGAAAGAGTCAATGAAAGAGTCAATGAAAAGTCATTGAAAGAGTCAATGTAAACACTCATTGTAAGTTGGGTCAATATAAATTGATAATGTGCCATTGTATTAATTTTATATCATTTTTCTCATGCAGGCTTCACTTCTGGTTTCTATATCGATTTGGAATTTCAATTTTGGATTATTAAGTAAGATGTCAAACATGGATTGTGGAAAGAAAAATAAAACATCAAAACAAAAGGATGTAATATCATATTTTCAAAAGCCTCAGTCCAATAATCCACATCCTATTCATGCTTCAAGCTCTCTTGAGAAAGGTATCGGTGAGAGAGATGTCAACACTTTTGAGAATTCATCTGCAACCCAGAAAATGGATGGTAGAATACATTCCTCTAATGATCAAAGTGAGACAAATGCATTTCCATCCGAAATTGGTAGTTCAAATGTTGAATATTTTTCATTGCAAGGTGACACAGTGCATTCACGGAAAATGAAAAAGGGATAATGGGACGCAGGGAGAAAATTCAAACCTGATTGGGTCTCAAGATACCCATGTATTGAACCAATACCTCCAACAAATGAGAATGAGACCTCACGAGAAGTTAAATGCATTTCATGTAGTTGGAAACTTGGCAAGGTAGTGAAATTACAGATGAAGTTAGACACAATCGAGAAGCATGTTGGGAACGTGTATGATAAGAAAACTGCAAATGATGAGAATAAATCTACTGCCAGATGGAAATCTGTTAGCGTGTCGGCATCTCCAATTTGAAGTGGAATATAATGAATTCTTACTAAATAAGAAAAAACTTGAGGAAAGTGGAGGAACCATCAAATCTCAATTTGGAAAGAGGATGGAAACACATTTCTTATCAAAGACAATATAATTAAGCACTGTATTTCACCTCCTATCCAATGGTCGTCCTATGACAGATTATCCAAAAATGACAAAATATCTATCCTAACATTAAAGGATAAATAACTAATTTGACAACACTTTCGCTAAGCAAGAATGAGCTCATTCAAGTACAAGAAACCATATTGGTGTTTAACAGGAATATCTTGACAAATTTTTATGGTTTGTTTATTGCTTTTGTTTGAAGCATTTTGTTGCTTTTTGAATTTTATATGTATTTTGGTTAAATATTGTGTTAGTCCCTTGAATGCTTATAGTTCTCATTTGATGCTTGATTTAGCCATTTGTTGTAGCTTGAATCAAGATTGGTTTT
>LPNX010066893.1:0-95623 GCA_001517045.1 Pseudotsuga menziesii
TCTCGAGGGTTTTAACCACGTGACAAACATTGGTGTATTGATCTGTGATCTGTTTGTGTGAAGCGGCTATTCTTGGTGTTCGGTCCTTTGGGAGTACCCTCTGTACCCTAACACACCTTCATACCATGAGGTTAAGCTATGGTAAGGCTAGTTACCTCTAACCCTTAAGTAAATACCTTAATACATTATGGATGGGATCAAGACTAGGGTATAGTCTCCCAATCATTAGGTCTATTAGAACCATAGTAAAACTAATGAAATAAAATCAAGGAAACTATAAAAAAACAAACATCGTCTTTTGGGCATATATGAACTCAGTGATTGAATGGCCTTTCCCTCAACCAATGGAACCTAACATATTAAGTAAATAAGGATATCATTAACTGGCATAAACATCATTAAATTAACACGAGTAAATTGTTGGCCAAAAAATATAAATCACTATTTGGTCTTTTGCTTGTAAATTTTTTTATTTTATTTTACGAATTTTTAGGTGTGTTATAGAAAATTTTAATTAAAAACCCCAAATCGAATAACCCAGCAATATTTTCAATTACATAAACAATCAACGAAAATATTACAGACTGTCGATTAAAATAATCCTAGAATATTGAGTAGAAGTGAGAGGATATTTCCCATAACAATGTAACATACCTCAAAATTCAATCCAAAAAAATAATTCTATAACCATATATCTTCAGACAAATTTAATAAATACATATCAGTTATGAGATATTACAAACAAAATATAGAGTTTGAAGCATAACCCTATTTATATGAAATGATCATCATATCCTTAATAAAACTTAGAAACCCTATTTATAAATAGAATAGATTTCGAAAAAAAACTCAAAAATATAAGTTAATGTTCTTCCCCAATAACCATTCCGCACTTTCGATTAGTTTTTCATTTTGCATTATTCTTCCCGCTGTGAAATCCAGAAATTGAAAACCTAAGGTGCGATGCAGTCCTTTGAACCTCTTTCTTCCTTTATCCTTTCGTCTTCCACCTTCTGCTGCAAAATTTAGAGATCGGAACTCAACGAAATTACCACCTTATCTTTTGGCCTTCCGCCTTCGTACTTCCGCCTTTCTTCCTTCTGCTTTCCACATTCCGCTGTGGACCTCGAAAGTCATAAAATTTGTAAAACTATCACTTGTACTGATGGCTTTCCGACATCCGGCTTTCACCTTTCCGCCTTTCCCTTTCTGCCTTCCTCCATGGACCTCGGAAGTCAAAAAATTCATCAAACGATCACTTAGTCTTTTGGATTTCTTCCTTCCTTCCTTCCACTTTCTTCCTGCTTCCGCATACCTCAAAAGTCTGGAAAATTCATTGAACGATCACTTAGTATTCCAGGTTTCTTCCTTTTGAATTTCGAGTTTCCTCCTTCTGCTACGGACCTCAAAAGTCAGAAACTCCATAAAACAATTACTTGGTATGTTGAATTTCCGACATCTGACCTCATCCTTTCCTCCTTCCACTGCAGTCCTTAGAAGTCTTAAACTCCATAAAATGACCACTTGGTGTTTTGGCTCTTCGCATTTCAACATCCTCCTTTCTTCCTTCCACTATGGACCTCAAAAGTTAGGAAAAACAACTTTTTTACTTAACCCTTTTCCCAATTTCCGCTTCCCACCTTCCTCCTTCCACAGGCAGACTCCAAGGTGCAGAAAACACCAAATTCTATTAAATTGGATTTTATACCTTCTGCGTCATTGATTTCTTGTGGCTTAAGTCTCAACCATTGATCTGATTCCTTGCGGATTCCATAATGAAACTATGGTAATCAATACATATCCTTGATCTTCTTTGCGGATAAAATATTGACTATCGATTTATTTGATGTGGAAATCAGACTTTGAGAACTTCTATCTATGTTAACTTAATTCTTGACCTTATTCTTCTGCATTCTGTATTTTCCTTCCGCACCGTTGATCCTTGTGGCTTAAATGCTAACTGCAAATCTGATTAGATACAAAAATCAGACTTCGGTAACTTTTGTGAACAATTGATCTAGTTGTGGATTAGATCTGGACCGTTCATCTTCTAATCTTTGTGGATCAACATTTAACTTTGCAGATTCAACGATTTTCTCGATTATTTGGGGTTTTAATTCACTGTAAGTTAATTCGATCTAGAATCTATCTTGTGCTTCTAGTCATTCCTTGATTTCATCATCTTAACATGATTCGATAACATTTAACCAACTACACTAAGTTGCTTAAGATATTTTTACAGTTTTAACTACGATTTTTCTCTATGTAAAACAATTTCAACTATGATATTGAATAACTTAGATCTAAACTATAAATAGGAATTATAGTATCATTCAACAACCTAAAATCGTAATGCATAATTAAGGAAGAATTACATAGTCAAAATAGACAAGAATTACATAGTAGGAACATCGGATACTGTATAAAAATAGAGGATTCAATCCATTAGATGCAGATTCATAAATTCTAAATTATTCAAGCATAACAACAATGAGCTAACTGAGAACAAAACTAACTTCCACTTCGATATTCATTAGATCTAGGATATACAAAACATGGGTAATGAATCTATAGAAATGCGTAACACAGTACGATCTGGAAATATAAAACAATTTAACATTTCACATATACCTCCTATGGTATCTAAATCATTCATAAGAAACATAGCAGGAACCTGACACCAATGTGGAAAACAAAAGTGGAGAATTTATTCCTCCCAGCCAACGCCCAGAGCAACCAAATTACTTGCTCCAGAGCCCCTAATGCTATTGGCTAAACCACAAGAGAAATATTTCTTAATGCACCATCTCTTGCATTATACAGATGTTAATCCTTATCCAATGCGAGCCTCCTCCTGCTTATGGAAATACTATTAAATAGGTTTTTTCCAAGGAATTGGTTGTTTATGATCCTCCTTCTCTTTAGAAACTAAACTAGGAGTGCAGATCTGATTTTTGGGGGATGATGCCTCGTGCATCTTGAGTTCTCACTTAGTGGTCTTTGCCACTTGTCATTTCCTCTTGTAGGTCAGCAAACACTCTTTCAACAACTATATCCACTTTTGTCTCCCTTTAGCAATTTTTATTAATAGGAATGTTTTATTACAATATTTTATATTCTTGACCTCGTGTCAAAGAATAATAAAATAATAATCAAAGTATTTTGAACCAACAAAATTAATAATTGTTAATTCGGGGAGTATTATATACACCTCCACTTAAAAGATAACATTGTCCTCAGTGTTATAACGTTTTATTTCATTCATCCATGTCACCCTCTTGGAATAATCCTGGATATTGCTCCTACATATTACTTTCCAGCTCCCAAGTAGCTTCTTTCGGACTAAGGGGCTTCCATTGCACCTTTATCTGTCTGATGGTATGGTTCTAGAGTAGAAGTTCTCTCCCATCGAGAATGCACTCTCTTCCCATTTGGAACTCTCCCTTTGGTTCCACTTGGATTACATTTGAGTTAATCACATGAGAAACATCATGAACATATATTTTCAATAGAGAAACATAAAACACAGTATGTACTTTAATATTGGGTAGTAGGGATAACTAGTATGCAACTGACCCTACTTTGGCTAGAATTTCAAATGGCTTGCCATACCTGGGTGCCAATTTCTTATACTTTCCCAATCTCAAGGTACTTTTCTTGGGATTTACCTTTATGTATACATAATCACCCACCACGAAATCTCTAGGAGTTATTTTTAATTCTGCATAACTTTTCTTCGTGGCTTGGGAAGCCTTCAAGTTTTGTTGTACTTGTTTCATAGCTAGTTCCCTTTTTTATTAATGAATCAGGTCCTAACATCAATCAATTTATAGGGTTTCTACATGAATTTTTGTGAGGGACCTACAGCAAACAAGTAATCAAAACACACGATATAGCAGCAGAACTCAGAATCACTTTTATATTAATCGCAAGCCACTTCGAGGGGGCAACCTCCTTTGAGCAAGCTCAATACAAAATAACTTCACGGTGCCTTCCTTGGCCTCAACACACACTTATATACTAAAATTAGGTGCCAATACCATGGGTCAAAACCATGCACCAATATAAACTATGGGTGCCAATACTATGGGTCAAAACCATGGGCCAATGTAAACTATGGATCAACAAATACTACAGGCGGCTTAAAAAGCATATGCGCCTCACAACAATAACAGAAACTATGGATCAACAATTACTATGGGTGACTTAGAAAGCATATGCGTCCAACAAAAATATACTAACATATTAAGGAGAGGGATTGACATGGGTTCCTAACATCCCCTCCCTCTTAGAAAAAGCTTTGTCCTCAAAGCTTTAGATGTGGAAATTGTCGCTGTATCTGGAGGAGTGGTTCCCACGTAGCATCCTTGGGCTGCATTCCGTGCCATTGAATTAAGACCTCTGTGATAGAGCGAGAGAGAAGCTGACGAGTGTGCTTAGTGAGGACAGCCTCTGGCTCCAAAAAAATGGATCCTTCATTATCCAGTGCTGGTAAAATAGTTTGGCCTTTGATGTTGGTGCCAAGAACTTTCTTCAGACAAGAGACATAAAATACTGGATGAATGCGGGAAGAAGGCAGAAGTTCCAATTTAGAAGCAATAGACCCAATATTCTGAAGAATCCTATATGGCCCATAGAACTTTGGAGTGAGCTGATGATGCCCTTTGAGTTTTAGTGAGGATTGCTTGTAAGGTTGGAGACGAAGAAAAACCATATCACCGGCTTCAAAAGTGCACTTAGAACAGTGCTGATCAGCTTGTTGCTTCATGTGATTTCCTGCCATGTGAAGGTTGTCACACAAAATGCGAAGGACCGCGTCAACTTCCTGAACTGGAGAACTACTGGGGGTGTAAGGAAGAAGAACTGGTGGTGCTGGAACATAAACTGCTTCATATGGAGTCATTTTAGAGGCAGTGCAGTAAGAGGTATTGTACCACCATTCAGCGAGAGGGAGCCACTTTTCCCACTGATGTTGTTGCTCAGAGGAGAAGCAACGAAGATAAGGTTCCAAGCATTTAGTGATAATTTCAGTCTGACCATCCATTTGGGGGGGATAACCTGAATGCATCTTCAGTTTAGTGCCAGTGTGGTGAAAGAGTTCTATCCAAAAATGACTGGTGAAAGTTGCATCACGATCTGAGACAATGGAAGAAGGCATTCCATGAAGATGAAAGATTTGGTCCAGGAAAATTTGAGCAATGGAAGAGGCTGTAGAGGGATGGCTGAGAGCAAAAAAATGACTATATTTGGAGAGGCGGTGAACCACAACCAAAATCACAGTCTTCCTTCCAGATTTAGGGAGCCCATCAATGAAATCCATAGAAATATCTGTCCATATCTGGGGAGGTATGGGCAAGGGCTCAAGAAATCCCAAAAGGGATGTTGTTTCACCCTTATTGTGCTGGCAGGTATCACATTCAACCACCATCTGTTGAATTGTCATTTTCATGCCCTTCCAAAAGAAGTTGCACCATGCCCGTTCATACATTTTGAGAAAACCAGAGTGCTCTGCTGACGGAGAAGCATGGAGTTCATAGAAGATAGCTTGTTGAAGAGCTGTGTTCTGGGGAAGCACCAGATGACCCTTGTATCGCAGTGAAGCACTATCCCAAGAGTAATGTGGAACAGTAGCATGGTTGTTGTCCAAGCATTGGATGATGTGAGATAATGAAGAGTTATTGACATAACCTTGCTGAACTAATTGAAACCAATTTGGAATAGGCATAGAAATAGCAGAAAGAGAACCTTGGTCATCAAATGTGCGAGAAAGGGCATCCGCCACAAGATTGTCCGTACCCTTCTTATATGTGATCTCATAGTCATAACCCTTGAGTTTGCTAACCCATTTCTATTGTGCTGGGGAGGATACACGCTGTTCTAGGAAATATTTCAGACTCTGGTGATTAGTCTGGATGCAGAAATGATTCCATGAGAGGTAGGGTCACCACTTTTGTACTGCATGTAACATGGCCATCATTTCCTGCTCATATGTAGAGGCAGCTAAATTCTTACCGGAAAGGGCTGTGCGGGTGAAGGCAATGGGGTGTTCATCTTGAAGGAGAACAGCACCAAATCCATTGCCGCAAGCATCACTCTCAATAGTGAAGGGTTTGAAAAAATCAAGCATAGCTAGAACGGGTGTAGTACACATAGCTTGTTTCAGCTTGTCAAATGCATGCTCAGTAACATGTGTCCATGTAAAAGCATCATTTTTCAATAGCGCAGTGAATGGAGCTGCAAGCTTCCCATAATCCTTGACAAACTTGCGGTAGTATCCAGTCAACTCCAAAAAACCACGAAGGCTCTTGAGTGTCGTAGGAGGTGCCCAATTGTTCATGGCAGGGATTTTGGCAGGATCCACACAAACCCCTTGTGCTGAGATAATGTGCCCGAGATACTCAACTTCCTTTTGGCCAAAAAGACATTTAGACTCTTTGGCATGGAGATGATGATCAAAGAAAAGTTTCATTACAAGAGCCAGAGGTTGGAGATGGTCAGCCCATGTTTTACTGTAGATGAGGAGATCGTAAAAAAATACCAGAATGAATTTTCGCAAATAGGGCCTGATGTTGGGAGGAATACAATGGTCCTCTGGTCGTGAAGGTGGAAGTCCCACTGGTTCAGCAAAAACACATGTATAGCGATCTAGAATTTGTTGGAGATCCAAAGGAGTAGTGGGGGCCGCTAATGGTTGCATTTGAATGGAATGGAGCTGAGCGATGACACCATGGAAACTCTTTTTAAGGAGTTTTTCCATGCGATGTGAACTGATGATGCTGAGAGACCCTGGTTGTAAGCCTTTCAATGTGTGCTTGTGTCCATCGGGGGAGAACTGCATCCAAAGTTTAGCAAAATCCCATAATATGGGGCCAAGTGTGCGCAGCCATTGAGCGCCCAAAACCACATCACATCCGCCTAAGGTCAAGGCAAACATTTCAGAGTGGAGGTTATAATCTCCCATAGAGATACGCACATTACGACACTTCCCTTCGCAAGGTAAGGTGCCCCCATTGGCAACCATGACTTCAAATTTGGATCAAGGATGGATAAAACTATCAGCTTGTTTGGCGATCCGAGGGTCAATGAAATTATGAGTGCTGCTAGAATCAATGAGTATCGTAAGAGGAAGCTTCTTGAAGTAATCGTGTACATGCATTGTTTTGGGGGCAGTGACTCCAGCTAAAGCATGGAGGGATATCTCGGGCTGGTCGTCCTGAGATGGAGTGTCAATCGGTGGTTCCTGAGTGTCAACTGGAACATCCATTACATCGGCAACTTCTTCACCAATTTCAGAGGCAGGTGGAGAATCCACATCCAAGAGATAGATATTTTGTTGAAAACATCGATGTCCCCAACTGAATTTCTCATCACAATTATAACAAAGCCCTTTTTCTCTGCATGCCTGCATCTCTACTTCAGACAAATGCTTGATTGGAGGTGAGCGAGGAGCTGGAGGAATGGGAGGTTGTTGAGAACCCATATTGCGGAAGGGAACAAAAGAGGATTTGGAGCACTGTTGGGATGCCATCTTGTCTTCTGCCAACTTAGCCAACCCCAGGGCTTCCATCATTGTGTTGGGACTGAACATGTTGACCTTAGAGCGAATTGCATCCTTTAGACCACTGATAAAACAACTCCGGTAGAATTCATCAGGTAATCCTTCAGTGTGATTAGTTAGGTTTTCAAATTCAGTTTAATACTCTTTCACAGTGCCAGTTTGGCGAAGTTTAGTGAGAGCTCCTGTGAAGTCATCAAAAGCACTTGGACCAAATCGATGCAAAAGGAGCTGGAAAAAAGCAGGCCATTTTGGCTTTTCATGAGCCTTGATGTACCAAAAATACCATTGAAGAGCTTCCTGTTCCAAATGAAAGGAGGCAAGTGGAACTTGGTGGACATCAAAAGTATTATGAAGGCTGAAATACTGTTCTGCATGATAGATCCATCCAGTCGGATCAGTACCATGGAAGCACGGAAAATCTAGCTTCGGACCGTGAAAATGGCTGGTAGAAGAGAACCCATTGGTTGATGAAGACTCGGACCGTTTTCTGGTGTTCATAGTTGAATGCTCAAGATGGAGACTGAGAAATTTTTTATCCAGTTCCTGGAGTTTGGATTGGATGGCTGCAAGTGCTTCCTCCATGATTTTTGCTCCTATGCGGGTGACAACCATAAGCAGGAGATTTTTCAGGAAGGGATCTACAATGGCGTGGAAGTAATTGGAAATAGATGGATCTGCAATGACGCGGAACTGACCGGCAATAGTTCTGGATAGAGGAAATCTGCAATTGTGCAACTGAAAATAGATATGGACCCCAGGTATGTGCGGATTCCTATCGGTTCAAGGGATTCACTCGGCCACCAATGTTGTCTGACGGCTTGCGTATTGGGGTAGTACCCCTCACTCCATGGCTCAGGTAAAACTGATAACTGCTTGGCCACAAACGACAGCTCTTGGTTTACCTCACGGGTGGGAACTAGTCAATCAGGTAGGGGTTGTTGCCCTTTTCGCTGACAGGTCCTCTCAATGAGCCAGCTACTTCAGGGTTCCTGTGGTACTCCTCACAATAAATTTTAGGGCTTATTCCCAAGTACTTCCCACATTAAGCGGAGAGGGATTATTCCCAGATCCGAACCTGCAACAGAAAAAAAATTGGGCAGAAATTCCACCCAATGTTCAAAAACCGGATCTATATTGCTTAGAATCGCTATTATAGCATGTTTCCGAAACTGGAACAACCACTCTGCTTCTACCTATGAGATCGGAATAGAAATCTGGGCACTCAATCAGAAGATTTTCGCGCCGCAATTTCCGCGGCCGACACCGAAATTCTGAAAAATTGTGGATTTTAAATCCACGATATCTCCACTTTTAGAACTCCAAATGAGATGAATGTTTTTTTGAAAATGCATATTTTTGAAAGAGGAATTCATATATGCAATATTTTTCTTTTTATTTTGTGCAAAAAGTTTCATAAATTGATCTGAAAGTCGCCACATAAAAAAAAAAAAATTCCCACATGTGCCAAGGAAAGTGCTCTGATACCAGATGTGAGGAACCTGCAGCAAACAAGTAATCAAAACACATGATATAGCAGCAGAACTAAAAATCACTTTTATATTAATCGCAAGCCACTTCGAGGGGGCAAACTCCTTTGAGGAAGCTCAATACAAAATAACTTCACGGGCCTTCCTTGGCCTCAACACACACTTATATAGTAAAAGTAGGTGCCAATACCATGGGTCAAAACCATGGGCCAATATAAACTATGGGAACCAATACTATGGGTCAAAACCATGGGCCAATGTAAACTATGGATCAACAAATACTACAGGCGGCTTACAAAGCATATGCGCCTCACAACAATAACACAAACTATGGATCAACAATTACTATGGGACGACTTACAAAGCATATGCGTCCAACAACAATATACTAACATAGTAAGGAGAGGGATTGAAATGGGTTCCTAACACTTTTGGAGTATTACCTTTCTGTCCCTATGACACTTTTGAAGGACCCATACCTGCGGGAACTTGGAAATCATCATTATTAGCAATGTCACCCATGGGAGGTAGCCTTTTCATGGTGGCATTCCACCTTATATTCCCTTGAAATTGGGTGAGAATAATTTCTTTCTGAAGGCTTTATTCATATTTTGGTAACCAAGGTGTCTTGCATAAGGGGTTTGTTCAACGCATTTGAATTAAACCAATTTTTTAGATCTGCAATATCAATCATGTATAACAGTTAGAAGATGCTAAATAACCCAAATATATGTTCACATAAGAAAATTATACTAACTCCACATGTATCCTTGTTCGATCTTAGGAAACAATGGAACCCACCCGAAGACGTGCCCCAAGGGAAACTTTTATCGTCCGACTTGGTATTTTGTTTCTTGCAGGATACCACAAATGATTTTCTGCAATGTATCTCCTAACATGGTTCCTACATCAAACAATTAGTACATAGTTAATAAAATCAAATTATGAATTCAAAATTATGTCTCCTACAGAATTATATATTTTTGCAGTCTTGAGGCCATAATTTTTTGCTATGGTAAGTAGAAGCACTTATCTCCCATCATTTACACTTGTTTCCAACCAGGACAACCACACATAACATTTCATCTTAACACAATTTCTAGATTATTCAACAATCAATATAGAAATATCAAAATTCGAAATTTGGGATTTTGAAATATATTCTATTTAGTTTTCACTTCCCTGAGATCCTTCTCAGATGTTTTGGCCCTTGCACATGGTAGATTCTTGTATTTATTTTATTGGAAAGAACCATACTGTCATGTTTTTATTCAATTCTACCTGCAATCTGTAACTTCCAAACATCCCAAAAATTTGGTGGGCCTCTACAAGATGTACACTAATCTTCGAAGTGATATCTTCAAAAATTACAACACTAAGTAATTTAAACCATATCAGCTATTACCATTTCCAGGACACTTATATGGTTATCTTATATGCATCATTAAAATAGCCATACATTTTCACCTTAGCTAAGTAACTGAAACAAACCTTCCATACCCATGATTAAGCAATCATGTTCAGCATTCCTTCATACTAGACCATCGCACACTCTTTGCTCCCTTCACCACATACTATGTTCAGTTTTTAATTAACTAAACATTCTATGTTCATCCTTGTTTCTCACTACTTCATGTAGCTTACTGGATTGATTTCAATGAAAGGACACTCTGAATCGGATGTTTGGCTCCCTTGTAATAGTCTTTAGATGGTATTTCACTAGATTTAGTCTAGTTCTAAACTTGGTATGGCTACTAAATTAACCTCACCAAACCAATGGTCCCACAGGCGCTCAACCAAGAGCAGATTCCAAATCGGTTGTGGATCCAATTTCATAAATGATTTTTCTCCCATCTCCAACAATTAACTCCCTTTCTATTTCACCAACGAAATGACCGAAGGACCATTAGATCTAGATCAACGGTGGACTTCAATGGTCATAGGGAGGATTTTATAAAGTATCATGCCCATCAGGATTTTCTTCATCCACAATAGTTCACCTAGTGAAATATCTCACAAGAATTGATCGGCTCCCACAATCAACCTCGTCCATTGATCTTAATCTTCTTCGCAACGATTACTTTCCAATTATGTTTCCTGACTCACCTTTTATCTTACATGCTCTTCCTTCTAGCGAAATGTTCTAGGGACATTGGATCTATCTCTAGTCAGACTGTATGGTGGAATTTCAGGTCCATTTTCCACAACTTAATCTCCATGCACTTTAGTTCAACGGGATTCCCACAAATCGTTGGATTATCCCATTCACAAGATCTCAAATGTAGATCTACCCACGCACGTTAAGTTGACTTCTTCCATTCCAGATTTATATCTTAATTGCAACCCACATTCATGGAATCCATCTTCGGTCGTAGATTTTTCTGAGTTAGAGATATTCAACTCAGGTGATTCATAGTTGAATTTATCAGAGGAATGATCAGTTTCATTCAACCCCTCCTTTTGTCGATTGATTAAAAAATCGATCAATCGATCTCTATCCAAATTCACCAAGATTGTCTTTTTCTAATTCTGAACTCCATTCTAGCATTTTGAAAATCTATTTTTCCATGCATGACTTCCTCACAGATCTCCTCACAGACCATGGAATGGTTTATTGATAGAGGCTCCATCTATTGGGTGTAGGGTCAACATTTCTATCATAATTTAACCCTACTCTATACTTTTTCAACCAATCCATGCCAATCATCATATGCATATCTACCAAGGTTAATATCAACATCACATACATGAATCCGAATTTAACATCATTAGCTTTGAATATTTGTAAATGTTCCAATATTCTTATTTTTCCTATTCACCAATAGGTAAACTTATTACTTTACAGGAACAAATTACTTATAGTGCCTATATCTTTTATAAGTATTTCTTTCTTGCAAACACCTTTCTGGTTTCTCTTGGATGTCAAAGAAAAATACACCAAATTTTAACAGTACTCTTAGTACTAAACAAAGCTTCCAAACAACAAGTTACTTAGAGGTAAAACATTCAAATTATGCCTTATGGTCTTGTATTTTCTCTTCACATTCATCAAACAAGATTAGTTACCTTATTTTTAGCTCTAGTGGCTGGTTCAACTAACCAGTGTTTCAGTTTCTTTACCTAGGTGAGTTGGAAGAGTTCCCTCATGCTTGGGTTGCTGCAACTCATGTGGCCCTTTGATCACTTAACATAGTACTGGTGGGATTAGCAATAATACCTTCCCACTCTCCATCATTCCCTCAAGTTACTTTTCAACAAAATGCATGAGGTTTATTTTCAATAAAGCTACGTCATGCTAAAATAGTTACACAACTAGTACTTTCTTTTCAACCGCAATACAAGAAATGCCCCTAAGTTATTTCTAGTACCCCTTCAATACTTCCGCCAGTTACCTTTGTAGTGGAGATAACAAGGGAAATTATTTTCAGAGATCACCTAACATAATTTTTCTTTTACTGCAACATGCAAAGCTAAGTTACATGATACGATTTCCATCTAACTGAGAATCCAGAAGGGCCATACACATATCACTTTACATCTTATTTCATATTTCTTTTCAGAACTCATTCAAGAAGCTATTAATCATCAACTAAAATTATTCATACAAAAATCCTCATGCATACCTGATCATTAATCCATAATACCTTAACCTATTTCAGTCCTATAATAATAATGTAATGTCCACAAGAGACAACCCTTCATGAATCACTTAGCAGACATGCATCCTTTTTTTTCCTCATTATGGTTTTTTGATAACAAGATAGTGTTTAGTTCTTCTTAAGCCTTCAGAATTCGCTCATTATCTTCCTTAGCCTTTCCTAATTCAGATCTTAGTTTATTCACGGTCCTTTTTAATTCATATTTATGGTCCTAAATTTCATTTAGATCCACATAGAAATCTCCCTCCGTTGGATTACGTTCTTCATTTAAAGGTTGTTCCGGGTGATGTTCCTCTTCTACATACATTCCTACATATGCCATATAGTTGTACTCCTCTTTTCTATGTGTAAGAGAATTTTCAAGACAAAATAAACATGATTTATTTTACTATTTTCTATAGAAGTTTTGTGTTGAGCCTAATTAGGCCTAGTGTTGAAACCATGCTCTGATACCATATGTAACATACCTCAAAATTAAAACCAATTTCTTTTTTCTATAACCATATATCTTCAAACAAATTTAATAAATACCTATTTGTTATTGGGTATTACAAACAAAATATAGAGTTTGAAGCATAACCCTGGTCATATGACATGATCATCATCTACTTAACAAAGCTTAGAAACCCTATTTCCAAATAGAATGGATTTCCAAGCTAAAACTCAAAAATCTAATTTATTGTTCTTCCGTAAGAACCATTCTGCATTTCTAATTCCGCGTTCCGCATTCGGCCTTATTCTTCCTGTTGCAAAATCTAGAAATCAGAAACCTTAGGTGTGACGGAGTCCTTTGAACCTCTTTCCTCCTTCCTCCTTTTTTCTTTTGCCTTCCACTATGAAATCCAGAAATCAGAACTCAACGAAACGACCACCTTGTCTTTCGGGTTTCCTCCTTCCTACTTCCTCCTTTTCGCCTTCCTCTTTACGCTTTCCACTACAAACCTCAAAAGTCTAAAACTTCATAAAATGATCACTTGGTCTTTCATATTTCCTCCTTTCACTATCCTCCTTCCTCCGCAGACCTCGCAAGTCAAAAACTGCATCAAACGATCACTTAGTCTTTCGTCCATCTGCCTTCCGGCTTTCGCCTTTCTTCCTTCCACCTCGAACCTCAGGAGTCAGAAACTTCATAAAATGATCACTTAATTTGTCAGCTTTCCCCCTTCTGATTTCTACCTTTTCGCCTTCCGCTGCGGACCTCGAAAGTTGAAAACTTCATAAAATGATCGCTTGGTATTTCAGTTTTTCAACTTCCAAATTTTGACTTTCCTCATTCCACCATGGGACTTGGAAGTAGGAAACTCCATAAAACAATCACTTGATCTTTCAGATTTATCCCTTCTGACTTCCACCTTTCCGCATTCCATTGCAGACCTTGGAAGTCATAAAAACAACTTACTGCCTTAACCCTTTTCCCAATTTCTTCCTTCTTCCTTCTTCCTTCCGCAGGAGTACTCTGAGGTGTGGACTACACAAAATTATGTTAAATTTTCTTTTATACCTTCTACATCATTGATTTCTTGCCCCTTAAGTCTTGACTATTGATCTAATTCCCTTTGGATTCCACAATGAAACCTTCGTAACCAATATCGGTTGTTTATCTTCTTTGCAGAAAAAATATTGACCATCGATTTATTTGATGCGGAAATTGGACTCTAGGAAATTCAAGCTACGTTAACTTAATAATTTACCTTTCGCTTCTGCATTCTGCATCTTCCTTCTACACCATTAATCCCTACTTCTTAAATCCTGACCATGGATCTTACTTGATGTCAAAATCAGACTTTGGAAACTTCTTTGAACCATCGACCTAGATGCAGATTAGATCTAGACCATTGATCTTCTAATATTTGTGGATCAACATTTAACTTTGAGGATTCAAGGAGTTTCTGGTTGATTTAGGGGTTTAATTGACTGTAAGTTAATTGGATCTGGAAACTATCTTGTGCTTGCATTCATGCCTTCATGTCACGATCTGAACATGATTCAATAACATTTCACCAACTGCATTGAGTTGCTTAAGAGATTTGTACAATTTTAACTACGGTTTTTCTCTATGTAAAAGAGTTTCAACCGCGATATTGAATAAATCATATCTAAACTATAAACAGGAATTATAGTTTCATTAAAAAACCTAAAATCATAATGCATAATTAAGGAAGAGTTACAGAATCAAAACAGATAGAAAATACATAGTAAGAACATTGGATACTGTGTAAAAACAAAGGATTCAATCCATTATATGTGGATCCATAAATTCTAAATCATTCAATCATAATAGAAGTGATCCAATTGATAACGGAACTAGTTTCCACTTCGATATTCATTAGATCTAGGATATACAAAACTTGGGTAATGAATCTACAAAAATGTGTAACACGGTACGGTTTGTAAATATAACTGAAATTTAACATTTCACATATACATCCTACTGTATCTAAGTCATTCATATGAAACAAGGTAGGAACATGGCATCAATGCTGGGAAAAGAAAAGTGGAGAAGTTGTTCTTCCCAACCAACGCCCAGAGAAGCCAAATTACTTTCTCCAGAACCATCGAGCATGTTTGCTAAACCATAAGAGAAAAATATCTTAATGCGCCATCTCTTTCATTATATAGATTTTAATCCATGCCCAATGCCAACCTCCTTCTTTTTATGGAAATACTATTAAATAGTATTTCTCCTAGGACTTGGTCATTTATGAGCCTCCTGCTCTTTAGCAACTCAACTGGGAGTGCAGACCTAAATTTTGGAGATGATTCCTCCTACATCTTGAGTTCTCACTCAGTGGTATTTGTCAGTTGTCATTTTTCTCTTATGGGTCAGCAAACACTCTTCCAACATTTATATCCACTTTTGTTTCCCTTCAACATGTTTATTAATAGGAATGTTTTCTTACAATATGTTCTATTCTTGACCTCCTGTCAAGGAACAATAAAATAATAATCAAAGTATTTTCCAGCTGAATTAATAATTGTTAATTCAGGTGGTAGTACAAACAAATATCTAGATCACAGACAAAAAATATGGGCAATGAATGCCACAATAAGTCCTATGCAATTAATACATAAATGAGTAGCACAGATCCAATCTTATAAGTTAAATAACAAACAATTACATGATAGTTGGGTAACCATATCCGTTATAAACCGAATCAAGCTTAGACTTGTTATAAACATTGTCTAACAACTCATAGATATATATAATAAACACACCAATCATATCTAGCATTAATATAGTCATTAAATATAATTACACAGTCTCTAATCGTGGGTATGCAAACCTCAATACTAATGGATTTGTGCAAAAATATTTGCTTCCAAACAATCGAATCACAAACATATTCACATTTTTCTCCACATAAACCATCCAAAAAACATTGCATGGTAGTAATACCATTGAATTGGCATCCATCGCTTTAATAAATCCACAACATAGTCATCCCAACAAATAATACAAATAATATAAACAAAAGAGAGGCTACACAACCATTTATGTATGACAAAGACCCATAAGGGTTTAATTTAAACACACAGTCCAAATTTATCTTCATGATAGTGGTGAAATCCCTATTCCTAAGCGGTCCGCACACCGGGGAAGAATAATTGCAACTATATCCTAAGCTAACCTTTACCACTTGGTTGTTGGTTGTTCATAGGTGCAGACCGAGAACATCCACAGCAGGAGGATTACATGGATGACAAAAAAACTAAGAAAGGTTAATAAGCTTTCTAAGTAAAGGTTGTTTTGTTAATTGTAAAAATAGTAGGGTATTTTCCCTCACCTTTTGGAAATTAAGTAACACGCTTGAGAGTAGGTGATATTGTCGCCACTCTCGTCGACCACAAACAACCTACATTCCATATTGTATGTAGTTAAAACCATTTATATTTGATGAATTCTTTATACAAGGAAATCACGACATATTTAAAGCCATTCTTACCTAACTAGAGATGCATGGGCCTTAATCCGGATTTGCTGGGAGCTCCCCGTAACTACTCAAATCCCACCTAGAAATCCAAAGTAAAAAGTTAGATTCTTTTTTTATAAAATTGATTTGAAATACTCAAAGAAGCTAGCATTTGAATCCTTACCTTATACAATTGTAGAGAGGGTGAGGGTTCGGCTCCTCTTGGACACCCTTATCACTCCTCTTCCTACAATGAAGGAGAATCCAAATTCAAAAATTTGTGTATGACATTATTTCTAAAACAAATTTTCAAATTTATTGAAACCAAACTAAGAAATTTCATTACCTAGCTAAAGGCTTGGAAAACTCAACGCATGTTTGTCTTCTTCCTCCCACAATGAACCAGAAAGGACGAGGCCACCATTCCATCCATAATACTAATGAAAAAATTTAGTTATACCTCATAACAAAACAAATAAATTCCATTAACGGACTGTGGAAAAACATGAGAGGAAGAGGCGCAAGAAACCATGAAATGACCAAGCTTTCTCCCAAGAACCGTTACAGATAAACTAATGTGAAAATGAACCTCAATACATGTTAAATGTTGCATTAAACCCTTTCCAAAACCCTTTCTAGAGATCATGATAGATGGAGGGAGAATATCCCTCTAGGACATGCGTTTTCAACTTGCCATCAATACGCCTGGCTACGTTGTCACTTCACAACCAGGGAAGAGTAAATGTCTCATAGCCAAACTTAATTTTCATGCATTAAAACCTTGTAAATCCTATTAATGGTTATACCATAAAACATGTTATAACATCAATTTTTTATACCAAGATAAAGGTTTGGGATCGCAACTATGGTGCTAACACCATAGTCCCCAAAACATTTCATTAACCATTTACTTCTTTAAAATATTCAAACCTATGCTTGCGCATTAACCCTTTGATTTATGTGTGTTACCTTTTCCACCCTATTATTAATGATGTGTTTATAAATAGGTCATAGTTTCTAGGTGCGAGGACCAAGCCATATCCTTTAGGATTAAAATCCCTAGCAAAAACAATGATTACAATAATCATAAAAAGCATTGAAAACATCACCTTAAAGTGTGGCTATAAGTTCGTCGTCACCTATATTGCAAACACTGCTTGAGGTAAAACCCTCTCCATTCAATATAAGAATCCAATTAAGTTACTTCATACACATTTAATTCTTGACAAAAATTTATTTCATGCTATGACTCTTTTAAACCATGTTAAGACAACATAATTGATAAAAGAATAGAAGTTTTTTATTTTTATTTTTATTTTGAAATTTTTAGGTGTGTGTCATCTTCGATGTAGTCACAGGATCTTAGATCCGCAAAAATTGATAACTGAAGCATAAACAAATTACAAATCAAACTAGGAATCCTGTCATGTATGCGAGGCCAACCTCGCTAGAGTATTTTTCCCGTAGGTTGTCCCCTTCCTCGAATTCACAAGCTGGTGCACAACCAATCATTTAGCAGAAAAGAGGGTCGTCTTCTCCATTGACAACTACAAATACCCCTATGTCATCTCTAAGGATTTTATTTTAAAAATTATTTTCCTCTCAAATCATCCAACCATGCAACCATTATATGATGACCACAACCCATCTCATACTAGGCCCTAAATATCTTAGAAAGAAACCATATCTAATTATGGAGGCCAATAAACTGATCTAAAATAGGATCGTGGGAATCAAAGTTTATTAGAAACTAATTGGTATGATATCATAATTTTCCTTTTCAATGGATTATTTAAATATGCCATAAGAAAATGAAATCCCCTCTTTTGGGATGGAATATCATAAAAATTTCATAAGATCATAAATTTGGACATCTGGAAGGTCATGCTAGTTTGATCTCCTCAAAGATAAAAAGTAAAAGTTTTTGAAAGGTTTCGATAACTTTATATTGTCACATAATCATTTCGTCAAGCCTATGAAATTGTAGATAAGACATAGAAAGCTATTACAAGATGAAATTTCATACTCAAAGGGGCCAAAATTTCAGAGATAATTCTAAAGAAATGTTGACTAGAAAGACAAGCAACAAACCAATGTTTTTAAAGTTATGTTAACTTGAAACTTTCATAACTATTGATTAAAATTTATTTTCTAGGTGATTCAAAAGTATGCTAATGAGAAAACATAGGGAAATTAGAGATAAATATGTTTTTTTGTCTCACATGACAATTGGTTGTATAAAGAGTTATACACCAATTCAACTTCTAGAGATCCAAACTATAAGGTGGGGTTGTTTAAGACATAATTAACATAGTTTCTTAAATATCTATTTGGAATTTTTTTTATGATGTTTCAGATGATATTTAAGAAAAAAATATTCTCAAAAATATTTTTTCTTTTCTATTTTTTGAAGTTATAATTTTCTTATCAAGAACATATTTTTTTGAGGTAAATGGATTTGGGATTTTTGCATAAAACTATTTTGTTTTAGGTAAAGGGATTTGGTGTTTTGCATGAATCTTTCGCTCAACCATAAAAATTGTGAGTGAGAAAAATCAAGGGCCCTCAATCAAAGTTTCATGTAGTCAGTTGGTCAATTTCAATAAATGGATGGGTATCAGTCGTTTTGGCATAATAACATCTCCACTTGTATTCTCTATCCCCTTTTTTCAAAATATCCATGCCACAAAATATTGGAAGTTTTGTCCAAATGCTTTGAGATCAATATGGAGAACCATCATTTTTAATGACTATATTCCATCTGTCCAAGTATTATTCGCTATCAATGCACATCGATAGTAAAATATATGAGACTTGCAACACTATATTCGTCAACAATTAATCCCAAGGTCAGTTTGGAAAAAACATAACCTTTAATAAGATATTTTTAAACTTTTGAATAAGAACATATTTCAATTTTGTTCAATGTTTTCATGTCCATTATAGTTTATTCATTTCGATAGATCATTTTTTAAGGACACCCAATAGCTCATCGGGCCATTTGGAAAGATCTTGTTAAGTTGAATCTCCTTCAATCTCATTTCAAAGATAATGGGAAAATGAGACGAGAAGATGGTCAGATGATCTTTTCAATACTACATTTCAATTCAATTCACTTTGTTTTCAATTCACCTGCTCACTGGATTTACTCTCTCCTTCCATCCTTGAACTAGATAGACTACATGGGTCACATTGTCTGTAACACACCTCGACATTGGTTAAAAAGAATTACATGTATTGATTAATAGTGATTTAACTAGAAGTTTACTCATGTTATAAGTTATTTATGCTTATGAAAGTTATTAATCTCTTTGTTCTCCTTACTATGCCACATTTTGTTGGTTGATGAAATGGCCAATTCCTTTCATAACATTCAACTACACTCGCAAGTGATTATTAAGTTTTCTTGTTTTCATTTTAATAGTTCTTACTAGGGATTTAGTGGCCTTTAAGATTAGGAGACTATTCATAGTATTGATCCCATCCGTTAATGTAATAAGGTTATTAGAGGTTTAAAGGCCATAAGCCTTACCATAACCTAAGATCACGGTACAAAGTGATTCCTCTATCAAAAGAGAGATGGTTTGGGGTTTGTAAGTAATATGGTACTTACCATAGTGTAAAACATTCATTAAAAAAAATGCAAAGGTTATATCTTATAAAGGAATGTTTTCTTGGAATAATATAATGAGTAGGATATGGCATGGTCGACACCATGGTTTTTACAATATATTATATGGTTTGTTCATTGTATTTTTAACACGTGGTTCGAGCTTGATGTTGATACATGAATGAACTTGATATGGCCCATGATTTACATGGCCATGAGTTAATATGTTGGAGGGCTTGTACCATGTTTGACTTGGAGACTTAAATGTTTGTCCTAGTTGTGAGTTAACATAACAACCAGGGTCTTCGAGCTTCTTCCATATTGAATCTCGACCTTACACCTGTATAGTGAGATTCCAATTGTTTTGTAAGGTTTTTTATTATGTCTCTTTCACTTGTCTAAACCTGTCATTAGTGTAAATTGGTCGTTGGTATGTAAAAGACAAGAGACCAAGCTCTTCTATGTCAATGGTGATGGTGTTGGGGTTTTCTAGTGTAGAGTTGTTTCTACCCTGTTAAGGGCATTGTGCTTATTTACCTTTCGAGGTGTTTTAGGCTCCCATCGCTTTCTCAGTGGTCTCCATCCCAATTATTGCGCCTCAATGAACATGCCATCGCTTCGTCCATTCATACTTCCCACTAATAGGTGAGAAAAAATTATGAAACTCATTGTTGTGTTTTTATTTGGTAAAAATCAAGGGTTTATAGTGTTTACTGATAGCACATTATTGTGGGTGCAGAAAGAGGAGGGATAAGGTATACCCTGGAGGATCCGACCCCTGGCCCTCTCTACAACTTGCCAAAGGTAACTATAAATTTTTTAATAATACTAGTTGATTTTTTCTTTTAGTTATCCAATTGATTATGACTGTATCTTGAAATTTTTGCAGGTGGATAGATTTGGATAGGGAGGAGACAAGGTCACCTCCTCCCATGCCTACGTTTTTAAATGCCTCAGGTAACGTAAAGCATTGATATCTTTGTGCTTCTTTTTTCGAATTGTGGTTTGAATCAAACTATGGCTAAAAGTACGTATTTTGTATGTGTTGTTGTAGGTACTTTAACCTGAGCATGGAGTAGCCGAGATGAGAGGAATCCAACTCTGTATAGGATAAGTTTAAGATTCGTTCAACCCCAAGGTATTTAACCTATTTTTTAATAATTATTTACGGACTTGTTATTTTGTGAGGGCTTATGTGTATTAGTTTTACAATTTTATACAAAATGGAATGATAATGTGGGTTCCATAGTGGATAGTCTTGCCCCCCACTTCGCTGGTTTGGTTATTAGAATTTAATTATGGTTAATACAACACATTGGAATACATTAAAGATGGACTTACGTACACCCCTTTATGCACATCTTGTTTAATCTTTTGTTTATAATGGAAGCCATTTTCATGGCCTTACGACCATGTATAAAGATTGATGAAAGTCATTTTAATACTAAAACCCTACAATCTATTCATAAGACCAGTATGTATAGTTAATGGTTTTCTTATGATAATACCATCTCATATGAGGGTTTTTCTGTTGGGTTATACCGCACTAATTTTGACTCATGTATGTGTATCTTGTGTTGTTTAAGTTATTACTGTATATTTAAATGAATGACCATTAGGGTATTTATTGTGAAATATATCCCATTTGTAATATTTGGTTTCACGCTACCATCTTCAATGGTCTTACGAACATGCCTCTATTTAATGAGTTTCATTTTTATGAGTTATATCTATCTCCTTAAAAAATGATATTATTATTCTTAATATTATTGTACACTCGTAAGAGGGTTTATAATGACTTAAGTAACTCTGTTTGATTTTTTGCGTATAGTATTTACCTTTGTTTATACTATAAGTAGAGATATTAGTGTTTATATTTGTACTAACATGTATAAGGGTTTTGAATGAGTTTATACAGAACTGTTTTTATTCTTGGTGTAGCTTGTGGAAATATTTTGTAAACTAATGACATCTCTGATCATAGGCTTATAGCCATAGTTAATCCACTTATTGATCTGCTAGTTAATCCACTTGTTGATCTGCTTATGTGACTCCTTGAGTCATGCGACTTATGTGGAAATGTTTTAAAGAAGAAAATTGTAGTTTGAAATAGATAGAATGTGATTTGATTTGTATTTACACATGATCTTACTAATAGATTTTTAGAGCTTGGTGTCCATCATAAAATGATAGACTTGTATATATGATTTGTTTATTTTTGGTATGATTGTTTACTTTGGATCTTCGATCTAGTTAGGAGTATTTATTTGGATCCGTAAATGATTGTTTATATATTAATTATGTTTAATATGTAGGTGATTATTCCTTTAATATTCGTATGGTATAAGTTTGTTTGTAAGAGGTATATTCTATATGTATTCATAGGACTCTTTGACTGTATATGATTATAATAAATACATGGGGATTATTTCATTGTCTAACTCAATCACGAATTATTTATATTAATTCTAATAAAAAAAATTAGAAGATTAAATTATCCTACATACTAGCATTTTAACTTAAAGCCTATGAAATTTGTAGATAAGAAACATATACAAATTTACATTAAAAATAAAGCAATTTATAGTATGCATAAGTAGTATACACAAAGATTTCTAGATTCTATCATCATAGGAAGAATACGGAACTGTAAACAATTTCTTCAAAAAACATGCTAGATCTTGTCTTATTGAGAGACCTTTCCACTAAAAGAAAATAACTATGATTTAATTAACATTGAAATCTAATTGTAAGTAATTTTCAACAATAGGAATTAGGATAGAAAACCTGGCACCACTGTTGGGGAAAAACAGAGATGGAATAGTCATTCCACCCAACAAACTCCTAGAGAAACCAAGCTACTTGCTCTAGAACACCCAAGCCTATTCGTTGAACCACAAGAGAAAAATCCTTCAATGTTCCATCTCTTGCATTCTCATATTCAATCCCCATCCAATGCTAGCTTCCTTATTTCTTATGGACATACTATTATATAGTATTTTTCCTAGGACTTAGTAATTTATGCACTTTCTGCTCTTTAGCACTCACTAGGAATTATGAGCTAATTTTTGGGGATGATGCCTCCTGCATCTTGAGTTCTCACTTAGTGGCTTCAACCACTTGTATTTTCCTCTTGCGGGTCAACAAACACTCTTTAGCAACTATTCCACTTATGTCCCTTCAATATATTTTATTAATAAAGAATAATTCATTACAAATGTTTTATTTCTAACTTTTTGTCAAAAATATTTAAAATAATAAATAAATTATTTTTCAGCACAAAATAAAAAATTATTAATTTGAGGTGCATTACATTGTCGATGCAGGTGGGGAGGTAGGGGCATCAATTCATTGTTTGGATAGGAAGTCCTACATGTCCAATCAATAACAGAGCTTTATCTAGAAAGTCTCTAATATCAAAGTGTCAACCCTAAAATCCATGGACTCCAAGATGATGTTTTCTCCTTTGAAGGGATTGTTGGTTATGTTTTCTCTTGGTAAGTACTAATGAAACTATGCTATTGGGAGAGCCTAATGAAATTGTTATGGGGTTCTATGTTTCTGAGGCTTTTTCTCTCTAAGGAAAGAGTTACTTTGAGTTGTTTAGGGGTGGTATATATAAGTAAATCAAAATGGAGTGTAGGATTTACTTTCTACATGATTACAACATGGCCCCCATTTGTAAACAATATATATATTTTTAGGTGGTATATGGAATCATGAAAATGGGGATATTTTGATATATACAATTCTCCACGGAGATGTGAAAACATGAAGCTGAGTTACACTTTTTCTTGTTTTTTGGAAAACATAATTGCAAAGTTTTATGTTTTTCATCTTCGACCTCTTGAAACCCATATCTCCCTTACGAAGTACACCTTAAACTAAACACAAATTTTTTAGATAATTGAATTAGATTTCTACTCAGAGTATTTATTTATTTATTATGGACATATTGTGGGACAAATTTTAAGGTCACCAACAACATATACTTGGAAATTTTAGGTATGGATAATGACTAACCTGCGTGGCCTCTATTTTTTTGAGATATGGTCATTCATTTTAAGGGAAAAATATGCAAACTTATAATCTACACATTGAAATAATGCATGGACTATATTTTCATATTTGTAATACTTGTGAACTATATTTTATTATTTATCGAAATAGAATATGTTTAGAAAATGGTGTCTTATCGATACATATTGGTGACTTTCAATTTTATTTTTAGTGTGATTCTCACAAAAAAAAAAACTAAAAGTACCCTTTTGAAGAAGGTAGGGAAAGAAATCTCTCATTGAATATTTCAAGTTTTTTGGTGTTGTCTTTCTTATGATATTGAATTTTCATTTCAGGTGATTTTTAGAACAATACAATTATTAAGGGATAAGATTTAGAAAATTATTATTAAGAAATATAAATTCATAATGAATTGAAACAATTCTTATATGACTGGAGACTAGATTCAGAGATGAATCCACTGGTACCAAGTCTAACACATAATACTTAAAATTTTCATGGGTTTAGCCTTACTAGAGTTTCAGGTTCTGAAAATATGCAAGAGATTTTTGTCGGTTTTGTTGATTGCAAACTCTGAGGCAAGAGTTTACTTTAAATTATTAATTGAGATATTTTTTAAAATACGACGTTGTTGTTGGTTCAAACTCTTAGCCTAGATTTTTTCAAACTCTGGGATGAGAGTTTGAAATATAAGAAAACTCTTGTCTTAGACTTTTTTAAACTCTCATCCTAGAGTTCGAAGTTTACTTTTTTTGTGTGTTTATCCATGTGCACTATTTTTATTTTATGCACCGTTCTCAAAAAAGTGTATAGCAGCTATAGTTCTTAAATAAAAGTTTGTTTATTTGTTGGTTTGAGTTTTACAGGGAGTGGAAAAGCATTTGTTGGAGTATAATTCTTTTCCCAAACTTGATACACTTCTCGATAGTATCATTCATTTTCCCGAGCACTGTGTCTGGTGTATTTAGGCAGTATCTTCTAAAGGATCGTTTAGGGAGTGGGTGAAAATAAAAATAAAAACTTATATGAAGAGAACTAAAGGAAATCTAACACATTTTTCTTAATAGGACTCTTGTTAAACATCCGATCAACGTTAATATGATCAACCAATTTCTATTTGTTATTTATTTCATCAACATGTGTGTTCTCATCAGCACAATATTAGAAATCACTTCTAGGAAATCATTTTTCCCCAAATTCCATCTAGTCAAGAGGGGGAGCTATCTTAAGAAAAAAAATAGAATTATCTAGTTACGTTTTAGTCGAGTGCTTACCTAAATTTATTCCCTCTATTGTTGGCTCAGTATTAGGTTTTCTCAAGGGAAAAACCAACCATGTTCATTCCACAATTGTCTTTGTAAGGAAAGCCACATGTAAAGGAAAGGGATTTGATCTTGAATTAAATTGAATATTAGTTATTTAACTCAATATCTACTCTTCACGACTAGCCACATTTTGAAATGATTGATTTCTCATGGGGTTAAAAAATTGAATCATTTTTATAGTATTAACTATGGGAGGTATTCTAATCAAGAAAAGATCTTTACATAGGTGTGCACAATTGGCGCTTCCCATAGGTGATCAACGAGAAACTCTTAAGCATGTTGGAATGGAACTCTCGAATTGGATTATTAGGAAACACATTCTGACTTGAAAAATGATTTCTTTATAAAAAATCCCTAAAGCATATAGACTATTAAGCAATAAATTCAGTTTTGTATTAGCTTACTATCGTGTAATACATTGAATTATGTATTATCTTATTATAAATCAATGCATTGAATTTTGTATATTAAGTTACTTTTTCAAAATATTTTGCACACCCATATGAAGGTATTTTCATAATAAATTTTCATAATTTTGTATTAATTTACTTTTTAGAACTTTCCCGTGGATGCCTATTCCTATCACCATTTCAAGTAATGCATTGAATTATTTATATTAAGTTGCTTTTGAGAAGAAAAACTTTTATAATTTTCTATAATTTTGTATAAGTTTACTTTTCTATAATTCTTAATGTCCTACCACATACTTGTATTATGTTACTTAAAAAAAAATCTCAATGCATAGAAATTCCTAGTTCATACATACTATTATTATTCAATATATTAAATTCTATATTATAAATTATTTTTTCAGAATAAACTTCTCAATGAATACTTATTCCTAACCCATGGTAAACACATATTATTCATATTCTTGATTCATACTCGTTACTAAGCAATATATTGAGTTTTGTATTCTAGGTTGTTTTTCATAATAAAAATTATTTAATGGATACTTATTTCTCACACAGACTTATCATTAAGCAATATATCTAATTCTGTAATAGGTTAATTTTCATTACAAAAAGTTCCTAGTTATGCATTAGTTTAGTTCTGTATTAGTTTACTTTTAATAATAAAACTTCCGAGCAATACAAAAAATTCTAGATTAGTTTATTTTCGAAGGGAATGCACATCAACAAAATATCTATAATCGATACAAATTCTATATGAAGTTACTTTTCGAAAGAAGAACTTCCTAGTTCTTTAGTAGTTTAATTTTGTATTAATTTACTTTTAACAATAAAAAATTCATAATTACAAGAAATTATGGATTAGGTTATTTTTCCTTATGCATCAACAAAGTATCTATATGAGACAAGCTTTACAAAATATGAGATTATATGCCTTTTTTTTTTATAATAGAAGTTCATATTTTCATAATATTGAAACATACCCTGCAAAACTCCAGGCAGTTGACAATATCATTTTGTCCCTTACGTTATAGTAGAGATATTTGATCATGTACCAAAGCGTGCACCCACATAAAAGTCCTTGATTAAAGATACTTCTCGTCTGCACTATTATATGATAAATAGTGACAGAGAATTCAAGTCAAAGTCATTAATTTTATATGTTATGGTTTTAAAGGTACTTGTCATTGTCATTTGAGTTGTGACCATCTTAAATTCAAGTGACTTGAATTTATCAATTTGAGTGTTATCTTTTAAACTTAAAATCACCCAACTAATCATCTTAATTTTATGTTTACATTAACTTATAAATTCAAGGGTTATTTATTAATTTTGACAGCACCTCACTAATAGTTATTGATGGGATATGGGATGGTGTTAACAATTAAATGTGTGAAATATATTTTTCATCTATGTTGCATGTTAGTACTAAATTTTGTACCGACTGCTAAGCACAAAGTTTAGGCACTTCAGGTTTTAAGAGTTGGGTTATAATATTGGTTAATTAAGGGATTAGGGTGTTGTAGGGAAAAAGGAGAGAGTATAAGACAGTTGAAAACATCAGAATCTCGAAATAATGAAAGATGACTAGAATAATGAAAAAAACATATTAAGATTTCTTAGGTGTAAAGATTAATGACATCATATAGAAAAAGCAATTCAATGATATAAAGCATTTAACATACCATATTCATAAATACATTCCAAACATAGATTCATGAACATTCAATAATAGTATGAGCATTCATAATGGAAACATCAACATGAAAAATTTCATAAGAGTGACAGTTTAAACAAAACTGCAGAATATTCAAGTTAAAAGAAAGCTAAAACATGGCTCTTAATATATCAAATATGTTAGCACCGGGATCGTTCCCATAGGTTTGGCAGAAAAGGGCTCTCTCCCGAGAAACAACAGAACCACTTTAGACTGTGCCTTTGGCCCTGCGCAATCAGAAAGGGATCTATCGCTTGTTTTTAGGTTTACTTCATGTAGGATATTCGATCAAGAATGGTCAGGAGGCCAGATTCCTGAATGGGGCAGGTGCATTAATATAAGATGTAGGTGGGACTATCAGAGTAAGGAACCATTGGGAAATGGAGTTGAAGGTCTGGGTAGGGAACATATTGCAGGAGGTAAATAATGGCATAAATTTACAAACAGAGGCAACATAGCCGTCGATCTTGCAATTAGGAGATATTTAGCAGGTGATTAGTATATGAGAGGGAACAGTCCATCACGCAAAGCACCAACAAGATGAATTCTACGTAACTTTAGAATAAAACTTAACGAATATTTGAAACAACAGAAGGAGCATAGCATGTATGAATTCCAAACTGTTATACACTCATTTCAAACACGAAAGAAATTAACAAACTAGAATGAAAACATGAAGAACATTTCACATAAAGAGATTACATATTGAATGAAGCAATGACACAGGAATCTCTGTCTTGAAAGACAATCCTTCCTATGCAAATTTATTCATAACACGGAAATCAAAGACTATTTCCAATGGAGAGCCTCAGCCCTTGAAAGTTGCCCAACCAACCTACTTTTTTATCTCCCTCTATCAGGAGTGTATTTATACTATTTCACTGCTGAGATTACTCTCTGAAACAAACCTAAAAATTATTTCCAGTCACAATTAAATGTTAACAGTCTAGAGAGTCGAACTATCACCGTGATTTACAAATATTCATAAACATTATGGAGCAAGTGGGTGCACTCAGTCCGCGTGACATCCTGACGTGCTCGGTTACTGTTGTGGATCTTGAGTACGACGCCCTTCCATCTAATTTCAGAGCATGGGCATGGTGATCCTTCACCTGCTGGGAATCTAGTCACGTCGCTTCATCGGCTGTGGCACCTTATCGTTTGTTATGGGAAATATTTTCAGAGGCCACCTTGTATAGTTGATCCATGCTGCAAAGCACATGAAGTGGATGCTCCCACGCTTCCTTGCTCTTTTGACGTAGGAAACAAAATGGTATCCTCCTTTGTGTTGGCCTTGTCCCATGTGAATAGCGGATTCACTGGTTATTTTCCTTACTTCCACAAGCCAATTCACATAGAAGATGTCTGTCTTTAAGGCAATATGGTTCTTCCATAGGGATGATTTCACCTGTACGCATGCTAAAAATGGCATCAGGGGAATCAGTTAATCAGCCAGGAGGCAGATTACACATATGAACGTCCCCTCCATTGTCATCTCTGTGCTTGATGTGAAACTTGTAGCCTTGAGGATTCCTCAACCCTCCGATTTGGGGAACCTTCACGTCCATCATCCATGTTTCTTTACTTTTGCCGCCAACTTCTCTTCTCTTGATACAATGAGAAACTTTATATCACGGTGTGTTCTTACCCGTTGATTTAGATTGACCTTCCCATGCAACTGTCAATCTAAGTGGGTCCTATCACCTCTTCATGAATTAGGGTCCTAATATTATCCGCACTAGTTCAGATCGTGAAAAGAGCCACAGCCATAGATCTACCTCTACTCTTGTCGTGACCGTTGATATCTGCAGCCGGTACCACTTTTCATGATTTGGAATCGTGACTTTATCTGCACAAGTCTAGCTTGCGAAATCAGCTGGGGCGGTAGATCTTCTCATGCTCTCATCTCCACCGTTAGATATTTCTGTCCTTTAACCTATTTTGCGATTTGGGAATGTTCTTTCTATCGAGCATGTTGGCTCAGCGAGACCATTTTGGGTCGCCGGTCGGGCTTCACCTTGATCTTGGCCCTTCATCGTTTTCCAGTTTTAACAGACTCTGTGAATGCCAAACTTTGACCATTCTCTCACATCTTTAGGCCAAAATCACTTTCTATCATCAATCCTCCTCCTTATGATCCTAGATCATTGGTCTATCACGCCTTTCTCTATGATTGTCACGGCTATATGTCTTCACCTCTGGAGGAATCTACCTCCGTAGATCAATATTTCTTCTTCATCTGACGGTCTAAAATGATGGAAAACATACATTTTATATCTAAAGGGTGTTCATATAATTTTCTAATGAGTAGGATCCTTTTGAACTTTGTGAGGCCCATAATATGACTATTGCAAACAAAGTGTGAACAAAATCCATGATCAATTACAGATCTACATGATCCATATGGATATCGATGGCCACCAACCTATTCCATTGGCTCAAAAAAATTGTCCATTGTGGTAGTTTCCTATTTATTTTTCTATGATTTTTCGGGTGCCAAACTTTCAGGGTCATTTTGAGGCCCTAAAGGATGTTTTTGGGCGATTCGGTGGCCACAACGTTTTCAATGAAATTCATTTGGTCCTAGAAAAAATATGTAAATCTCACCTCTCCAATGGGCTATCGAGCACCCAAATTGGAGATCGTATGGAAGAGTTATGACCCTAGGCTATTGACTATTCAACTAACCACCTTGGAGCCACAAACATTATGACAGTTCATCTTCTAGGAAGAATTTTTGGACTTTTTGGGCTCTCTCGCTCATGTTTATTATAAATAGGACCCTTTGGACTCATTTGGTATTAAACTTGGCATGGATGAGTATAGCATTAAAATCTCTTCTCATAGATAACTACCTCTATTCTATATGTTGTATTTTCAGTCTGTTCTATTTTCTCCATTTAATAGAACATGTGTTTATTATACCTCAATTTTCATTGCAATATGTATGTGTTTATGATGTTATATATATTATTTCATCTCGTTCTCACATAATTTTGTATCACTAGTATCAGAGCAACCTTCTCTTTGATTATTTCTCGTCGCATGTCCTTGGCGAGGTTAGGGTATAGAGATCAGGGTCTCAAACTAGTTTCACTTGGGGAAGATCACTCTCACCACCCCAAACGACCTTATTTGGAAGAAGTAGAGAGAGAGGACAGAGCATGAGATCTTATCAAGTCATTACTCGAGGAAGCCCTTGAAAAATCGAGGAATGAGATGATGGATAATTTCACCCAAATCCTTCTAGGAATGTTGGAAATGGAAAGTGCACCTTTGACAAGCACTCATTTTGGGGGTCCAACTCCCTTTAAGGTACAAATTAACTTTTATATTCCTATATTTGAATGAGATATCGATGTTGATTCCATAGATAAGTGGTTGAATGTTCTAGAAGGGTATTTCCCTATTCACAATTTTTCCGAAATGAAAAAGATAACCTTTTCATTCCTTAAGGCCATCCCCCATGTCAAAAAATGGTGGGAAAATTATTGGGGGAAAAACTCATCAAATGAGTTTGGAATGTTTGAGACAAATCCTACTTGGGCATCTTCTATAGATGTCATCAAGGAACAATATTACCTTGTGGGAAAATATGATGACCAATACACAAAATGGACCATTCTGCATCAAGAGAGGGACTAGATGGTGTCAAAGTACACCAACAACTTTCATACCTTGCGTAAAAATATGGGTATGAAGGACTCTGAGTGACACCTGATACGGAAATATCGTAGTGGAATGCATCGGTACATCTGAACTGAGATGGAATTCATGGTCATCTAGTCAATTGGATCTACCTATCAGTATGGTATTAAAATCGAAGAAAATTTAGGCAAAAGAAAAAGCGATACTTTGGACCTGTGAATCCACTGCAAAATAAAGGCAAGGCAATCCCTGGCTCACAGAATACAGGAAAAGGACAGAATGAACAATCCCCTCCACAATCAAAGAAGGGGAATGGAAAGACAGAGAAGCACATCAGGAAGTAGGGCGAGTTCCACAAAATTCCCTCACGCAACTTTCACATCCCATCCCCTCCAAGACAACGCCACTAACGACACTTCTATCATTTAATTGGGCAATCTAATCCCCATGAACATGAGCAATAAAAATTGCATTGAACATAAAATTTTTATAGATGCATAATGCAATCGACATCAAAAGAAAATATATTTCATTCAACACATTAATCATCTTCATCATAATTCATTAAAATAAATACATTTGCAGAGGTAAATGCACAAGAAAATACTTATCTTGAAAAGAAGCTTCCCTGCAACTAGCTATGTCGCTGCAACGTTTCAACCCACCATAGTCTAGTGCGCTCCTCAATCTCTCAGCACCACTGCAACCATTGAGTTGGGCATGATTTCCAAAAGGAAATAGGGGACACAGACTCACACATATCAAGACCATACACCCATAGTGAAGCCAATAACCACATCCAAACACAGTCATGCCTAGTAACAAATGGAATCTTGGATTAACTCAACCAAGCCAATACAAGGATGCACTACACAACATAATACAAGTCTAGGTATGGACAAAAATGTCCTTGGAACCAAAAATCGAAACAACAAATGGGGAAAATGACCCAAGTGACCAAATCATTTCAGAAAATGTTTAATGTCCTTCCAAATGAAAAAACGAACTCTATTCACACACAAATTGTGGGTCCTTGTTTCCCATTCACTGTACAATACCAAAAACGAAATCCTGGGTGTGGGAAAATGAGGAAAAGACAGAAAAACATGGAGTTAAATGAAAATCAAGCTCCAACTATGCGAGGAAGACAAAAAAAATTTTGAACAACCCCCAAATCGTGAATCCTTGCTACACATTCACTTATCAAGACCAAACGAATTTCCAGCCATGCAGGAAATGGAGAAAACTGCCAAAACCGTGAAGGGAAATGCACAGGAGCTCCAACTCCCTGAGAGAGAAAAACCCATGGATTAATAATAGGATGGGCATGCATTTCCAAGCATTTACTTTCCCAAGAAATAAAAAAAACATGTGTTACCAAAAATGGGTGGCTTCCCAATTTGAATTTCACTCCCATACTCTTTCCATCCCCATGCATTAACTAACTCAACCACTTTTTTATCACTTGCCACAAAAGAAAAAATGGGTAGTTGACAATTTAATGGGTTTTCCATTTGACATTTGGATTTTCCCCATTGGCTGAAGGGTTTGAATACCCCCCCTCTCCTATTCCTTGTGAAATCATGCCCCCATCTCTTTAATGTTGTGTTGACATAGCCAGCTGTGGGTATTTTATTAATTGCATATTTAAATGATGTCCAAATTATATGGTGACATCAGCTAGCATGCTAACCATCGTCATCGATTTTAATTTTCAAAACCTAAAACACTAAATATGTGGTGGGGCCTTTTCCTTGAGCCCACGCCATGATTTATGAATGCTAGTTACATCATTTATAATTTAATTCAATTGGGGTTTAAACCAGGGTAATACAGCAACACTTATGAATGTCGCTCAAAGAAGTCATTGGTGGAAGAGATCAAATATTTAGAATCAGAACCCAATTTCAAAGACACAGACAATGAGAAGTAGATCATTGATGCAGAACCAAGTGTCATTGTTTCTACCACACAAATTCAACCAGAGGAACATAAAGATTCAAAGGCAAAGGAACGTCTCTTCCACTCTGAGATGTTGGTGAAGGGAATGACACTACATTTTGTTGTTGAAAATGGAATCCAAAAGAACCCGATCTCAGCAAAAGTGATCAAGATATTAGAGCTTCCGAAAACACCACACCTACAACCATACAACATAGGTTGGCTGATCCAATGATGAGGTATCTACATTAATCAACAATGTCACCTACAATCTGACATCAATCCTTTCAAACATGATGTACTGTGTGATGTGGCCCCACTTGAAGTATATGTTGTTCTTTTAGGACATCCATATATGCATAAGTGTCATGTTGTATATGAGTCACGACATCCCAGTGTCATTATGACTTTGGGAGGACAATTCTATCAGATACCAGAGAGAGTTGCACCTGCCACAATCTCGCAGGATAAAAAGATAAGCTCCCACACTAGGAAATTATCCCTCTTCATAATTTCCTCTAAAGGAGAACATAATATCATAGATACTTCCACATCCTCTGCACAGGGTGTCTTTGCTTAGCAGAAACAAGAATAACACAGAGTCATTGTTTCCTCATCTACCCGAGTACCTCTACGATGCAAAGCCACACAGTTGAGACAAAGGATAATACGAGAACCAAAATTGATGAACAACTCCAATGCATCCATCAACAACAATTACAACCCTCTTAGGATGTAAAAGAAATTCAGCCTCTTCACTTAAGCAAATGTCGCACTGAGAGATCATCTCAACACACAGCTCGAGATATGATACAAGATTTGATGCAATGGACACCATTGCTTCCTAATGGGGGAGGATTGATCCAGATGGATATCGGTGGCCACTCACCTATTCCACTGGCTCAAAACAATTGTCCATTGTCATAGTTTCCTCATTATCTTTCTACAGTTTCTCGGATCCCGAAATTTTGGGGTTGTTTTGAGGCCCTAAATGACGTTTTTTGGTGATTCAAGGGGCCAAATTGTTTTCGACACCATTCATTTGGACCCAATCAAAATATGTAAAGCTTGGATATACCTTTCTAATGGGTTATCGAGTGACCAAATTGAATATGGCATGCAAAATTGCTAACCTTGGGAAGTTGACTCTTCAACTAACCACCTTAGGGCCCCAAAATTTATGGTGCTTCATCTTCTAGGGTTGTGTTTTAGACTTTTGGAGTTATCGCCCTCATGTCTTTAAATACTTTGGCGTCATTTTGTATTTAGCTTGGCACGGGTGAGCATAGAAGCCACATCTCTTCTCAAAGATAGCTACCACCATTCTAGTTATTGTATTTACAGTTTGTTCTATTTCCGCAATTTAATAGATTATGTGTTTAATGTATCTCTATTTTCATTACAATATGTGTGTGTTTATGATGCTATATATGTTATTTTATTTCGTTCTCACATTAGTTTGGATCACTACACCATAAAGATAGTACATGTCTTAAACTATTTAAAAATACCTCTTGACCATTTTACAAACTCTCAGCCTCCTCGGTGGAACCCCATTTACATTCTAAGTTTTGTAATATAGGGTATTACGATATCATATCCTTGACCCATCCCAAAATAAAATTAAATCAATATGTTACATTATTTTAGGATGTAAGACAAAGAATAATCTCATAATTGATTCAAATCCTATTTTTCAAGGGATTTGATTTGACTATACCAAACTGAGATAGCTTGTTAAAAAAAGACACCTAGAGAATAATTTCCAAATATGGGGTTTATGCTTTCATAACTCCTAAAGTTTCGAGTACTCTAGTACCTATACACATCTATTCTTCATAATTTTCTTATGAGATCATGAAGAAATATGGAACTTCTACATTTTATTTAGATAAGGTCGATATTGTGTCTTCATATATAGAGAGGATGAAATCAATTCACTCATTCCAAGTGCTCTATTATAGAGCTCACTTTACACCTATAAATGTGGAACATGGTATCAATTAATGTCATGAATGAGAATATGATTTGAATATTTATATCTTAACACCTATGACCTTCAACTACTAAAATCATTTTCCTTGCTGTGCATTTGAATAAAAGAAACATGCATTTACTTCACTCTTTTAATTTGTTTCTTTCCTTTTCAATATTTATTTGTCCAAATGGTGCTTTCTAGATGAATTGAGCAATCTTTGAAGAATTTGATGAATGATCTTGCGTTTCTACGGAACCGGAAGAAACAACTACTGTACCTGAAAGTATACGTCTAGAATAAGGAGAATTCAACCTCTACATTCACCTTGGCATATGAAAATTGGTTGCATTAAAACATGCCCTATTTTCGGAATTTAATAGATTACGTGTTTAATCTATCTCTATTTTCATTGCAATGTGTGTGTGTTTATGATGCTATATATGTTCTTTTATTTCGTTCTCACATAAGTCGAGATCACTGCACCATAAACATAGTACATGTCTTAAACTGTTCAAAAATACCTCCTGACCCTTTTACAAACACTGGACCTCCTCGCTAGAATCCCAGTTACATTCTAAGTTTTGTAATATAAGGTATTACAATATCATATCCTTAACCCATCCCAAAAGAAAATTAAATTAATATGTTACATTATTTTAAGATCTAAGACAAAGAATAATCTAATTGATTCAAATCATATTTTTCAAGGGATTTGATCTCATTATACCAAAATAAGATAGCTTCTTAAAAAAAAACACAACTAGAGAATAATTTCCAAATATGGGGTTTATGCTTTCATAACTCCTGGTACCTATACACATCTATTCTTCATTATTATCTTATGAGATCTTGAAGAAATATGGAACTTCTAGATTTTATTTAGATAAGGTCGATGTTGTGCGTTCATATATAGAGAGGATGAAATCAATTCACTCATTCCATGTGCTCTATTATCCAGCTGACTTTACACCTATAAATGTGGAATATAGTATCAATTAATGTGCCCAATGAGGATATGATTTGAATACTGATAGCTTACCACCTATGACCTTGAACTACTAAAATCATTTTCCTTTGCTCTGCATTTGAATAAAAGAAACCTGCATTTACTTCACTTTTTTTAATTTGTTTCTTTCCTTCTTAGATATGATTTGAATATTGATAGCTTACCACCTATGACCTTGAACCACTAAAATCATTTTCCTTTGCTCTGCATTTGAATAAAAGAAACCTGCATTTACTTCACTTTTTAAATTTTTTTCTTTCCTTTTCAATATTTATTTGTCCAAATTGTGCTTGCAGATGAATTGAGCAATCTTTGAAGAATCTGATGAATGATCTTGCTTTTCTAGGGAAGAAACAACTACTGTGCCTGAAAGTATATGTCAGAATAAGGAGAATTCAACCTCTACATTCACCTCGCATATGAAAATTTGTTACTGTAATTTTCTCGAGAATTCCGTCTTGAACATGGATGACTTTTTCCCAAAAGATTGTGAAATTTCAGAAATATCCCTTGATTATGCTAAACGGACCTGTTCCGGATGCGTGTTTTAAACCATTTGAGACTATCGCTTGGTTGCAACATGTTCCCGAAAATCATTACCCAGAACATGATGGGTTTGCTATTGATGCTTTGTCTATGGCTTGAATTGGAACAGTGGAGTTTAGTGTTCGTAGAATCTTGGCGTTCTAGAGTAGTCTTCAAATGAATATACATAGAAACAACTTCCCCATTACTCCTGATATGAAGTTTAAATTATTATACTTCAAGTTCATCAAATTTCAAGTATTTTCCAAATTTTAATAAGCAAGTGCACTTTTTTTAGAAAACAACTAAAATGCCCTTACCAAACAATCATATGCACATTTCAAGAACACTATAAGAATCCATCATAAATGTGGTAGAAGTATTTAACTAGGAAGTTGTTGAATTTAAGAGATTGTTAGCCCTTGGCGCATTATGTATACAGTCAATCTTTTGCAGGAATTCACCTCCGACACCTATATACTTGAGCACATAATATTTCGACAATTGCTCCTCAATAAAGCATGAACAATACATAGCACATAAGGATATTCAAAATCAACCATTGCTTGAAAGATGATTTAATTGAACATTGTGATATCAAACTATCAAACTTTTTGGTAGCGTTCATGAAAAGTGGAGTCCCCATTTTTGCTCTCAAAATGTTTTAAACATTGAACCTAGTTAATATTGAGTATAGTTTGTTGAGATAGTTCCAAAACAAGGAGAAGTCTAAAGAGTTGCTTTTTTTTTTATTATCTTCTACGATGTTTAGAAGACTAGAAATATATGTCTATTTAAGAAGGTTAATCTTTCTGTGCATTTCACCGTGTTTAGGATTCTTGCATATTTATATTTATATGAATGGAGGAATAAAGATTCTCACAATGGTAAGAAGATTTTATGGTTTTTTCGATAGGGCAAAATAGGAAGGCAGATGCGGAGCTAGTATGATTAAAAAATTGAAATTGGAAAGGAATCTTTGAATTAAAATGAAAATGGAAGCTGGTTTCGGAACAAACACTTTAGTATAGCTTCTTTCTCTCTGGGTTTACTTTGTGAAGAAAAGAGAAATTTTTGAGTTCAATGTGACTGGTGACTCAAAAACAGTTATAGTTTAGAAAAATGGGCTTAACTCCGTGCAAACTTTATGCTTTTACAGTTGGATGAGGAAAACAGGGACACTTATTTAGACTTTTTTGTTGGTATTTCCTTAAGCACATCTGCAGTATCTTTAATGAAGAAGCAGATTCTTTGAAGGAATCAATTGGGGAAATGTGTGGAGCGTCATACAGTTTTCAGAATATGTGGACAAGGTTTAGTTGATGCTGGTCAATACTTCACTTTCTAATAGTTTGAAGTCATGTTTTGCTAGTTATTAACTAGTAGCTTTTTTTTAGATAAAGAGTCAGTTTTAAAAAACCCTTCTAAATGTAAGGCGTGAACTTGGGTCGATGATAGATTGTTTCACAGGTTGATAGAGAATATAGAAAACTTTTGTGTTATTAACGGCTTATAGCATGGATGAATTGTTTATATACAGTTACAGTCTCAAGGAAGGGTGACAAAGCATGGTATATATATATATACCATACTTTTTTACCCTTCCTTGAGACTGTAACTCTATATAAACGGCCATCCTTAACAAATATGTACGTTCAGTCCATCCAACTGACCAACGTACATGTTTTTTAAGCTCAGGCTATATAAACAGTTTATCCATACTATAAATAGACAATAACTGTATATAAACAGTTCATCCATACTCTTAACTGTATATAAACAGTTCATCCATACTATAAAGAGTATATATAAGTTTGAATATATATTTTGAATAGCAAATTATATGTTTTTTTTAATTAAAAAAAAAATCAAGCAGCAACAGGTTAACTGATTCCAAACATTTAAGTCGACCGCATTGCAAGTGAAAATTGCCGAAAATGAGGCGAAATGAATATCGCAGACGGAAACATTTATGCTATATACCACATTATCGTAAGATAGTATGTACTTGCGTGCATGGTACCATAAGTAAAATACAAAACTGAGCATTGACCATTAAAACGAATCTTTTCTTTGGCTAAAGCTATATACATCCTCCAGATGTGTGATTTCTCTGTGCCATTTCTTTCATCAGCAACAGTGATTGTCTTGTGATGCATTAGTCATTTCATAGTATCCTTTCTGGAAACACTGACGATGAATAAACTTTGTTGTACAGCACAGCCTCAGAAAAAGACTTCGATTCTTTCTAGACAATTCGTCTCAATGTCATGATGAGCCTCCCGCCTGGTTTGCTGAACAATTCTGTTCTTTCGAAAATGACGGAGATATGTACACAATTGCATGTTCCTCGTATTGCGAGCCTTGCATCGTGAAAGCGAAGGCTTGTATCTTTCTGGCCGGCCATCTCATGTCAATGTTGAAATTTAAATTAGGTTTATGAATGGTTGAATCCCTCATCTACGTTCAGTTTTCTGGATCGACTGAATGCGATTAGCAGTTCAGATTTTACCACGCCGGCCTGCATTCTCTTCTCAAATAAACAAAAGAGCCGAGGAATGACTGAGTTCATGGAATCTTTTGGCTAAAGCCTGCATACGTTTTCTACTCAAAAGCGAAGTCTATGGATTTCTAGGTCGTTAAACGGCGCACTGCGTGGAAAAAGCAAACATCATGAATGTTGACGGATCATCGATATACAAATTAACACGACAACATGAATTTTGATGGCCCAAAGTACAAGAATTACAGTCAAATTGATCTTTTATGCGGCATCCAAAGTTTCTCCAAATTAAATGGAGCTTTCACCACCTTCGTACACTGCTCTAAGTGGTTGTAAGTTTTTGTCGATTTGGTATATGGTTTCGAATTCGAGTTGAGCAAATTGCACTGTGTGTAGACTTTAGCATAGTTAAATAGACGTTTCACGATCTTATTGGATTGCACATTTGACTGTAATTTTTTTGTCGACTAGCTTTAGCAAACAAGCTTAGCCAAATGCAACGCGTGGATGCCTGAGCATTGTTGAATGGACCTTTCACAATTTGGTTGATAGCTTTTGTCGAGTAGGTAAATGCTCTAAAAAAATTTCAGGTGTGCAGACTTTAACAAATTGTAAATTGATTATTATTAATTTTGGAAATTGTGATATGTCCTTAGAGTAAGATTTATACATCAACCTCTTCAATTAGAAAGTTTACATATTGGAAACAATTATGAATTTATGACGTCAAGCTAACATGGCTTTCAATAACAAACATTATAAACTTATTATGTTAATCATACATTTATTATTCAAATGATTTTTTTCACTATTTTAGTGTTTATTATATTAAGATTAAATTAAAAGAAAAAATATTGCTCATTTGAGTCATGTTTACAATATAATTATTAAAATACTTTAATTTTTCTCATTAAAATAATTCAAATTAATTTATAACCTTTCGTATTATTATAATATCTAATTTTTGGGATTAAATAATTTATAAATTAATTTATTACTTGTTATATTAAAGTTAAATTTCTATTTTAAATTTGATTTTATTAATTTTATATTTATCAGATTAATTTTAGAATTTATATTAAATTATAAATTATTTTATTACTAAAGTTAATTTATATTTTAAATTTGATTTTATTAATTTTATATTTATCACATCAATTCAATTTTATAATGAATACACCAGATTTTATTAGGCTGTGTAGGAGCTATATTCTCTTACATGGTATTTTATTTTACCATCTTATCTTATCACGGTTATTACACAAGAGGAAAGGAAGGTATATTAGGCTGTCTAGAACTATATTCTCTTACATGGTATTGTATGAGTTATATTAGGTTGTGTAGAAGTTTTATCGAGAGGAAAGTTAGTTATATTAGGTTGTGTAGGAGCTATATTTTCTTATATGGTATTGTGTACATGTGATGATGAGCATTATTAGCATTATTAGTGAGGGTTATTAGCCAAGAGGAAAGTAAGGTATATTAGGTTGTGGAAAAGGAGGTAAGCCAAACATATGGAGTTATATTTTCATACATGAAATTGTGGTTGGAGTGTGTCATTTGGATGTATGGATAAAAGCTAAATGCAATTAAACAAATCATTCCATTAGTGGATTGGGATGCCCTTCATTAATTTCTATGTGATGAGTTATCCTATAAAGAATATTATTAATAATGTAGTACAGATATAACAACTAAGAATAAATTAAGTTATATTCTTGAACCTCATTACACGTTCTTCTTCGATTTGTGGTTTTTTTAAAGGGAACATCATTGGTTATAATGCCATCGTGGGATTTTAAAAACTAATTAAAAATGGTCATTTAGATCGATTTTACATAGGATAATTCTTCCTCCTCACTCGTGAATATGGTCATTGATGTCATTCATCATGTTTTGATGGCACAATAGAACAATGTTTACTCCTCCATCACCTAACAAGTAATTGAAAGAATGTAAGAAAAATAGATGCTAAAGGAACAAAGGTTATGGGTGTTGTTAAAGGATTTTATAGATATCATTTTTCTACAACCTGTGTGAGAGTACATTTTAAAAACCATAATAGAATGAATAATCTATAATACTATTTGAGGCGAAACATAAATGTAAATACATAAAGTGGTTGCTTGGATCATCATAAATTTTTCTGTCAAACTTTGGCTTCTAGAGGGGATGAATCCATGAAAATGGGTAACAATTTTGGCAAGGTTGGCAGAGAGGATTGGGTTTTCATGATCCTCCATCAAGTTATTTTTAATCCCTCAATTGAGACATTCATAACAGGGCCTAAATAGGCCCTCAATCAACATAATTGGAAAGCAATCCAAATCATCAATCAATGGTTTACATGCTTTAACGAAATTCATGATCGATATTTATAGCTCGATCACGATCCTTTTTAATATAAATATAAAAAAACCTACTATGGAGCCTGATTAAGCTATAAAGTGTGATCAAGTTATGGATCTAGATATAACTATGGAGCATCATTAATATTCATATATTGATCAAACTACTTTTTTAACACAAAAATAAACCTTTGTTGATTGTTCAATTAACCCTTACTCAATGTATTTGGAAATATTCATGAGGTCCTAAATCATCCTTTTTAAAATACGTTAATTAATCTTTGTTGCTAGATCAAGGGTTTGGAACCATGAATTCCAACCCTCTTGATACATTGTTTTCTATAGATGCAAATATGTACGGGTCAAACACCTTCATATCATTCATATTAGGTGGTGGAATTAAGACTAGTGGATTCCACAGTGAATCCTCTATCCAATGGCATACAAATATGTCGAAGTAACACTCCTAGAAGAGAAAAAACCATTAGTTGATCCTCTAGGAAGCTGCTTTCTTTCCCACACCATGGGGTAATTGCATTTATCAAACATAGGGGAACATTCATAATGGATCAGTTTCACATTTTTCATCTCAATTATGTTTTTATTATTATATTTCCACAATTTCAAAGGTGCTTAGAGAAAATCCAGTAGCATAAAAACTACAAAACCAAATATTCCTTAAAAAATATGTTGAATGATTTTGGATCTTTCCTCTTCAAAGTCATGTTTTTGGTTTTTCAATTTATGTACATAGTTGGGTAAACAATGATGGGAACAAAATGATGTACAAGATAAAATTCAAATATTAATTTGTCAACTTTTAACAATAATACAAAATAAAGTTTTCCAAAAAACAATTAAAAATAAGCCGAATTTACTATGTTATATGTAGATCATACTCATATTCTTTTTAAATATTGCTTGAACATTAAATCTGTTGATTGCAACAAAATCCAGTTGTTAATTTTTCGTGAAATTTATAAGGATAAACATTAATTAAATACTAAATTGAAGCATTAATTTATGTTATCCTTTTTTGGAAAAAGAGTGCTAATAAGACTTGTACACATTTCTGTATCAATTATTTTGTTAGTACATATTCAAATTTGCATGTTTTACATGAATTTTGAGGAATTCAATTTAATAAAGATGAAAGTATAAAATTTTCATGGCCACATTTCACTAAACACTGTTACGCATTTTTATGGATTCACTTGCAGGGAAATTTTGATGGCATGGAAGGTCATGTAGTATCATTTTAGACAGGGTCATTTGTTAATCGATTTAAATGAGATATATTAATGAGACATAAATATATTGATTGGGATGTGAGGTGTGTTTACATTAGATGTTTGTATTCACATTAGTGTTTTCATGTTTGTATTCACATTAATGTTTTCATTTCTATTGGTGTTAGCATTAGGATTGGGGGGTTATTTTAGTTAGCTACGTACATGTTGTTTTCCCGATGTACCAAATTGGGTGAGGTATATATGTGACAAAGGTGAGCCTATGTTATCATATCCTAAATATGATGATCCCACAAGGGAACAAGGTCGTGAGGGAGTTTGTTGTAATTTTATTCTATCATGTTAAGGAAAAATAATAACACATATAAGAATCTCGAGAGTGGGACATAAATCCCAAAGTTTTCAAGAGAATATAACATGTAAGAGTGGTGCAATATTCACTAATCTTTATGTAGTCTCTAAATCACACCATTGATTTAAGATAGATTATAGAGTGTATAACTAAATTATGATTACTTCTATGAGTTATAGAGTTGAAATCAAGTGAACAAGGTGAACTAGTAAAGTAAAGGAATGATTTAAAAAGAGACACCTTACTATGAAAAAAAACTCATTAATCCTAAAAGAACATTGTACTAATCAATAATGTAAGAATAAAGAAAATACTCTTCCATGTTTTCCTAAACAAGTTGTATAGAGAGTCCCTCTGGTTGGGAAACTATATGCATCCAAACAAGGTCATTTTAGACACTCCAATCGATTAAATGTCAAGTCCTCCTATGAAGCAAGTAAAGGTTTGAATGTTATAGTTACAATGAAGGACACGAGGAGAAACTTGAGTTGGTGGAAAAATAAATGTCTTAGGTTCCCTCCCTATTGTAAGAACCACCCAAGTGGGAGCCTAAATATTTTTCACTAAGATACCTCTTCATAGGTAAATGTAATAATTTACATTTCCTTCAAGGAAAAATAAAAGGACGACATGATATTTTGTATGAATTAACTAGAGGTCTCAATCACACCTCGGTTCTAAACGTTGTTAGTATCCACTTCAACTATTGTGCCTTGTTTAAAATGGGATTATAACCACACTCCATAGAAAGGATTTCTAAAGAGTCTTAAAAATCAATAATTTTGTTTCATATATAAAAGGTTGAAGAAATTTATTGATATGTTTCTCTCCATAACCCTAGTGTAATTAATCCATCAAACTTGTATAAGAAAATAAATACCAATGAAAATATAGAACAAAAAAATTAACTATGGATGACACACACAATACAAAAAAATAAATACCCTAAAATTCCAAACTAGATAAACCACACAAACTTGAGAGTTTCACCACTCATCTCATTTTATTACATTTTATGTTTGAAAAACAATGTTATAGTATCCAAAACTCAAATCCATGAAACTCGATCAGAATACAACCGTAATTCCTTAATTAGATTTAGTTTTCATTTGGTTGAAAACACATTGGATTAAAAAGAGAAAAATAGAATAAAAAAAAGTTCATGGGATCTACACCTAAATATGCCAATAACCTGTTTTATCTAAGAACCTATAAAGAGTACACCATGTGTCCAATATTATCCCACTTGTTGTATTCTTTGAAATAAGGGGGAAAGGGGAAGTAGTCATGAAATCACCTACTAAAGACAACAATGTCCATTGATTCTATATACCAAGTGAATTTATTGTTAAAGAATCGACAACATTATTCAAGGTATAAACCTTCTCAAATAATGATTTGTTTTTTTAAACCATATATCTAAAAATAGTACCGTACATCAATAATCTTTCTATTGCAATGATAAGAAAATTTCTTTGCTAGAAAATTTTCACTTGAGATGCCGTGGCCTTTTACCACTACTCTGTAGGCAAAACAAATAATTGAACACAATATTTGAAAGCTTATAAATTCCTTACTTCCATGAGTGGATACCATGTACTTAAATTGTGTGGTTGAAAATGCTACTACACCCTTCTTCTTACTCGTCAAGACAAGTTATAAACATATCCAATTATAGATATTATATTGTTAATATCTCAATCCTAGTATGCATCAAAAAATCCATGTATATATATTTCCTTCTGAGATTCATTCCATGATACAAGGTTACATAATATAAAGTGTGGCATAAATAAATGAATACCCTCTATAATCTTGTGAAATGTTCCTTTCCTAGTTTTAACATATACCTACTAAAAAATATTACTCCATGGGAAGTGACTTGTCTAGCAAAAAACTAGAGTATACATAAGACTTACATTATCACTAGAATAGGAAACATGTGATATGTATTTTACCTCCTCTTGAGTATTGGTACATTCATATGTAGATAAATTTCCACCTACATGAATAAAGATCTCTATCAGTTTATAGTCCAAGTAGATTAAATATTTACAATATTGTCTCAACATATTTCCTCTAACTCAACAAGATTCTTATTTTTCCTTAATCACTTTTAGCTCAAAATAAAATTTGTATCACCAATGTATTTCATGTAAAACTTAGAATACAACTAAGCTTTGACATCCTTAATCATCTCCTTATTTCTTCTAGTTACAACATGTCATCAACACATGTGACTAGGTAAATACAATAGTCACCAAACATTATGGAATACACATAGTTATCATCTTTGCTTCTTGTTAAACCAAGTCACAATATATAATTATGAATTTTTTGATTTCATATCCTTGGTAGTTGTATTATTCTATATAGGGACATCTTCATATTGCAAACCAACTCTTTATTTCCTTATTTCCTTTCCTAATTTTTCTTTAATATCACAATGGAAATATGTTATATTCACATTATATGTTATATTTCAAGATCAAAAGAAGTATCAAGAGACAAAAGAAATCTAAGAGAAGTCATTTTAGTAAAAAAATAAATGTTTTCACCATAATCGTTTCCTCCAACCTATAAATATCCCTAAGCTACTGTAAAAGCTTTATACTTCTCCACCTTATGTTATGCACTCAACTTCTTCTTAAATTCCCATTTTCTACCAATAAGTTTTCTTCCAAATAAAATCTCAACTATGTCCGGAGAAAGGAATCCACTTCTTTAACCATTTTTTTCCTCTAAGGTTTACTTTCCTCTAAATATATCTTCTCTCTAACAATTATAGAATCATCACTAGAAATAGGTAAAGAAAAATTATAGTGAAAATAAAGTGAAGTAGCTTCCTTTTTTCACAATTGATCTATTTAAGGCTAAAACATTGTGTTCTTCCTCTTCTAGTCACTAGTACAAAATGAGACATAAGTGACCATGGAACCAAAAAAATTGGTTTTCACAACGTTTTCAAGGGACAAATGACGAAATTTGAGAAATTTTAAAGTGAGCTAACTTAAAATGACTAAGATAAATGGCCAACTTCGTCAGGGGATAATAACAAACTAAAAATGACCAAGATAAATCACTAATTTGATACAAGATAAGAAATAAACTAAAAGCAAACAGATACAAATTGGTCATTTATTTGGTGATTTTTAGTTGTGCCACTCTCACAATGGAAAATTACAATTTTGACAATGAATGTTTTCAATTTACTAAATTATAACCCTTTCTAGGGGGTCTTTGAATCCATTTGCACTATTAGAATTTAATAAATTGTTATAAAGGGGTATGTGAATCCATTTGCAGTGTTAGAATTTAGTAAATTATAGAAACCCTCATGTGTCACATCTCAACAATAATGCATGAAGAAGATTTCTAATGCTTACATTAACAACCTTTATACGTATAAGTCTTTCGTTCTTGGAGAAGAAACAATTTTCTTGTAAATTTTACATCCTTATGAAGGTATCATAATTAAATTTCATAGCATATTTTGTACAAATATTAATAAAAACCATCCCAAGATCATATATTACAAGTACCACATAACTAAGCTAAAAATCATCACATAAAAACTCGTTATTTATTTGGCCATTTTTAGTTGTGCTACTCTAACAATGGAAAATTACAATTCTACAATGAGTTTGTACAATTTAGTAAATTTCAACACTACATATTGATTCATATACCCCCTTCTAGGGTATCTCTCAATCCATATGCAATGTTAAAATTTAGTAAATTGTAACATTGTAGATGGATTCAAAGACATGAGCTAGAGTTGAAACATGACATTATAGGAGAACCTACTGAATTTTTTTGCAAGATCATTTCATCTATTCTGTCAAATACAGTTCAATGTTCTTATCATGTTTGTATATTATTTCACCATTTTTTCTTGTTTATTATCCCTTCAACGGATCTTCCAAATTGAATCATGTGCATCATTGATCATGGTGTGGTTGAGTCGAGTCTTGGATATTTGTTGTTTTTTTCTCTTGACATTGTCTTGTCATGAAATTTATTCATTATGTTTTTATTATCATACTATTGAATTTAATATTTTGTTTGAAAAACCATCATCGTTTCACACTCTCGGCATTTTGCTAAAGTTTCGACAAGTTCATGTATTTGCATCATAATTTTAGCTAAAAATTGTCAATTTCACAACATTCATTAACTCTCCATATTCCTTCATTCATCATTTTTCTCCTCGTTCCTATTTTTGGAAAGTTATAATTTCCCCTCCAGTCTCCCCCCCTGCAAAAAAACATCAATATCCTCCATTTTGAAAAGAAAATAAAAACCTCCAATTTTGTAGATTTCTTTTAAAAAAAGAGTTATCATGATTCTAATACTTTCTCATGCTGATATTGAGTATTAAATGAACACCCCTAAATGTATTTTTGATAATATACAACTTCAATTGTAGATGGATCTTTCAATACTAAAAATACAATTTAGATGTGTAGGTTATCTACAAGTTTGGTTTAATACTGATTTTGATGTTATTGGATTATATATATTTTAACCACTACCTTCATTTTTCCTCTATCATTGACCTGTGTAGTAATATTTTTATAGAATTGGAAATAAACATCTTTGTTTAATTGATTATATGTTATTGCTTATTTTATGTATACTAGTTGATTTTGGATTACAATTGCTTCGATAATGGGTCAATTCAATCTGAACATAATAGGTTAATTTCATGTCCCTTTTATAGTATGGTTGTTCTCGATCCTTGTATGACACTAAAATGTATCACTAGTATTTGTATCATGCTTGTATAAATGTTTTATGATAACAATCTAATGTTTGTTGACTTTATGTATCACAATTAAAGTTTATTTACTTTCGATATCTCTCTATAATTTATTTGTATTGTAGGCATGTCATAATTTTTGAATATCCAACTCATTTCTAGTATAACTTATACCCATCATCCATGATATAAATAATTCAAATGAATTATGTAAACATTGTTGAGTTGTGAAATCCCTAATCAATTAATTAAACTAGAAATTTCAAGGTATAAATATAATGTGGACAATATAGAATTGTTTCATTGTCAACACACTTAATAATTGTTAGAAACTTGAAGGTGGGATTGTAATGTGCACAATATAGAATTATTTCATTGTGAACATAATCAATAATTGTTGATGTATTAATTTAGCAAGACATACAATCAGTTAGGTCATATCCATCAAGGTGTAACTCTCACAAAATCATGAATAAGTAATCAAGACTGGGTAAAAATATTAAACAATCTTAATGACAACTTAGCTAAATAAAAATTATTATATTTAGTTGTTATCCTCTCTAAGCTCTCTTCTCACGTATATCTTAGAAGAAAAATAATTAAAACTTAAAATCCTTATAAAACCCATTTAAAAATATTCAAACTCAAAAATTCCCCGAATTGATTATGTTATGGATTATTGGTTGAGGCAAGACACCTAGTCACCATGCCAACAACCCAAGTTCAAAGTCTTAAACCCCATAAAAATGAGAAGGCTATAGATCCAAAATATTAAAAAAGGAAGGAGAAATATCCAGCAATAAAGAACAATAAATATAAATTTCCACCACCCCTATTAAAAAAGTTAACATAAAATGGAAAAACAAAAGAGAAATATGAAATGTAAAAGGTGAAAAGTTACTTCAAAGATACCAGCTTTATTCATCTTAAATCTTCACAAATTTATTAGTTTTTGTTGTTTTCATTTCTCACAAGGGTCTTGGTAGCTCTAACTTGAATCGGGTGTCATTGAAGAGTTCTTGTTAAGTATCATTTTGCATTCTAATACCTAGCTATCCTCAAAGCTTTAATTATTCTCAGCTTGTTGATAGGAGCATTTTCAAAATCTACGGTGATTGAGCGACTTTTGGAATATTTTAGCCATGCATGCTCTAGTTCTCGTTTTGAGTAAGCATCTTTGTCCTTTTACCTCAATCCTTGTCAAAGAGTCATGTTTGTGTTGCCATGAATGTTTATTTTAGGGCTTGTTTCTATAAATGGTGTTCGACATCAGGCTATTAAAATATTTATAAACAAAGGACTATCCAATTAAATGGATTTCTGATGCAGGAGTATCTAAGTCAAAAATTTCACCAAATTGAACCAAGGGGTCAAAGTCATTTACGAAAGGAGCTCATGAACAATTTCAAGCAAATTTCTATTTTATTGACTTCTAGATATTCAAGATTCAATTTTTTTGTAGTAGGAATTAGTTTCCTTAGAAATAGTGATGAGTGTGTATGAAATAATGGATGTTTGTTGTGAAAATGGCCTCTCAAATCTATAAGAGCTGGAATGAAGGATTTTATCTAATTTTAGAACAAGGATTTTTCCAATTTGTTGACAGATCCTAATTGTATGGATATAGATATATTGTAATGTTTGAATATATATTGTAACCTATAGTTTAGGTCATTGTTATTGATGGAATGAATAATTGGACATAGGGTTTGTCTCTGTGTATTATTCAAAAAACCTTTCATATTTAGTTCTAAATAACCATGAGTTGTTGGCCCTTTTGTTGGAATATAAATGTGTACGGTTGGGCGTCATCTAAATTTATGAAATGGGAATTATTTCAAATTATAATTGATATTTATATTTATATTACTAGGATTTATCTGCATTCCTAAAAATAATAGTAAATGTGATCATTGAAAATTTTATGGTTGGAGGTCCAACTCGATTTAAATGCTAGAAAGAGAAATAATTCAGAACTTTGTGTAGTTCTTTTAAATCATTGAATAAAAAAATACAAAATGAAAAAAACATCAATAGAATGTATTCTCTCTTGAGTTCATTGGGTCTCTGCAACATTGTTGAAGACACTATAATGGTCTGAAAGGATGTGAGCAAGTGAAAACATCCTTAATACCACGTGAGACCATAATGATCTCATTACTACTTTTCCCAAAGTGCACCGCTGAAGGCAGGTTTGATCAAGTTGATGGAAACCTATGTGTACTGAACCCTTTATGCTTTCCACTACTAAACATAGCAGTGTATTGGATTTCAAGATCGCAGTAGAGTCATTAGATCGTAGGTAAGGAATGGTTGTGGTTGCTTGGAATGTGAAAGATTTAAGGACTTAAAGTTCAAACTAATACACATTGTTAGGTTTAGACGTCATCAATGATTATTATGGAAACACATACCTTTTGCAAGCATTGATCAAATTAATAAATGGCATGAAGCAACTTTATTTCAAATCATATTCTTCTACAAATAAAGAAAAGCTTCATTTGCGTATTCTGTGTGGAAAAATACTTATTGTTCATGTGCACCAATTTCCTATGCAGGAAAGTGCCTTAATTTTTAAGCCATTGTTTCAACAAATTTCTGAACAACTCAATATAATTTTTAAGTAGTTTCCAAATGAATTACAACCATCGTTGATCTATGTTAATCAACACTTGATATTTATTTAAGAACTTTCACTATGGGTAGTCTATTCAACCAAATAAACATAGTTTAACAAACTCAACAACTACACATACACAATATGGAAATTATGAACTAGGGATTGTTTTGCAGTTGTGAAAAATACGAATAAAGGTTTTCACAAAATTTATTCTCTAGAAAAAATGTTTGGATTGAATCCTATTTCTTAAAAATAAAAATAGATCACCTTCATAAGGAAAGGATTCACTCATGTTTTTGAGATTATACGACCATCACTACATTTGAAGTGATTTTCATTTAATAAAAAATAAATCCAAATTTATACAGAGGCACTAAATTACTTTGGTGAACCTATAAACTTCAGGATTGAAGAACCAAGCCCGAGTGGCTTTGAATAAGCACAAATTTATCCAAATCTTGCAATTAATATTTTAAGATAAAAATAGTTACAAAAAAATCTTGAAAGGGTTACTACACTGAGATGAATACTACTTCTAGTATAGTAATTTTGAACCCTGCACAAACTCTTGTTTTATTTATTTATTTAAAATTAGTAGACCTAACTACTTGGCTTATCCTTATCCTCCCGCCCCCCCCACCCCCAACATGCATACAATATCTGAAGGCACATCCCATAGAATCACTTGCATTTACCATTTGTCTGATTTGGAATGTATCAAAATTCAAGAGTAAATAATAATATCGCAAATATATTAATAAATTTCCTAGATCATACATTACAAAACATGTATAAACAAAGAAAATACTTCTGGAAGATATTTAGAAAACAATGGTTGTAGACTTTGAATTGAAAATAAATGACAAACATTCTTAAAAACAGGTAAAGAGAATCATACGATAAAATATATCTATGAGAAGAAGGTATCATGTACAAGTATAATAAATGAGATCACACCTCATGGAACATCCATGATAGAGAATTCTTTGTGAATCTTATGAGACTAGGTTGGTTGAATCCAAGTGTGTATGTAAGATAACCGCCAATTGGTAGTTGAAGTAATGATACATTTCAGGTGGTGTGCCTTCCACTACCACTTCTCATGGAAGTTTCTCTAATGTGATGTTCTTCAAACCACTTTCTCCCATCCCCTGTCTAGATATTTAATTTATTTAAGCACAAGGATTCAAAATGGAAACCATAAATATGCATTCACTCATAGAACCGTTTAAGAAACATAGTTATAAATAAAATAAGCTTACTTCTATTTTCTCATACAACATTATTTTTTTTTCAATACTGATAGTCATTTTTCAATACTAGATGAATGAGTGCATTCCAGTTAGAATAAAATAGCACAATCATGTGTCTTCCTATGAAAAGTGATAAAATGACAAGAATACCAACAAGAAACATGGATTGTATACTATGTTATTACTAAACAAACTATGTTTTCATGTTCTTTATCCTTCATATACATAGGTTCTTAATCTAACAATTCAAGCAAAATCTACAAAATCTTAGTAAAAATTTATTTAAATTTGAAAATTTAAAGGAAATTCATTTTCTATGTTGATCATGGCTTACAATTATTTCTAAATTCTATAGATAGTAAACGTTTTGTTCACCAAGAAAACTTATGGATAATATTGTATACCAAATTATTAAAATAAGTACAATGTACGAGAGAGAAACTAGTAGAGACTTTCAACACTTGTAATCACACATCACAAGCATGGAGCATATATGTGTCCTTCTTAGGTCTAGTATCATTTATAGGAATCAATGGTATCTTCATAGAGAGCAACCTAACATGAATTAAACTAATATCTAAATGCTCCATAGTGATGTTGAACATTGTAATGTCTATTTAATGTTAACTTTAAAGTGTAAGTGATCCTTGTGGTGAGACTTGGCAAGGTGTCAAAGTGTGGGACCTAACATCACTAGAATGTATGTCTAAGTCTAGATCCTTTAGATATAATATTACTAAATTTTATTCAGCTATCATTTGGTTATATGTTTTTAGTATTTTAAAACTTGTCATTCTCAAGTAAGGTTCCAGATAGATTTTATATTTTCTTTATCCTTTTTATTGACTATGCACTGAGATTGAAAATAGATATTCCATGTTATTCCTATAAGTATCAAGATTAAACATCCAAATTAGTCTAATGATCTAATGTGTAATCCTTAGATCCGATGCTCAAAAACCATTATTAGTATCTTGATCAGACTCCCCAATCTAAGAAATCAAGATTAGATTAAACATATACTTCCCATGCCTTATTAGAGAAGGATATTGAGTTAGAAGTTCCCAAATATGTCATTAAATTAGGAAATAAAGAAGCAGTCCCACGAATACCTCTAACCAGATTCATTCCTTCCCGTTCTCTGGAGTTTACAATGCCGTATAAAGAAAATTCCCTCACAAGAACAAGCCCTTCCCTAATTAAAATACATTTAGATTTGTTATAACATAATAATACCCAGTACCATGGTCACATACGCCTAGGACATACTTTCATTTGTTTTGTACTTATGTCATATAGTCCAAACCTGGGTTATGTTTCTCTAGCAAGGTATTTGGGGGTTTCCACTCATTAATGCACCCAATATCCCAAATTTTATCATTCAGGAGACACATGTTCCCTCATTTATGATAGTTCATTCCTTGGTGTGCTCCCATTCCTTACACAGGGAACTGGTTTGACCAAAGGAACCCATGCATTGTATTTTAGTGTTTTTGGCTCTTTTGGACCATTTATTGCTACCTAGAGCCACTCCCACTCACCCATACACTCTAGAATGCCTATTATACCCTCATTTATGTCATATAATTCCTCATCCATGTTAACATGGGAATTTGTGACTGTTTGAGGTGGTTTGGGAGCTCATTGGTCCACCTAGGGGGGTTTGGTGTCCAATCAGAGCCTGCCACAAGTATGCCTCCAATTTTATTCCAAAGCATAATGATTTTCACCTATTGTATTATAATGATATTCCAGACATATTTACATGTTGTACAATAATAAAAACTTCGGTTACTGGCACTATTCCTATGTGTTAATTTTTCTCTTTTCATTGTTTTTCTGCATTGTTTGTGAAATTATTGAGCTGTGAGGATTTCCTTAGCTCCTAGATATTGTTGTGAATAATATTTTCACATGGTATCATATCTATTTAGTGTTTCAAGTCAATTTTAGATTGTTTGAGTTGCGATCTAGGGCCTCCTCTAGAAAAAAATGAGTGTTTGCATTGCAGGTAGTTCTGGTATCTTTGTCACTCAGTACACAAGAAAAAATGGAGCAGAGTTGTGTCTTGCTTAACCCATTCAATTATTTTTAATGGAAGGCTGAAATGGTGATCTGGATGACGTCGAAATATCTATATAGAGTAACCATGGGGACAGGGAACATCTCAACTCTCATATGGAAAACATGAAATACTTCAACAGGTTGGATGAGGAATTTGAGATGCTTTGTCTCAGTACTTTGAGGGATATTATATTACATGTATATATCCTTACTATAACCAATGAATTATATATCAATATAGAGTCAATATTTGGGAATATTGATTAGATGAGAGGACACCAACTTGAAAATGAGTTGATCACATTGAACCCAACTCACTTTGAGATGATCTAGGATCTCTTCACAGAGTTTAAATCCTTGGTAATTCAACTGAAATAGTGTGGCATCGAACAGAAAGAGGAGTATCTTATCTTTTACATTATTTCTACTTTAGGCCCTAAGTATTCAATGTTTGTCTCCACATTCCATTCAGGAAATATGACAGTTCGAAATGGGAGAATGCCTTCACTGACATACTTCATGGAGTCTTTGACTCAAGAAAAATACAAATTGGTGCAAATGAGTGTGATGAAATCCACCAAGGATAAAGCCCGTTTTGCATGTGTTTTGAATGAATCCAAAGGAAATAAGAAATACAAATGTTCGAAGCCAAAAGAGAAGAAGAAGCAGGACAATCCCAAATATTTAGATGGGGGTTCGAATCCTAGCAAGGAAAAAAAGAAGAAGAAGAGAAAACAAAGTGCACTTATTTTCACAAAGGTTGGAATCCAGAGAGTGTATGCATGAAAAAAACCATTGACATGATGGCACAACTCCTTGACAAGAATATTCTAGCAAGGAATAAAGAGGGAGGTTTAAGCTCAGAGAACAAGGATAGATTCCATGCACTGGTTTTTGGATCTTCAAGATCTTATTCCTTCATCATATATTTATGTTCCTCAAGTCACATGTGTTCCATACAAGACTCCTTCTAGGCCCTACATCCTTAAATTGGTCCATCTATCCTCATGGGTGATGACTCTAATATTTGAGCCAAAGGGATTGAAAGGATCGACCTCGACAATGGGTACTTCAACAATGTGTTGTATGTTATTGATATTGCAGCATACCTACCCTTGCAGCATACCTACTCTATTTCCATCGAATGACACACATAGGTACATCCAAGAAAGTAACATTTACTCAAAATTATGTGAATATTTCAGAAATTTCTATAGGCCAAGTTGTTGCAGTGGGTATTGTTTATCATGACTCCAGGATGTATAAGTTCTCTCACTTCCTTCATTAATCCCAAGGGATTGCAATTCTGTCACAAGATAATGAGACTAGAAAAATATGCCATGAAGGGTTTGGACACCTCAAATAAAGGTATATTCAAGTAGCAAATAAAACATGGTTGAAGGGATTCCAAGTATCAAGTTTTCCAAAACCACATGCAAATGGTGCATATTTGGGAAACATGTTGAGCACAAATATGAAAATGGAAAGGAAAGGAGGGAAATAAAAGTGCTCAGTTTGATCCATTCATATCTGATTGGACCACTTCCCACACCCTGCTATGGGAATACAATGTATGTTTTGAATTTCCTATTTCACTTAAAAATATTTCTAGAATGTTGTATGTCTGCAAGTCAAAAACTAGTAAGTTGGTGACCCTAGGACCCTATTCCCTAAGCTATCATCCTTGAAAAATAGAAATGGTGACTCCACTAGGGAGTTTGGATTGCTATGGGTCCCTTCCAATTGGATTTCTCGTACAGTTTTTGTTGCTCTTGATTTGATAATGATCTGCTGGTATTTTGTTTCAGTGATCCTTGTTTCTACCTTAGGATCCTTGGTTTTTTAAATATCTATTTTGAAAAATTTAGCACCATTCACGGGTTGTTCTGTATACAATTATGAATTATATGTTGCATTCACGGGTTTCTTTGTTGTTAGTCGTGGTTCATTTACGGGATGTTGTTATAACAGTCATGGTTTTCTATAGAAGTTATCCAATTTGCTAGGGTTTTCCATGTATTGAGTGTTTTTGCTTCTTTTACACCAGTAGGGTTACTTCCTTGGCTTATGCTTTCTGTTACTGAGTGCAGACATTCATTCTTCTTCTACAAGTTCTTCTTTATTTAGTTAGGCTTGATTTTTTTTTTGTGAGTTGTTTAGGTCTTTCCTTCTTGGCCTTATTGGTTCAAGTGCAAGTGTCTATGTAGCCTGTTGGATTTCTGTCGGTCCTCTAGTACACTTGTCTGCATCTGATTGCTTAAGTAGTGGTATGAATGTGTCACTTTTAACAAGTTTTTATCTACTTGTCTTTGTAAGTTGGTAGTTCATCCCAAGTAGGGTTTAGGTCATCTTTACAGTGCTTGTTAAAGGTTGTCATTTTAAATATGTGAACGTTCTTACTTGCATGTATACATTTTCAAGTTAGTCTATCTTACTTAGTTACATTTAGTTGCACCAAATTTTTATTTTTTGAAAAGAAAAGCATTGGAAGTTGCATAGTTATCCCTAGCTTAGGATCATTGCATTCTTGTTTTTCCATTATTTAAAATATATATATATATATATATATATATATATATATATATAATCTTGTGTTTCAAAGTTGTTTAGAAATTTCATTTCTTTCAAAACATAAAAAGGAAAAAAATTATTAATAGCATTTGCCTTTGACAAATTTTACATTGTCTTTTCTTTCAATGTTGAGTCAAAACATCATTGAATTTCACTTTCACCACCTTGAGTAATATAATACTTAAAAACAATGCTTAATTTAAAATTTATTAGCAATATTTTTCTTTTTTAGTTTCTACATCAACTAGCTTAGGCTAGGTTCTTGGATTAGGGAACCGTTCAACTATCCAAAAGCATTTGAACTCAAAATTAATGGGCAGTCATTAGGTAAACAAATTTTTCAAGGGATCAATTGAAAAGATCCTCTAACGCAGGAGTCAAGCACGAGGCTCTATGAGATCTTGGTTGCAGAGATAACCCTCCAATACCTCATTCAAGCATAAACTGTAACACCCCAATTTTGACCCTGTTTGCATTAAAAATGTATATGATTTATATATTGTAATTAATCATGGTGTGGAGCTAAAGGAAAAATCGCCACCATCGATTTAAATTTTTATGTTTCGACGATTAAAATTGTTGCTGATGGTATTTCATGCTATTCGACACATTATAATTTTGGCTTCATGTAAATATGTATTTTAATTAAAATACCCACAACTAGCTATGTCTATGCAAGAAATAATGAGATGAGGGCATGATTTCCTAAGGATAAGGGGGGAGAATATTGAAACCTTTCGGGCCAACAGAGAAAATCCAAATGTCAAAGGGAGAACCCATGAAACAATCAACTACATTTCTTGTCTCATTCACCCTATCATTTAATTTTTCCATAAATTGGTTGAAGTAGTTATTGCATGGGGATGGGAAGAGTATGGGTAGGAAATTCGAATTTAGGGAAATACCCATTTTTGGGAAGAATGTTTTTGGACTTTTGGGGCAAGTTAACACCCAAAATGCATGCACATTTGGTCATACACCCACATTCTCCATTTCCTCACATAGTGGAAGCTTGAGAGCTATTTTACCTTCACGTTTTTGCTCATTTTCATCATTTTTCATGCCTAGAAAAATTGTTTTGGTCTTGTTCAGCAAGTGGGAAAGAATTAGTTTTGTTTTGGGAGTTTATGGATGTCATTTTGGCTCCTATAATGCCATAAATGTCCTCAGAATTCATGGGTAAAGAAGATTCACGTTTTTGGGGTTTGTAGAGGCCGTGTTTACCTCAAAATCCCCATAGCTATTTTCTAAAATTGATTTTCTGAGTTGGATTTTTGTGGAGGTCAATTTTTCCTCTATGGAGCAATAGAACGACTCTGAAATTGTTTTTATCACCCCTAGTATTTTTCCCCATTTGAAATCTGGTTTTGGTTTCCCATGTGTTGTAAATTACCCAACAAATGAGCTTTTGCTATTATGGGCATATTTGTTTTGAGAACTATTATGTACCTTACTTTTGGTCTGATCCAGTTAGGAGTGGAAGAGCTAAGTTTCTTGATAAACCTAGTGCATGAGGAACATCACTGAGAGATATTGAGGGATGATTATTCTGTATTGTGCATCCTAAATAGCACTGGAAGGGTATGCATAGCCTGAGGGATTGTACAGGAGAGAAGAGGATGATTCCTTGGGTTGGGTGTGTATGTGTTGGGAAATCCAAGTCATATCTTGTGTAGGTGTCCATAGCTCTATGGTTGAGCTCAATATCTTAGAAAACAAGCCTTTTCATCCCCTTGGTAGTTTGATAAATGCAAACATAGCTTTGGCTTGATTGAGTTTTGACATATAATTGGCTATGTGTGAGCCTTCTTAGTTCCCTTATTCTTTATGGAAATCATGGCCAGTTTGGGGGGGGAGTGCTACTGAGATATTAAGGAGCACACTGGCCTATGGTTGGGTGAAATGTTGCAGTGACATAGATGGTTGCGGGATGAGATTCTTCATAAGATAAGTATTCTTGTCTATTTCATCTCTGCAATGGTATTTGTTTTTTAATCAAAATGATGAGCATGCTAAATGTTTTAATGGAATGTGTTTTCTTCCGCTGTATCAGAAATGTTTATGCATCTATGCATGTATTAGTTCAATGCATTTTCATTTTATCATGTGTATTTTCATGGGATTTAAATATCTTGGGTTATATAGCAATAACGTCCTGTCCTCTCCATCCGGTAGAGGGGAGGGGCTGTGACATAAACCAAAAGTGTTTTGCGTACGGGGGTTCTTTCAATACCACTTTATGGGCCCTATGAGCTGTTGATACTATTAGAATTCCAGGATTATCTACCTTTCACATGTACACCAGTCAGGTATGTGACTATTCCACTGAAATCTCGGTCCATGTTTGGTAGTAGTATCAATACTTTAGGTTTTACACATGTGCGAGTGGAAGGATATTTTCATTTCTCCTATGGTGGAATTGGAAGGTAACCTCTGTTGAAAATTTGGGAGGGAGATTTGGTGAATCAAATTCTTGCACCCATAAAACTTATTACAAAATTCCAAATAACTATTTTCTGATCTTCACTAGTTAATTTTGGGCCCTAATAATCCCAGACGTTCCATTGGAAGGTGTATCTATCACCTGCATGTGTTTGTGATACTTAGGATATTTTTTATTGTGCTCTATGGTTTTTTTGGGATCTAGATTTACCTTTAGGTGTGTTATATAAATTTTTAGTTGTGGAGGACCAACCTACCCGTATGTCTAAAGGTTGCAAAAAATTCCTCCACTTTCAATAGTGGAACTTCCAATGCAACCTAAAAGGAGGAGACTTGACATAGAAGGTCCTTTTGAACCAATAGTTGTTAGTGAAGTTCCAAGTGAACCGAAACTTAGATATACTTGGGTATAAGTTCCACCAGTATAGATAGAAGGTCTACAAGCTAATGAGTTTACGAGATATTATAATACACGTCATATTGATTGAAGTGATCCCATGTTAGTTCAAGTTCGTCCTTTTAGTTCACATGAATCTGGTGTTCCTTTGAGTTTAGGTATGTATGGTTTAGGAGAAGGAATGTATACCCCCACTTCAGTAATGATGGCTGGCAGAGTCTCTCCTCCACCAGTGAGTGTTCTAAGGCCTAATGTATCTATTGCACCTATATGTCCTTGAATTTTCTAGCTCCATTTTCTCTAAGTTCTTGAGTGGTTAGTCCCTCAACACCTTCAAAAATTACTGGTCAGTATGGTGGGGTGGTTACTAAAATACTGATTGCACCTTTTACTTATTCTTCCTTCTTTGAAAATACTTAGAGTGACTTGATTGGTTCCACTTATTTTGTAACGATTTCCATGAAATGGAGGACACATTCCTTCATCTACAGCTTATGTAGGTCCATTACCTACTTATGTTTCTTTTTCATTTGGAAAAAAAAATATTTTTACATGATTTAATTTTCATACCTCTAGTAAAGTGTCATATTCCTCATTTGGGAGTTCTCCCTGCTTACTATTCAGTGGGGGAATTTTAGCTCCTACTTTTTCACCACTAGCTTCAGCTAGAACTGGTCAAAGAACTTACCACACACCACAAGTTAGTAGTCCTTTATCATTTGGGTGGAACCCTTTTAAAAACAATGTTACTACATCACAGTCGGTGGCTGGGGGAAACCCCAAATTTTCTTTTGGGAGCCCGGGTGTAGATACTTCCTTGCCCCAGACTCCTAAATACCAAACTTGTTGATGTATTTGTAAATTCAGAATGTATTCACTTGTATTTCTTATGTATTGTACCCCTACTTTTATATCAGAAAGTATATGTAATGTAATGGAGTCATGTCATGCCCTGATGTTCCTATCGGGAGATTCAATAATGTAAACAAGTCATGTAAAGTCATAGACTATAACCCTCCTTATTGATCAAAGGGTTAAAGTCCCCGTAGTTGTGGGGCCCTAGGATTATTAGAATCTCGCAGAGAAGTCAGCCCTAATGAGTTATTGTTAATTCAGGAATTAGTATAAATAAAGAGGGAGGATTTCTATTTAACACACATTCACTCACACTCAGTTATAGAGCATAACTGATAGAGAAAGAAGAATCTGGGACAAGAGAGAGAGATAATACTGATGTCGAGATATCATCTTATTGTCTTTGGGTTTTACTTTTGGTGCTGATTCTATCTCTGAGGAAGTTGCCGAGTTTTATCTTTTATGGTTTCCCTGAGGAAAATCTTTGTGGTCATTGTCTCTTGTGATTGATTGTTGTGCTTGTTATTCTCTCAGATAAGATCCTAATATCATATAGCTTAGATGTTAAAAATATAACATCGTATCAGAGCTAACCTGAGAAGAAGACATTGTGCAACTACTGAAGTTATGGCTTCCTACTTTTTGTATCTCTCTCCACATATTTTCAGCAAAAGGAGGGTAAGCTGACCCTTCTCTCTAGGGCGCATCTTTCTGTCGAAGCAGAATATGATTCTGAGCATTTTTCAATTTTTGACCTGACACTCATTAGAGGAATTTTGAGGTCTAAAATGGGCGTCCTAAGGAAAATAATAAAATAATAGTTAAAATAATAAAATAATATTTATTAATTTTGGAGGAAGAAAGAAAAAAACTACTTTTTGTGTTCGTATTTTCGACATATCTCCCTCTGTTTTTATTCAAATTTCGACCGAGAGAGCTTGTTGGATGTGAAATTTGATTTTTCATCCAATGGGTACCCACACTGCATACTTTTGATGGACCCCTCTACCACAAAAAGAAGAAATACCTGGAAAAACATGATGATGATGTCATCAGCACATTTTTCAGGTATTTCTTGTCTTTGGGGTAGTGGGGTCCATCAAAAGTATGCAGTGTGGGTACTCATTGGATGCATAATAAAATTCCACATCCAAAAATATCTCCCAATCGAAATTTGAGTAAAAGCACAGGGAGATATGTCGAAAATATGAACAAAGAAAGTAGTTTTTTTATGACAAATATGTCAATTCAACCATTATTGTTGACTCATTTTATTTAAATTTTATTGGTTCTTGAATTCCAACTCACAAGAAATTATTGTTGGCATGTTTTCTTATAAGGCCCATTTTAGACCCCAAATTCCTCTAATGACTGCGAGAAATTAGGACTTTCCAAAGAAGTGGAACTTTTGAGTGAGCCTAGGCCTGGATCGATCTCCTTGCCAAAATCAAAGTTTAGAAATCAAGATCAAAGTTTTTGGTTGGGTAGAACTCTAGGAAATTCAAACCCTAAATCTGCTTCTAAACTAGAAAACCAACTCTACATAAATTCAGCTCATGATCCAGTTCTGACATCTTAACCTAGTAATATCTAAATCTTTTTCATTTCCATTTGAGGTTCTCTGTCAAGATGTCTCATGTCACGTCCCCATCCATCAGACCGGCGAAGAGGACACAACGAATCATCGAATACAGACTGGGCAAACCGCCCCATGAACATGAACAGGAAAAACCATGCTGAAATTAAAAACTTGTAGGATGCATATTAAGATGCCTAAGCATAAGCAAATGCCTGAATCCTCAATCATACAACGGAAGCAAAACAAACACATTTCCAGCATTCATCATGTTCATCATTTCACATAATACAGTATATAAATTGTAGAGGAGAAGTAACGGTAGCACTTATCTTTCAATGAAGAACTCGCCCGCAACCAGCTACGTCGCTGCAACGTTCCACCCAACCGTAGGCTAGCTTGCTCATCAATCTCTCAGCAACGCTGCCACCCCCGAACTGGGCATGATTCCTCCAAGGATAATGGGACAATGCAGGCTTACACATAGCCAAGGGGGCACAAAATAGCCAAACCAAATACCGCTGGGTTTAACAGGCCTTCAACAAGCGGTCAAGCCAGCGCCATCCAAGGGACAACCACTGCGTACCAGCAGCCAAACAACCCTTCACAGCCCTGTGAAAAATGAAAAACAACCGAAAAAAGATCCCAAGCCAAGGGTGAGACACAGCTCAAATCCAACCACACTGCTGAGTTGTTCTTGGCCCTAACGTGGCCAAAACAACTCAGCCACAACACCCAAAAGATGATTGCATCCACAGCAACCAAAACCAGGGCAATTCAACAACCCAAACTCACAATGAGTGATGGAAACCAATCACAGTCCACGAAGGTTAATAAACAATGTTCCCAGCATAACCATGGAAACCCAATCAACCAACGAAAATGGAAACAATTCACAGATCACAGCAGAAAACGGCTCACCATGAATACACAGTGGTCCAAAACGAAATTGGACACCACGGCCAACAAAAAAACGTGGGGAAGACAAAAGTCCCAAAACAAAGATAGTGAGCACGGCTCTCACATGGGAAAATCGGCCTCAATGGTCCATGCATGAGGAAAAACTTGCACCCAACAGCAAAATACATGGGAAAGACATACCCGATTTCTGCGTGAGGATTTCCAGCCTGCGCGTGAGGGGAAATAGACTCTCTCTCTGCGCGCGAATCAACAGGCCATAGGGGGGATGAACAGAACTCTGCATGAGGAAGAGAAACCTGTGCGTGAGGGTGAGCAACAGGACGTGAAAACCACCGACCATGGGAAGAATGGACTCATGGGGAAGATGGAGGGATTGCTTGCCTCTTTACCCACGTTTTCTCCAGCAATAAATGCCCTCAGCCACTCAGCCATAACTCCCCAACCACCAGCTGAAGCATTAAAGAGGTTGACAAGGTTGGATGAGACAAAAGGTGACAAACAACAAAGGTGGTGAAACATGGGTTTTTCCCATAACCAAGGTTTGACATCCCCCACCCCTTATCCTTTGGAACCATGCCCTTTTCATTCAATGTTGCACTGTCGTAGCTGGTTGTGGTTTATTTTAATTGATGTGCGTGTTTACATGATGCCGAATTATAATGTGCTTTATAGCACAGCATACCATCGGCAATTATCCCCATTGCCGAAACATACACAACAAAATCGATGGTGGGGCTTTTGCCTTGAGCTCCTCACCACAATTAATTACAATATATACATCATGCGAACGGGGTCGAAACCGGGGACATTACATCTCATCATACAAAGATTGATGAAAATATTGAGGGAGATTATAACTTTCGAGCTTGGAAGTATAGGATCTTCCTACTCCTGGAAGAAAATGAGTTGGACTCTTACATCAATGAAGAGCTTCTAGTTCTAGACAGAGATGAGGCTAAGGCCTTACACAAGAAGAAATTGGTCATGGCTCAGAGGATTATTGCTAATTCAATCAAGGATCACCTCATACCATAGGTTTGCTCACTAAATACACCTAAATAAATGTTTGATGCCCTGACCAAGTTATTTGAAGGGAATAACATAAACCAGAAGATGACTTTGAGAAACCAATTGAAGAATGTAAAGATCTAGAATGTAGAGACCGTCCATCCTTACTTTACATGGGTCTCTTAGATCAAGGAATAACTTGAAGCAGTCGATGAAGAAGTAGAGAATGTAGAAATTGTGATGACCACCTTGAATTGTCTTCCTAGGGAATGGGACTCTTTCATTCAAGGGATCTATGCCAAAAATAAGCTATTCAAGTTTAGATGACTGTGGGAAGAATTCTCACAAGAAGAAGCTCGAATATTACCACGAGAAGAAAAGATGGGAACTGAAGATCAAGGTCTCACAGTACAATCCAAGAAAAAAAGAACAAAGCATCACAGAGGTAAGCACTCTTGTCAGAAGAAAAACACTAGAAAGTCTAACAAAGATTTGTCTAACTACATTTTCTATAGATGTGATGAAAGAGGACATCTTGCAAGAGATTGTCCTAGAAACAAAAATATACATTAGAGGAAATTTCAACTCAATATGGGCCTTTTAACTTTTATTCAAATTCCATGTCATTATGTGTTAGCCAATGAAATTGCTTTAAATTTTAAATACCGTATAGGTCTTAAACACTTTTTTAATATAAATTTGGGGATAGGTATCATAAAAAAAACTACTTTTTTTGTTTGTATTTTTGACATATCTCCCCATGTTTTTACTCAAATTTCGATCGGGAGAGCTCATTGGATGTGGAATTAAATTCCCCATCCAACGAGTACCCACTCGGCATACTTTTGATGGAAACCGCTACCCCAAAAACAATAAATACCTAAAAAAAATGGAATGATGATGTCATCATTCCATTTTTTCAGGTATTTCTTGTTTTTGGGGTAGCAGGGTCCGTCAAAAGTATGTTGAGTGGGTACTCGTTGGATGGGGAATTTAATTCCGCATCCAACGAGCTCTCCCGATTGAAATTTGAGTAAAAACATGGAGAAATATGTCAAAAATACAAACAAAAAAATAGTTTTTTTTCTTTTCTTCCTCCAAAATTAATAAATATTATTTTAATATTTTAACTATTATTTTATTAGTTTATTTTAGGAGGCCCATTTTGAGTTGAAATTTCCTCTAATGTCTCACAAGAGGAAGGGAAACAAGAAAATACATCATGCTCATGCTACATAAGATGATGAGCCTTCCAAGAAGAGAATCAAACAAGAAAGTGATGATTCTTCAAATGATGAAGAATATGTTTTGATTTCCTCTCTCATGGGAAAAATCACACATGGAAGAAATGATTGGATTATAGACAGTGGGGCTTCCAAACACATGACAAGATTCAAAAAATCCTTTGTGAAACTATAAAACATGAATCACCCCACAAGGTGAAACTTGGGGATGACTACCAATATCCAATAAAAGGTAGTGGAGAATCCTCCTACAAATTAGACTCTGGAAAGTTTATGAAAATGAAGGATATCCTATTTGTACTAGGACTAAATAATAACCTTCTCTCCATCTTTGCATTAGATGAAAAAGGCATAAGATTTGCATTTATAGATGGCCAAGTCATCATTTTCCCAAAAGGAAAGGCTATTGACGATGCAGTAGTAATTGGAGAACAAGAGGGAGGACTATACAAATTAAAGGGCCAACCAGAACAAGCTTTGGTTCATTACTCAATAGAACCAAATGAACTTTGGCATTGAAGGCTTGCACATCGGAAATATAGGGCACTGCCACTTGCAAGCAAAGTTGTTGAAGGTCTTCCATAAATACAAGCAAAACATGAAGGCGTATGCAAGCGATGTGCGAAAGGAAAGAACACAAAGAAGACATTTCCTAGTAGCGAAAGAAAGGATAAAGGAATCTTGGAAATAATTCACTCCGATATATGCAGTCCAATGTCATCTAGTTCATTAAGCGAGTATGTTTCTTTCATTGATGATTTTTCTAGGAAGACATGGATATACTTCATGAAGAAAAAATATGAAGTATTTAGCAATTTCAAGGAATTCAAATCCTTGATCGAAAACTACACACATAAGAAGATCAAGATTTTCTGATCAAACAATGACAGAGAATTCACATCAAATGAATTCAATTAATTATGCAAAGATTAACGAATTAACAGGGAGTTGACCACTTTGTATAATCCACAACAAAATGGGGTTGCTGAAAGGAAGAATAGAACAATTATGGAAGCTGCAAGGGCAATGCTTCATGATCAAGATCTTCTGATGCATCTATGGGAAGAAGTGGCTAGAGAAACTATGTAGGTACAGAACCGTACTCCACATAGAGTACTCGAGAACAAGACACCTGAAGAAGTGTTTTTTGGCAAGAAACCAGAAGTCACTCATGTCAGAATATTTGGTTATCTAGTGTACATACACATTTTGGGAGAAAGGAGGACAAAGTTAGATCCTTTAGGAAGGAAGGGTATATTTGTGGGATACTCTGAAAGCTCGAAGGCTTATAGAATATGCTTCCCAGGATTCAAGAATATCGACATCAATAGGGATGTAACATTTGACAAAGTCTCAGCTTACAACAAATCCAGAAAGAGACCTACTAAAGAACCTAAAGAAACAGAAGTACCCAAAATTAATGACACAGCCATGAATGATGCAACTCAAGAAGAATATTGAGAAACAAAAGAACCTCAAGAACTTATAGATCCACCTCAGGAGAAGAATCCTCCCAAGAGAAAACCTGCTTGGGTATGAGAAGCTATCCAAGGTGCAGAAAGATATGGGGCTCCAAAACAGATACAATGAGAGAGGAAAAGAACCAGGTCCAGCTCTGGTTATGTAGCCCTATTATGTGAATTCATTGATAAAGAACCTTCCAACTATGAAGAAGCGACATAAAAGAAATAATGGAAGGATGTTATGATCGAAAAGTATCAATTGATCATGAAGAATGATGTTTGGGATATTGTCCCAAGACCAGAGGGGAAGTTTGTTTTGAATTCCAAATGGATCTATAAGATCAAGCATGCTGCAAATGGTAGCATAAAGAAATATAAAGCAAGATTTTGTGGCTTGTGGTTTCTCCCAGAAAGAAGGAATAGATTATGAAGAAACCTTTGCACCTGTAGCTAGATATACTTCCATCAGATCAGTACTTTCTTTAGCTACAGTAATGAAATGGAAAGTACACTAGATGGATGTCAAGACATATAATTCTTGAATGCTATAGTAGAAGAGGAAGTATATGTGAAGTAGCCACTCGGTTTTGAGACACATCACAAAGAGACTCATGTGTGTAAGTTAAATAAAGCCATGTACGATTTGAAACAAGCACCCAAGACATGTTACGGTAGAATTGAAAGTTTCCTATCTAGTTTGGGCTTTACAAAGAGTAAAGCAGACTCCAACCTTTACTACAAGGTTGAAGAAGGGAACCCAGTTGTACACCTACTGTATGTAGATTATTTGTTCATGACAGGTGAGGATGGGTTGATTGCTGATATGAAGAGGAAGCTTGATGCCAAGTTCAAAATGAAGGACTTGGGCATGATGCATTGCTTTTTAGGCATGGAGGTGTGGTAGAATGCATATGGAATCTCCCTGGGATAAGGGAAGTATGCAATAGAGATCCTGAAGAGGTTTAGGATGATGGACTGCAAGGCCATGACCACACCTATGGCATTGAACCTAAAGCTATTGAGTGACGCTTCATCAGAGATGGTTGATGCTACGATGTCTCATTAGATGATTGGATCCTTGATGTACCTGATGAATATGAGACCATATATTTTCTTTGTTGTGAACACATTGAGCCAGTTCCTGACAGATCCGAGACATGTTCACTTGATTTCTACAAAGCATATTTTGAGGTACCTGAAGGGTACATTTGATTGTACGCTCAATTATGAATCAAATCAGAAGATTAACTTGGAAGGTTATGTGGATTCATATTGGGTAGGTAGTGCCATTGATAGAAAGAGAACATCAGGGTGTTGCCTCAGTATGGGATCAGGTGTGATCTCCTGGTTTAGTAGGAAGCAATCATGTGTGGCACTGAGTACAACTGAACCAGAGTATATTGCAGCTTGTTCAGCTAGTTGTGAGGCAGTGTGGCTGAGAAATATACTGTATGATCTATTTGATCTCTAGATGGATTCTACTTGTATATATTGCGACAACCAGAGATGTGTGAAGCTATCAAAGAACCCAGTGTTCCATGACAAGTCAAAGCATATTGAGATCAAATATCACTATATCAGGGATATGGTGTGGAGAGGAGCAATGAAGCTCCAATATGTTGTGATGGATGAGAAGATAGGTAATGTACTGACCAAACCATTAGCCAGAGTGAAGTTTGAGTACTTTAGAGAGAATCTTGGTGTTCTCCAGGTCGAGGTTCCTTCCAAATATAATTGATGTGTCCGTTGGCCTTTCAGACATGGTGGAAGGATGAGCTTCACATGATCAGATATAAGTGCAGATATGCTCTGATGTGATTGTGGGTTGTGTTACCAAATCATTAGTGTAGAGATATTCTGATGTGATTATGGGATGTGTTCCCACATGATCAGTGCAAATCCATTATAATGTGATTGAGGTATGTGTTTCCACATGGTCAGATGTAAGTGTAGATCCATTCTAATGTGATTGAGGGATGTGTTCCCACATGATCAGAAGTAACTGTAGAGATATTCTGATGTGATTGTTGGATGTGTTCCCACATGATCAATGTAGAGCCATTCTGATGTGATTGAGGGATGTGTTCCCACCTAATCAAATATAAGTGCAGATCCATTCTGATGTGATTGGAGATGTGTTCCCACATGATCAGATGTAAGTGCAGAGCCTTTTTGACAAAATGAGGTTGGATGTAAGTGCAGATCCTTTTTGACAAGATGAGTTTGGATGTATGTGCATAGCCTTTCTGACAAGATGAGTTTGGATGTAAGTGCATATCCTTTCTAACAAGATGATTTTAGATGTAAGTGCAGAACCTTTCGAACAAGATAAGGTTGGATGTAAGTGTAGAACCTTTCTAACAAGATGAGGTCAGATGTAAGTGTAGAGCCTTTCTAACAATATGGCGTCGGATGTGAGTGCTGGGCGTTTCTGACATGGGTTTTGGATGTGTTCCTCCCATGGTCAGATGTGAGTCTTGGGCGTGCCTTTTTGACATGGTTCTTGGATGTTTTCCTCCCATGGTCAGATGTAAGTTCTAGGTGGGACTTTATGACATGGTTCATTCCATGGCTAGATATACCTGCTAAATATGATGAAGACCTACATGAATGCTAGGACTACAACCAACATGAAAAAGGGTTGGCTCTATAGAACTTCCTGTGATGAGTAGAATTGAGAGATAGTACCAGTGATGATGACCTAGTGATGAGCCAGTAGTGATGATCATGATCAAGTGATGATCCATACTTGATGATGATCCAATGATGATCTAGATCAAGTGTTGATCCAAATTTGATGATGATCTATTGATGCTCCATATCAAGTGATGATCCACACTTGATGATGATCTAGTAATGATACAAATCAAGTGATGATCCAATGATGATCCATATCAAGTGATGATCTAGTCACGCTCTAGATCAAGCGATGATCCATAATTGATGATGATCTAGTGATAATCCAGTGATGATTCAAAATTGATGAAGATGAATTGAAGATGATGACTTGAAGATGAATATGACTTGAAGATGAAGATGACTTGATGATGATCTAGATGATAAATAGAAGAAGACTTGTGTTGATAAATTTTGTCGAGAGAATACCTTCCTAGTTAAGAGGGAGTGTTGATGTATTTGTAACTTCGGAATGTATTCACTTGTATATCTTATGTATTTTACGTCGATGTTTATATCGGGAAGTATCTGTAATGTAATTGAGTCATGTCATGCCTTGATGTTCCTATCGGGAAATTCAATAATGTAAACAAGTCTTGTAAAGTCATAGAGTGTAAATGTCCTTATTGATCAAGGATTAAAGTCCCCGCAGTTGTGAGGCCCCAAGTTTATTAGAATATCCTATAGAAGTCAGACCTAGTGAGTTATTGTCAAGTAGGGAATTAGTATAAATAGAGAGAAATCTTTTCTATTTAACACACAATCACTCACACTCAGTTGTAGCACATAACTGAGAGAGAAAGAAGAAGCTGAGAAAAGAGAGAGAGAGACTACTGTTGTCGGGAGGTCATCTTACTGTCTTTGGGTTTTACTTTTGGTGCTGATTCAATCTCTGAGGAAGTTGAAGGGTTTTCTCCTTTATGGTTTCCCTGAGGGAAATATTTGTGTTCATTGTCTCTTGTGATTGATTGTTGTGCTTGTTATTCTCTCAGATAATATCCTATGATCATATAACTTAAATGTTAAAAATCTAACAAAACTATGGCTAGACCAAGACTTCCCTTTCTAGACGCTTTAAACTCGCCATATTTATTGAAACTAATGAATGATCTCATGCACCATAATGCCATGTGGCCACTTGTTCCCATCAAATTACCTTCATACATTCCAAAGTTTGAAGGAAAAACCAGTGAGGATTCAGGTTCTCATATCACAACTTTCCATTTATGGTGCTCTGCCAACTCATTGAATGATGATTCCATTTGATTGGGGCTATTTCAATGAACACTGACTAATGTAGTGGAAAAGAGGTACAATGAAATCCCATCATTCGTATACGATAGTTTTATTGACTTAGAAACCTTGTTTTTGAATCACTTTCAACTCCCTGTCTAGTATGATTCCGACACAAACCTTTTGTCAAATTTTTGACAAAACATGGCCACTCATATATTTGACCATATTTAGGAGTGGAAAAGGAGAAAGAGGTTTATCAAAGCCAATATTCCTATTGATTTCTTATTTGAATGGTTTTCGAAGTCTTTACTGCCTTATATTTGAAAAGATGTTTCCACATCAGGAGTAACCATGGAGGAAGAACCCATTCTCAAGGCCCAACAACTATATTTTATATATGCTCAAATTGGGATTCTTTACGAAATTATCCCTGAGGCACTGAGGTATACTAATGAACTTAATAAATCCAAGCTTGGACCCCATGAAGATGGTCTGGTAGGTTAAGTAGAAACACCCACTGTAGAATCACTAACTATGAAGCTCCATGAGCTGTCAGTGAAATAGTATGCAATAGAGAAAGCTAAGGATTCCACTCCCTCACCTCATAATGCTAATGTCTATTCAGCACAGGATTCCAAAAAGGGAACTCATCATCCCAGTGGGAAAAAGAATGAAGGGAAGAAGGGTGAGGGGAACCAAAATAAACAAAAACCTACAAACAATGTTGAGGGGGGTAAGAAAGAGAGGAATAAGGTCAAATTTCCTTGCAAGTTGTGCCAAGGAGACCATATAACTTGCCAATTCCCCTTGATATATCAAGCAAGAAATTTTTTAAAACAACAACAACCAGTTGTCCTGAAGGATCCAGTTCCCCAAGGATGAAATACAACTTTTGGTTCAATAGATGTCGCGAAAACTCAAGGTGCTCCTCCTACTTATCAGTATTATATTAATATGTTATGATCCATTTATTTCTTATAGACTAGAAATAAAAACTATGAGTCAGAGGCTCAAAAAAAATATAAGTCAATTTCCAAACCTTCATCCCCTCTTAAACTATGCCTAAGATACCTAAAGATGTCTTTAAGAAGATACTCCATAACCCTAATGTGAGGGAGGCTTCGAACTACTCTATTGTAGAATATTTATCCCAAACACCTTGTTCAATGTCACCTTTAGAAGTGCTACAGAGTTTTCCCTCACATTGAGATGCACTCTTAGCGCCTATAGGAAGTATCGACTCCGCGAGCCTACTGGATAAACTTAATATTTCTGAGGTTAAACCACGTATTTCGTACCATGTGGAATTTTCTATTAATTTCGTCCATGGTAGAAAAACCATTGGACGAACAGTGATTGATGAGGGTGCATCCACATGTTTCATGTCAATCTCTTGTTGGAAATATTTTGATCCCCTGATTTGGTCCCATCAAACACTTTGCTGACCGCTTTTGACAGAAGGTCTTTTTGTCCTCATGGTATTTCTCCATATTTCAAAATAAAGTTGGAAGGGAAAGCAGTCTCCATTGAAATCAAAGTGGTTGATTCTCCTTTGCACTATAATCTACTTTTGGGGAGAAGTTGGACATATGCAATGTGCACCACTCTTTTGTCTATTTTCTAAGTCTTAGTGTTTCCACGCGAAGGGAAGTTGGTTACAGTGTACCATATGAGTTATACTCAGAAGGGTATTTTGGAGATCACTGAGTCTACAGTGACCTTGATTGATCAGTTGCGTCCAACAAATGAAAGTTTGGGATTTGGAATGCATTCATCGTTGATGGATATGTTCGATATAATAGCTCCCATAAATTACTTAGGTTCAACAAGTTTTGGGAATAATATATTTAGGGTTGTGGGTAGAACTAAAACCTGGGTCATCCCTTCACAAGAAGAACCCCAAGTTCCCTTATCAGTAACAAAGATATCTTATTATGCTATATTTGATGTTGATGTTGATTCCATCACGACTACTCCAGTATCAGAAGAGTTAGATGAAGCCTACTTTCCCCCATAAGTAGAGAAATCCACATATTATTATGATTGTTTAGATATGGTTTTTCCATCTGATGAAGCCATTCTGGAAGCCTTGTTTGGACTTGAGAAAATTTATGAATACCTTTAGCATAAATATTTCTTTCTTCCGAAACTAAGCAAGATAGAAAACTCACAGTTCCATGTGAAACTAGAAGAAAGTGTTGATATTCTCGTTAATCCTTTCCCTGAGGAGGGGATATTTGTCAAGGGGAACATGGAAAACATCTCCACCATGATCTCAATTAATATCTATGAAAAACCAGATGTTGTAAAAATTGTACATATTGGTGCAAACTATTCTCCAGAAGAGATTTCCAATTATACTTCCTTATTTAAGGAATTCTGTGACATTTTCTCCTTTTCATATGAGGAGATTCCAGGAATTGATCCATTGATTGTAGAACATGAAATATGAACCTTTCCCAATGTAAAATATATTTGAAAAAATATTACACCTATAAATCCACGGAAAGAGGCAGGCATCAAGGCTAAAGTAGAAAAATTGCTGAAATCTAGATTTATCTACCCAATCTCTCTAATAGAATGGGTGTCCCATCTCATTTTGATAGATAAAAAGAAAGGGACCATGCATTTTTGTACATACGTTTGGGATATTAACAAGTATTTTCCCAAGGACAACTACCCCACACCATTCATTGATTAAATTATTGATGCATGTGCACGTAGCAATGTGTTCTCCTTTATGGATGGTTTTTCGGCTATAATTAAATTCAAAACAAACTGGAATACCAACAAAAAACTGCCTTAATATTTCCTTAGTTTACTTTTGCGTATAAGAATATTCCCTTCATCTCAAAGCACATTTTTGAGTCATAGTTAGAATATCTTCTTTCCCATTCTCGAAAGAGGAAGGATCATACAAATCATCTTCGTTTAATTTTTTAACAATGCAGACATTACAAGATCTCCTTAAACCACCATAAGTGTATCTTCTACATCGATTCGGTACAATTACTCAAATTCATAGTTTCGAATAAACATATATGTCTAGACCCTTTAAAATTTGAGGATATTATCAATCTTCCTCCTCCTCTATCTATTAGGAAGTTGCAAAGTCTACAAGGAAAGTCCAACTTTTTTCGACGATTTATAGTAAATTATGCCAAGATCACCAAGCATTTCATGTGCTTGATTAAGTAAGACCCCCCATTCTTATGGGATGAAGCTGCACAACAATCACTCAAGACATTAAAAAAAGGAAATATTATCGTCTCCTCTCTTGTGTCCACCATACTACACGAGAGATATTGTATTGTATCCAGCCTCATCTGAGTCAATGATAGGAGTAGTATTGGTTCAGGAAGATGAAGATCTACATGAGAATGTTGTATACTATCTTAGGTTCACTCTAGCAGCTACTAAACTAAGATAGTCTCACATTGAGAAACTAGATTTGGAGGCATTTTATGCTATCCAGAGGTTGAGAAACTATATTTTTCTAAAGACAACCACCATGGTTGCATATGTAAATCCTTTCCAATATGTTTTATCGTGACAAATAATCGAGGTAAAAATTAACAAATGGATCATCATTCTCCAATATTTTGACCTTGATTTCTAGTCTGCTAAATCTAAAAATTCCTTCGTGTTTGTGGAATTGATTTTAGAATTCCCATCTGAAGAAACTGTAGTGGTAGAGGATGACTCATTTCTAGATGAGTACATATTATTAATTTCTAATTATGATCATTTGTACAATGATATCCTTGTATATCTACATACTTTGAAGTGTCTTGCAACCTTCTCACCGGAATATCACCACAAACTAAGAGTAAATACAATGAACTACCTCATCATCGATGATATTTTATATATAAGAGGGGTAGAATCCATTTTGCATCGGTGACTCACCCACGAGGAGGATGAGTGTGTCCTAAATGATATCACAACGGAGTGTGTGGGGGTCATTTATTTGGGTTAGAAATTTCCCATAATATTTTATGTGTCGATTATTTCTGACCCACCATCTTTAAAGATTGTGTGGAAGTTGTGAAATGCTGTCATCCGTGCAAGATTTATAGCAGGAAAATGTGGTCACACCATGCTCCACTCTTTCCCATAATCATGGTAGGGATCTTCACTAAGTGGGTGGTATATTTCATCATATGCAACCTAGTGTCTAGTGGGGGTCACAAGTGTACCATTGTCAATGTTGACTACCTTACTAAGTGGGAAGAGGCCATGCCTACCTTTAAGAATGATGGTAAGATGAAAAAGTATTTCATTTTAAACCAGAGTATTGCTAGGTTTGGTACAATGAAGTAGATTGTAACTAACGATGGAATTCGCTTCCAAAATGATATGATGAGAGAATCGACCATAATTCTAGGTTTTAGGAAAGACCATTCGTATCCCTTCTACCCTCAAGCGAATGGAAAATTAGAGGCAGTCAATAGGACCTTGAAAACCATTATTAAGTGCATGATAAATGAAATTAGGTAAAATTGATAGATCATGTTGTATCAAAAAATATGAGCATACCGAACCAATGTTAAAACTGCCATAGGGTTTTCACCCTTCAAACTCATTCACGAGGTGGACGCAGTCATACTAGTTGAGTGCAAGATACCATACTTGAAAATTTCTATACACGTACTTCTTGACACTAGTGATATTGAGGAACATTAGCTACACTTAGAGAATCTATATAAGCACAACAAATATGTGTTGACTGCAAATGAGGCACACGAGAACTGGGTAAAAAGGAAGTATATAAAGGCATAAAACCTTGGGTCTTCTCTGAAGGAGAACTTTTCTTGCTTTGGGATCAGGACAAGGAACCCCTAGGGGAAGGAAAAATTAAATCCATGTTGTTAGGATTGTACATCATGTCTAAACTCTTTAAGAATGGAGTGTATGTGTTAGTTGATTACGATGGCAATAAGCTACTAGAGCCCCAAAATCAGCTCTACTTGAAAATGTATTATGCCTAGGAACGATGCTTTTTCTTCTATTATTATTGTATAGTTTTGTAAAGTAATCGTTACTAGGTAGTGTTTCTTATGTAGTCTACTGTTGTTTAAAATTTCTTAAAAATGTTTCGTAGGGTTTGTTGATGACGCCTACCCTCACACTTGTAATATGAATTTTGCAGCTTGGCTCGTTTATGAACCCACAGGACAATTGGTTGCCTACGGTGGTTCCTTCCTACGTCCTGCGACTAATAATGTATCTGAGTATAGTGTGATCATTGATATTCTATGGGATGTTATTTCACATGGTATTACCTTCCTAGAAATTACGCCTGACTCCCAGTTAGTTGTCTCTCAACTTAATGGAGTTTACCAGGTGATAAACCCTACCTTATTACATCAGTTTTTAAGAATTAGGTTACTTGAAATAAATTTTGAATAGACTGCATATCATCACATTTCAAGAAATAAAAATACAATAACTGATGTATTTGTGAACTACATATTAGATTGTAATTTGTCACATACATTTTAAAATTAAAATACACAAATACATTTGGAACACATGTAAATAACCAGGTATATATATATATATATATATATATATATATATATATATATNTCACATGCTAGATCTAGGGATTCTCCTCAGCCTCCTCGATTGTGGCTGCCTCCACAACCTCATGTTGAAAAATTACATCTCGAGTTATCCTTCAAAGAAGGTGTAATAAGGATCGAGGTACTCCAATGACATGTTGCTACATTTCCATTGGAATCCTCTCCATCCTCAATTTGGGGACATCATGGGTAAGCCTGACCAGCTTCCCCTCTACCACATGAAGCATAGTTTCATCACCACCAACCTCTACTGGTTGAATGAAGGTCCTGAGATGTCTATTAGGTCACATAGGTCCTATATATGCATGTCATTCTTGAGAATATATGTATATATAAATTTAGGAACAAAATTTCATAAAAATTAAATATTTTAAAAGAAAAACCACATACCCATATATACCTATGCACCTCCAGGAGGAAGGATGAGCTCAGGATCTCCTCAAAATTCCAAGCTTGCATAGGGAAACTGATCCAATGCTGGCACCTGACTACTCCACCATGAGTAGAATTCATTGTCATAACCACTCTCGACTCCACTGCAACCACCATGTCAGAGAAATATATCACAACACCATGTAAGTCTAGGCGCGGGATGAGGAAGATGGTAGTGTAGTAGCGAGGCTGAGGGCAGGAACCTCTCAAAAAATAACACAACAAGGATAATGGCATAGCTGAATTACTTCTTCCTTCCTTTCCTACAATGAGAAAGTTGTCTCTTCATGATCGAGACTAGTCCCAAACACTAGTCATATAACACTCCCTGTATGAACTCCACTGCTATGCATATATGAGTCCACATAGGAAAATGTAAAGTGGATGATCGTGCCACTCTCACATTGGTGCTTACTATCACTTTCAAAGGAAATTTATTGATGTGTGTGATTGGGATCTGGGTCCCCAATTTCTAAGTCCTTGGTACACAATAGGTGTTGATATATCCTTGTACAATAAGACGATCATCCCCTCAATCAATACCCTCCATGTTCACAAGTGCCCCTCTATGAGACAAACCTGTGTTGAATTAACATCCTTTGCAGTAAGTTCCAAGTTTTCTCCTTAGAGGTCAGGAAAACCAAGATGATGGTCACATAATTTCACCAATATCTTGAACATTCAAACTTGTGCCCACATGTTTTACGTTAAGTAAAACTTGAGTAATCTGCACCTTTGCAAAGCCTTTAAATTCTTGCAATCACCCATTGCAAGATGATCCATGCCCTCATGTTCTCTTTCATGTCACTTAAGAACCATGGTCACTTTCCCAAGAAACATTTTAACCATTAAATTTTCTTAAAAATCAATTTTTTGCAGTAACCGCCACTCTTCAGTGTAAATAGTGTGATCCATTTGTGGGTTGTCAACCCACGGTTACGATGCGAAATTGCAGCTTCAAATAATGTTACCCACGATTATTGCGTAGTTCCTTTAGGGTACGCCAAAAAACCAATTTTAACCATGAAATTTAAAAAATAAAGGCATTAAAAAGAATGAGAGGGAGATAAGAATTACCTGCACTTCATGGAATGGAAAATCATCCACCGGATTTCCTGCACCGATTGTTTGAAGTAGAGAGGTAAAATGGTCTAAATATGGTAAAAACTAAAATGGTATGTTTTTTATTTTATTTTCAACTATTTATAATAATTTTATTTTTATTTTTACCCACTTTTGTATAGTTGAAGTTATTTTTTGTTATATTAACTAATACAAAGTGTTTTTACCTACATTTTACAAGTCCTGGATGAATTGAAACATGATTTCCTTTGCATTTCTGGTTGGATCTAGTCCCTACAGCATATTTTGCACTTATACCTTATCCTCCTTTGAACTACAGGATCTATTTTTATCCATGGAATACAATGTATGACCACTCCCTAGCTTGAAAAAATTGTTGTTCTTCCATGGTTAGGGCCTCCTTTACATGTGTAACCCTAGTTAGAACATTTTTTGTCATTCTAGTGACCATGCCACAATTGTGTTAGGTTGTGGGAGCCTTTGTAGTTGTTTTTTCATATCAAAATGAACCTCATTTTGCATATTTTACCAAACTACCCTTGATTATAAGGCTCCCACCCTTATGGACTTATCTTTAAGCCTTGGTCCAACTCCTTAAAATTGACTAGATAGACGAGTTACTTCTTCTTTCATTCTCATTAAAGTAATTTAATAACCATCCACATCGACGATAGTTTAACTCTTTTTCGGACCATTTGGATTACTTACGAAAAATGAATACTCTATTTTCTTCGCAATCTTGAAGAGTATCTTCAGGCATAGTTTTATCTCTTTTCTGCACCTGGAGGACTAAACTTATGGAAAAGGAACTTGTTCAAGCTTAGTTTTCTCTTTTTTTGTGATCTAGACCTAAACATGAAAAAGGTTTTGAGTGTTCTTTATGCCTTTATCATGATCTCTAAACCCTAGAACAAAGATTTGCATTTACTATTATCAGTCTCATTCTCATAAATAAATGGAACTTTTTGAGTGATCTTTCCTTCCCTCGGACTGGTTAAACTAAGGCTACGTGCTTGGTTTTTAAGGAGCGTCAGTTGGGTGATAGTTTACCCAATTTTCTGATGTTTCCAACTAAGTACGAAAAAATTATACCGTATTTATTCAGAAGCTAAGAGAGTTCTCCTTTGGATTTTTTAAAACTTTTTCAAGCTCAGGAGACTAAATTTATGAAAAAGCACCCCTCTAGAGTCTTCTTTGAATTTTTCAGACTCTAAAAACTATGAAAGCACCGACAAGGATTTAAAAATTCAGGATCGTAAAATCTATAGATACGTGACATATCAAAAAGTATTCTCTCTTCTCTTCAAGCTTGTAAAAAATGAATAAATACTCAAGTTGAATTTCTTAGACTCGTTAAAACTTAACAAGAAAGTAAAGGAAGAATTTCACTCTTTGGGTTATAAGTTTGTTGAAAGCATGTCATCCTTGAACAACGAACTCATTTGAGCCTCCCGATACTCATGTCTCATTTTTTCACTTCTCAGTTCAACTATCACTTTGATTCATTAATTTTCCACTTGTCCTTAATAAATGAGGAATATATTCATGTCTCCCAGATGACAGATAAGTCTAGTTTTACCATTTGAAAGTCTAAATATACCTTGGGTCATCTCTCTGTAATGCTCATTTTTCAAGGATTCAAACCCTATCTGAGTATCCTCATTCCTATCATTATTATTCCTGATATTTCCTCATGTTTACCTTCCCTTATCTAGTCTTATAGTTACTCTTGTGATATTTTGAAGGATTCATTTACTTCCTCCTCATAGTACAACTTCCAATCAGTACCCCTTACAGAAAAATAACTAGAGTTTTGAAGATGGTACCTTAGGATTCACTACTCATATTGGTGGACTCGTTTGCATCAATTGTTAGTATCACTGATTCATTGACACTTTGATGTATTCCTTACATGTTTGACTTCAACTCATATATTCACATGGTAGGACTCATACTAGTTTATGTGGATTTGGACGAAGACCTTAGGTTACAACCTCTATACGTTAAGTTGCATAAGATTTTTTTTATGCTCTATGACACTATGTCAATCTATTGAAGACTCATCATTGTACTATTATGGCTTTGACCCACCATTGTAAAACATACATGGCCTTGTTTCTCGTACTATATGATGTAATTTTATATTGTAAAGGAGCTTGTGTTCCACTTTATTGAACATGGCATCCTCAATAATGATTTTGTACATGAATTTGATCTGTCTGTTTAAGGTATGCAACCTTGATAACTGAGTCTCTCCATGATAAAATATTTGTAATGTATTTCAGCCATCATTTCCCTTTACCGTCATACATTAGGGGGCGTCTTTTATACTGTGGAACAACACTTCTCTGTTCGAGTAATGAAATTGAGCACATCAGTACACAAAAAGACACTATGGATTGAAGTAGACCAAAATATATATATGAAAAGAGCCTTAATGGATATTACTTCCTACAGCCTTACCCATGTTTTTAAAGGAGTTTTTTTTGCATTCACTACTCCTCTCATTGCAATTCAAAAGCCATTCACGGGTAGCTCCATATGAAACCCAGGAATGGATGATCATATGTTGTATTCATGGGGTTCCATCATAAGAGTCACATTTCATTCACCATATGCCTATATATGCACCTGCTATTACCCTAAGACAAAAATTAAAAGTAAAAACATTAATAGTCAATTGGGTTTAAAATCATAACTTCCCCAACCTCCCTAACCATCCTAGGCCTCGTAACTTATCCTCTTCAGCATGTATGAATAGAAGGGAGGGGTAGAGGATAGGGAAGGAAGTTATAATATAAAGGTTATGCTAGAGGAATACAGTGGAGAAAGGAGAAAGAGAACTCAGTTCCTAGTTGGCAGAGAGGCTTGTTTCAGATAAAGGTTGTATCATACCTTGCTACTTATGAATAGCGAGTGATTTTCTTCCACACTTTTTGTACACATGTTGTTATTTGTTATGATCTATGAAATGCATTGATGTTTATCTTTATATGCAATTATAATCTTTCATTCTCCCTTATATAAAAAATAAGGTCTCTATGGATATATATCATTTTCTTTTGTAGGTGTTGAAGACCTTCTAGCTTCTGGAGAATTTGGAGAAATGATTAAAGCTAGGATCATCCTTTGATAGGAAGGTACATATTCTTTCTGTCCTATTTCACTTATAAATATTTATGGAATGATGTATGTCTGCAAGTCAAAACTTAGTAATTTGGTGACCCTAGTTGTAACATCCCCGATCCTCTGACCGGCGAAGAGGACACTACGATGCCATTGACCATCTGGGAAACCGCCCCATGAACATGAACATATATAAAACTGAAATGCTTGAACATAAAACATACTAAGATGCATAATCATTCACATACATAGCAGAAGAAAACATACATTCCTTCAGGCATTCAACATGTTCATCATAATTCATTAACATTAAATGTGATTGCAGAAGTGAAATGGACAAGAACACTTATATTTAAAAGAGCTTATCTCGCAACTAGCTATGTCGCTGCAATGTTCCACCCAACCATAGGCCAGAATTATCCTTAATCTCTTAGCAACACTTCCACCCCCGAGGTGGGTATGATTCCCAAGGGAATAAGGAACAAACAGGCTTACACATAGCCAAGGATACACAAAACAGCCAAGCCAACACAATTGGGTTTATCAGGCCACCAGGGAGCTGGGAAAGGCTAAATGCTAAACTGGTGATCTCATTGAATAGCTAAGGACTCATACACCAGAACTAGCCTGACTTCTAGGACACCCACACACACCTAACACCAGGAAATCAGTCCCTTCTCTACTAGGAAGTCCCTCAGGCCCTGACCTCCCTTAATCCAGTGCTATTTAGGGGTTGTGGAGAAGAAACCCAACCCTCTAGCTCTGTCTGTGTGGTTTCCCAAACACCCTAGGTTTATCAAGCAAATCAGGCCTTCATCCCACTCCAACAAAGTCCAAAGACTAACCACTACATACACACAACGAAGCAAGGTATTCATAGCTTGAATAGGGGAAAATTGATCCCTGATTCGTTCTTGGCCCTATCGTGGCCAAAACAACTCCATAACAACCTACAACAGCTCCAAGATGTAATGGAAACCACATCCAATGAAAAACATGGGGAAGATAATGGCCCCTGTCTAAACAATGAAGCACGGGAAAAGCACAGCCTGGAGTTTGAAAATAAAACAGACTCTCCACATGGATAGGAGGAAAAATGTATGCATAGAACACAAATTGGTATGGCGACACATACACACAGCAAAAAATTGTGAATGGCCCTTCACAGGGAAATCGTGGGTGACAGAACACTGCTCCCCAACTCGCTGCATGAGTAAAACCAAGAAGAATCCAGTGCCTGAGGAGAACAGAACATCTCTAGGTCAAAATGGGCGATTCCAGCCTGTGCATGAGGATAACCAAGAAAATGGAGAGAATGGAATGCATTGCTTCCTTTCCCACGTGAAGATGGAGAGTCTGCTAGTGGAGTGGGCATGTGGGAAAGGACTAACAGTCCTGCCACCCACCACTTCCCAACAATAACTGCCCCCAACTAACCACAACAGTTTGAAATGAGTGGTTGACACATGGATTTTTCCCCGTAGGCCCAAGGGTTAATAATTCCCCCCATATCCTTAGGAAAATCATGCCCTTTTCATTATCATTGCACCGTCATATCTGGTTGCAGGTTCGTTTTAATTAAAGTGCATATTTACATGATGCCAAAACTACAACGTGCCGTATAGCACGATATACCATCAGCAACGATTCGAATCCCCGAAACATATTGCAACAAAATCGATAATGGGGCTTTTTCCTTTAGCTCCTCACCACGATTAATTACAATATATAAACCATGTACATTTAATGCAAATAGGGTCAAAAACGGGGTGTTACATTCCCCTCCCCCTTAGAATAACACCATCCTCAGTGTTCCAATATTTAGGAATACATATACAATTAAAACATCCAAAATTTCAAAATTTTGCAGATCTGTCCTTCGTTCAATTATTTACTTTGAAATTTCAGGACCAAGCCCCTTGGCTTCCATGAGCTTCTCCTGTTGGTTCTCAGCTTTTGGCTCACCCCCAAGTCTAGGAACTTTGTGACTGCTAACCTCTTAATGTCCCCTTGTTGGGCACTCCCGGCGGTAATGATGTCCTTTGCATTTCCAACATTTTGCTGGCTGCTTCATCTTTACCTGCTCAATTTTCTTTGAGTCTTCATGCCTGGAATGTTTCTTCATGGACCGATTGGATGAATTCCTCATCATTAATCCACTTTCCTTTCCCTTACGGATTTCTCCCAGAAGGCTTTTTACCTCCTTTTGCAAACAAATAGAGTCTTGCAAAATATGGTGGTTCATCTCATTCTTCCTTTTTTGTATCTTGAGCATCTCTCCAATATTTTCTTGGGTCTTGGCAATTGTTTGAAGGAGACTTCCAGCCAAGTCCAACAGCTTTTGGTCTACTGCCATGATCAATGTGCACGACTGGATTTCACTTTTCTCACCTGTGAAATGCATCATTGTAATTCTGTTAGGCCAAGCATAATATAAGCATAAAAATCAGTCAATTAATTTCCCAATTGGCATGGTAGTCCAAGTATTATTGAGGAGACTTTCATACTTTTCATGCCTTCCCAACATGAACATGAGCTCATTCATGTCCGTTCTTGGGCATGGAATTAACTATTCTAGCATTCACAATTTATTTTAAGCAAATAAACACATTCTATTTTCATCCATACATGCATTCAACAATCTTTTGTTTTCCAAAATGCATAAGTATATATATATATAAGAAAAAAAGGAAAGAGAGAGGGCAGCAAGAGTTTTTCCCTTTTTCTTGTTCCATTCTAGAACCCACACCACCACTGTGGTTTTTATGCTCTTAGCCTCTTTCACTTCACCATGAATGCTGGACCACCCTTCTTGGCCATGACACTTAGTGTCTACGGTCTATTCCAGACCTCTCAACCATGGAGTCCCTCCACATGGTTTGTCTACAACTCTTGGCTACTAGGACCTTCACTGTCTCACTAGCACCTTTTTCATTATTGCTCATTTTGAGCTCTTTAGGACAGTCACATGTCCACATGCACCCCTAGGATGCCCTCATAGTCCTCGCTCCCAGCGATACCTATATTCAAGCATTGAATAGATCACATGTTTAGTTTATTCTCATCGATTTGTCTCTAAACAAGAGTTATAAGATTATAACCAAACCATATACACAAGTATATTCATAAGCAATAAGTTGCAAGATAATCCAATACTTATTTGTATTGTGTGTTTCCTCTCTGGTTCACAAGGTCCTTCTTCGCTCTGCCAGGACCTTGTGAACTAGAGAGGGCTTGGAACTTTACCATGACCATTTCCAAGTCCAGGATCTACTATGGATCCCCAAAAATATAACATCCCAACAACTCCTTCTAGTACACTTTCACAAGACCTATCTAGCCTAGTTTCCCCATTGCCTACACACCAAATCAATAGATGGGTTTTGCAGGCCACTCATCCAAGCCATCTCACAGTTGGGTTTCACAGACTATTCACAGTCAAGCCAACATCCACCTTAAGGATTAGTCAACCCAACAGATGGGTTTATTAGACTGTACACAGTTAAGCCATCTCACTACTAGGTTTATCAGGCTACCTAGCCAAGCCAGCATTAATACTTGGGTTTATCAGATTGTCCAGCCAAAGGTTACTCACAAGGTCAAACACAACAAGATATAGCCAAGCCAACAGATGGGTTTATTAGGATACCAACCAAGCCATCTTTCCAGTTGGATTTATCAGGCTACTAAGGAAATGGGAAGGATGAATTGTTATGCTAGTGAGTTCATCTACATAGCTAAGAACACCTTCACAACAACCATTTACCTCTTTCTCTTTAGTGTCCAACAACAAACTGCATCTATTTAGCCTGTCAACACAAGCAATATAAGCAAACTCATTAGTTTTATTTCTCTAAAACTGTAATCATATTTCATATCATTCACTATCAAGTATTGAAACACCAGGAGTGCGTCCACTCCCAAGGGTGTAGTCAATATTGAAAACCCCTTTCATGACTCGACATTGGGAAAGTGTGCACCCCTTTCCAATGTGAGCCTTGTAGGCCCTATTCATACTCAAGAAATATGTCATAATGGAAATAAAATCAAACATGCTCTGCATATTGAATTTAACAATTTGGCATGCATATTCTTAGCTAGGGTCACAATACACTTAGACATTTGCAGATGTTGTATTCCTTCGTTAAGGAGGAATGGGGGCTCCCTTATCTTAGTTGACAGTCCCCCAGCTTTCCATCCCAACTCCTTTTTACATTCCATATCCCACACATGTCTTACCGACATAATCTAGACCATGTCACTCATGTTGCTTACCAAACATGTAGTGCAGATGGGACATTTCCAAAATGTCCAATGGAGTTTCACCCGAAACCCATTTCCAAGATAGGGGAAACTTCCCCATGAATTTTGGCTCCTATAGGTCATTCACACATGGTATTCCTACAATGTGTACCCCTAGCACCTTCATCAAGTAGTCAAACAGTCAATCATCATCTACTAATACAATCCAAATTTGATTGTTCCATAACCAAGCAATGGCATTAGTAATTAAATTCAATGTGAATTTGCAACTCTGTTTACTACAGAAATTGGTTTTCTCAACAATGAGGTGATCCTAATTCATTCTCTTACAACATGTCCTCTTGACACAATTCTATGCAAGCCAATAGTGATTAGTAGTTGTCAGCAATTTCTCAAATCTGAAATTTGCAAGTTCAAATTGACAACCCATTCTACATACAAACTAATTTCACAGCAAGGAGACTCTTCTCATGAGGTTTGGCTCTTTAAAATGGTATATTTCAGCCTTTGTCATGGTCTTACCCACATTTCCATGCCTCAACCAATCTATCTGAAACCTGAACTTCAATCAGCCAAACACTTGGTAAGTCTTGATGCATATAACCTTTTCATTGCTGCAACAATCACTGAAGCATTTTCAGAATTATAGAATTCAAATACTTAGAGTTGTTAGCATATTAATATCACCAAAACTCATTTACTTTTCGTGAATCATTATCATACAAAAAATGCAAGGTATAGTGACATCATTTATGCAATTTAAATGAAATGTTTAGATACTCCTTACTTCACAGGCGTATCATTTGTACCACCTTTCCCTCCGATAGAGCATCCCGACAGCCAATTGATCATGACTACCCTCTTCATGCACTTACTACTCTACATTCATAACAGCTCTTGAAAGGATGATAGAATTATCATCATTTCAGCCATTGGTTAGTCATAATAACACATGCACTATCTTCATGCATTCATGCGATGTATCACAACATTTTCACCCATACTTATGTATGCATATTTACAACATTTACTCAAACTTTTCATATGCATTCATTCAATGCATAACTACAAGATTTATAAAATCTCTTAATACATATCAACTCAATGGTACCTTGTATTGATTCAGTAATACTATGCATTCAAACAGACCATGGACTAACCATGACTACCTCATATAGGATGCATTACTATAATCAAGACCACCAGTCCTCACTTGTTCTGGTTATTAAGTTCATATCAACATATTTCTATATGAATGTAGTATAAATTTTAAATAACCACATGGTATGAGACCTCTTTCCCTTACCACTCCATGCAATTGTCATAATTAAACCATTGCCTGCATGGATCCTACTTACACCCTTGACATTAGCACTTTAGTTGGTCTCTTGCAGGAGATCGCAGAAATCGCTCACCAACTTTTGATCCTGGATTTGTTTCATTATCCCTTTCTCCATAGGGTTGCTGGTAACATTCATCAGCATCAACAACATATTCATCCATGCTCATGTTGTCATTGTTTTTTCTACCAATACCAACACCAATTGAATATGTACCATTAGTGGTTCATTGTAAATGTATAATTCTCATTATGTAATATCTTATGCATGTAAGGAATATACCATACATTTTATGTACCAAACTTATAAAATATAATATAATTAGTAAGACAGGGTTTAAGGAAATTTCCCTTTTCAAGTCCCTCATCTTTGCATGGAACTCCTCTTCCACGTAACAACTGGTTCGACTTCATGGTATTTGCTATCTCTAGGCATGCAATTCTTGGATTTTTCCATATTGACAACAACATACTTTTTTTTTCAAACAACCACTAGTACTTTTCTACTCCTCATTCAAACTATGGTGATTCTCCCTTATTCCATACTGGATAAGCTTTCCAACACCTATCCACATGCTCCATTCTGACTTCGGTTGTGAAAATCACACCACTTCTAAATGGCGATTTTCACTAGATTTACAACTGTATTCTAGTCTAAAATGTCAACTTCAGCTACCTAGAATTTCTTCATTTTCAGCCCTAAAAATACACTGGAAACTGCTGAGAATCCCATTGAGAAGCCACTGAAATCCACTCAGAAATCCCACTTGAAAAACTCAAAAATTCCTTCATTAAATTGGGTCTCTTCCCAACTAATTTTCTAACGTATCAGATCCTTAGTTGACTAAGCTTCCGATGTTTCGACGACCCAAACAACAAATTTCTTCCGACGCTCATCGGCGATCTCATCAACTAATATTTTCCAACGTTTCGGGTCGATCTTCCTCTGGCTTCCAACATGTCGGTAGTCTGAACAACTAAAGTTTTTCGATGTGTCAGTGGCCCCATCATCTAAAGTTTTCCGATGTTTTCATACTTAGAAAATTTTGCAAATTCTCTTTCATCGTCCGCCACCGCATCGGCTGCTCCATCAGCTAAAATTCTCCGACGCTTTTAACACTTCGGAAAAACTTCGTTTACCTCCGCGTCGGCTACCCGATTAACTAAAATTTACTGGCATTTGGTGGTCTTCGGGAGAACTCCATCGACACTACGGCTTCGCATCAGTGATCAACATCCAATGATTTCCTTACAAAGGAAAATTTTTGGCAAAACTTCCTTTTATATGCTAGCACCACATCTGCTCTATCACCCTTATCCTGTCAATGTATCTGCATTTTCATCACCTTTATTCTGCTGACATATCGGCACCTTCATCATCTATTTTCTGTCACCGTTGCAGCACCTTCATTCCTTTCCAACCAAAAGTCTTAGCACTCTTATCCTCTAATTTTCTCCGATGTTTTTCTGCTGCATCGGCTGCTTCATCGTCTAATTTTTTCTGACGCTTCTACGACCTTCTAGTGATCTCCACCAGCACTATGGCTCCTCGATCAACTAAAATTTTCCAATGATTTCCATACTTAGATAATTTTCGGTGAAAATTTATTTTTCGGCTCCGGTGTCAACTTTTTACCTCCGGCGGTATCGAAAACCCTTTCGCCTAAATATGGCGATGTTTCGGCGATCTTCCACCAAATTGAGCCGACGCGTCGGCTCCAAATTCTTCTCCTTTCCGCCGAAATATTGGAATTCGCTCCATATAGATGAGCCGACCTTTCATAGGTCTTCATCTGAATTCTTCCGAAACATCCCAACACTTAGAAAGTTTTCAACTTTCACCCACGTCGGCTCCATCTTCCCTTTCCTGTCACTTTGTCGGCTCAAACTTCCTCTCTTTTTCGCCGCTGTTGCGGCTCAAACCTACCGATCCAGCCGATGTATCAGCTTAGAGTTCATCTATTTTTTTCCGCCGTTGTGTCTCTATCAAATAGATTTTTGACTACATGAGCCGACGTATTGTTGGTTCCATCCACTAGTCTTCTCCGACGATCCGATGATCCGACACTTAGAAATTTTCATTTCCGTGGGTTCTCGTTGGCCTACCTTCTGCTGCAGTGATTCGGGCATCAGAGAAGCTTCAGACTAAGTCCTCTGACATATCGGATGGGCTTCAGCCTAAGCCATCCGATGATTTTAACACTTAGACAAAAAAAAATTAAAATTTCCTGTCATTCATAGATTTCTTCTGATTTCTGCTCGGAAGAGGGAAACCTTCCTCTACTAGCTAATTCTTTACGACCCATTCAGGCCCATGCTTCAAAATTTTCTCTGATACCACTCTATAACATCCCCAATCCTCTGACCGACGAAGAGGATGCTACAATGCCATTGACCATCTGGGAAAACTACCCCATGAACATGAACATATATAAAACCGAAATGCTTGAACATAAAACATGCTAAGATGCATAATCATTCACATACACAACAGAAGCAAACATACATTCCTTCAGGCATTCAACATGTTCATCATAAATCATTAAAATTAAATGTGATTGCAGAAGTGAAATGGACAAGAATACTTGTAACACCCCGGTTTTGACCCCATTGCATTAAATGTACATGATGTATATATTGTAATGAATCATGATGTGGAGCTAAAGGCAAAATACCCACCATCAATTTGGTTGTGTTATGTTTCGATGAATGAAATCGTTGCCGATGGTATATCGTGGTATACGACACATATTAGTTGGCATCATGTAAATATGATTTTTAATTAAATAAACCCCAACCAGCTATGTCACTGCAACCATATTGAAAATGGCATGATTTTCTTAAGGATAAGGAGGGGGCATGTTAAACCTTGAGCCCATTGGGGAAAAGCCATGTGTCACCACCCTTTTTGTTTTGCTCACCTTACCTTGTCTCATCCAACTACCACCTTAAATGTTTTGCTGATTAGTTGGGGAAGTTATTGCTGGGGAGTTGAGTGTGGCAGGACTGTAATTCCTTGCCAACATGCACACTCCACCAGCAAATCGAACCCCATGTTGGGAAGGAAAAATGACTACGCCCATCATTCCACTCTCTCCATGATGGTGCGGGGCACTCTTCCACACTTTCCCACTCACCATTCTTGATTTTCGTCCATCCTCACGCAGAGAGAGACATCATGTTCCTCACATGGAGGACTCTTTCTATTTGGTCTCATGCAGCAAGGAGGAGAGTCATTTTTTTCTTTCATTCACGTTTTTACAGAGGGGTATATGTGGTTCCTATACGGATTTGTGGTCTACATGTATGTTTTTCCTCATGCACAGGATGGGAGTCTAATTTCTTTCCCCAGTGCAGACTGTGTAATTTTCCTGGTTGCTTCATCCCATTGTGGAGGCAGGAGCTGAGGTCTTCCCCATGTTGTTCGTTGCTATTGTTTCCCCATATTTTGTTGGTTGTGTTCTTCCTATGTGTTGGGCTACTATAGGTTGTTATGGAGTCATTTTGGCCATGATAGGGCCAAGAATGACACAAGAGTTGCTTTCCCCTATCCAAGCTATGAATAGCTTGTTTGGTTGCGTGTATGTAGTGGTTGGTATTTGGACTGTGTCGAAGTGGGGATGAGGGATTGGTTTGATTGATAAACTTGGTGTGTTTGAGAGCCACACAGACAGAGCTAGAGGGCTGGATTTCTTCTCCACAACCCCTGAATAGCATTGGAAGGGAGGTCAGGTCCTGAGGGACTGTGTAGCAAAGAAGGGACTGATTTCCTTGTGTTGGGTGTGTGTGGGTGTTCTAGAAGCCATGATAGTTCTAGTGTAGGTTTCCTTAGCTCTACAATGAGCTCACCAACTTAGAAAATAGCCTTTCCCACCTCCATGATGGCTTGATAAAACCAACTATGTTGGCTTGGCTGATTTGTGGATGGCCTGATAAACCCAACTGTGTTGGCTTGGATGATCTGCTCTTTTGTGTATCCTTGGCTATGTGTAAGCCTACTTGTTCCTTATTCCATGGGGAATCATGCCCTACTTGGGAGTGGCAATGTTGCTGAGAGATTAAGGAGCACGCTGGCCTATGGTTGGGTGGAACATTGCAGCGACGTAGCTGGTTGCGGGATGAATCCTTTATAAGATAAGTATTTTGACCATTTTGTCTCTGCATTTATATTTATTGTTTAATGAATGATGATGAACATGTTGAATGCTTGAATGAATGTATGTTTGCTTCCCCTGTGTATATGAATGATTATGCATCTTAGCAAGTTTTATGTTTTAAGCATTTTTATTGCAGTTTATATGTATGTACATGTTCATGGGGATTTTAGCCCAAATGTTTAATGACATCGTAGCATCCTCTTTGCTGGTAGGAGGGTTGGGGACATTACATTATGGTATCAGAGCCTACAGGTTGTAGCATGGGCCTCTATGGGCCATGAAGAACCAGTTAGCAGAGGCAGGTTTCCTTCCTCCCAGAAGAAAATCGCTGAATGACAAGAAAATTCATAAAAGTTGCCTAAGTGCCTGAATCGGTGGCTCATCGGAAGACTAAGTGGGAAGCTCTTTTGATGCAGTGAAGAGCTAGTCTGAAGGCCACCCAAAAAAGATAGTCGAAAGAAAAATGGGAAAAATTTTCTAAGTATTCGTCGGCCATTGGCCAACATTAGTGGATGTGGGAGCTGCAGTTTCAACGGAGATCAGCCAAAGACTGCTGAAACACCGACTCAATTTAGTTGAGGGAACACCCGATATCAACTATCGGTCATCGACGACAGTTAGTTAATGAGATAGCCAAGACACCAGCAGGTTCCTGAAGTAATTTTCACCGCAATATTCTAGGTGCTCGTCGGACCATTCGTGAACTTTAGTCGAGTGGATCGGCAACATTTAGCTGATGAAATAGCCGACACCATGGTAGAAGAAAGGGGAAGGTTCGTCGGAAGGGAGCTACATTGGAAAAAATTAGTGGATTGAACGGAGAAAATTAGAAGATGTAAGCACCAAAACGACAACGAAAAACACAGGAGGTTAGTTGGTGAAGCCGCTGACAGTGGCAACAGAAAGAGGATTAACGAGAAAATTTTGAAAATTTTTCTAAGTCATGAAACCATCGGCGATTGGTGAAGTTTAAAGGATTAGATCGTCGATGATTAGGCAATGAAGTCGTCAAAACATCATCGTCATTGGTGAAGATCAATGGAATGGATTGGCAATGATTAGTTGTTCGAATAGTCGATACATCGAAAAACATTAGTTGTTTGGACCATCGACACATCGGTGAAATTTAGTTGACGAGAGCGCTGACACATCGAAGAAAAATAGAAGATCAGATTGCCGATACGATAGAGTAGATTAGTGGTTTGAGCCACCGATAAATCGAAAAATTTTAGTTGTTTGGGATTTCATTTTTGCGGCTGCCATGTGGACTAGCACCCTAATGGTTAGAGGCTTCAACCACCGATAGTGGATAGAGATTCCGACAACCAATGAGTTTATGGTCTGCGAAACCCGCAGTGGGATTACTACCCACAGTTGTGGCTACCTAAGGGACTGTCCACCCGATGGATAGTGCATCTGATTGTCGATATGCAGTAGTCCTTGGCATCACCGATAAATAATAAAGACCAGAAGCTGAGACAACTGGGGATCCAATACAGCAGAAAACTTTACTTGTTGGAGTTGTTGATACATCGAACGATGTTATTTATTAGGGTTTCCAATGAGTGCCAAGGGAGTTTCTAGATTGGATCACCAAAACGTCAGAAATTCTGTTGGGAAGAGGTTCGATTAGGCCAAAGGAAAATTGGGTTTTTCAGTTGGATTTCTCAGCAAATTCCAGCTGTTTTTTAGTGGATTTTTTGGTGAATTGTCAGTATATTATAGGGTTGAACAAAAAGATAATTTTTGTGTGTTTAAGAAAAACTGTTATTTATAATTTTTCTCCAGGAGAAGGTAAGTAATGCCAGTTTATCTCAATGTTATGCATCTAACAGTTGTGTCACTAACACATTTGCAGAATCATAGACACCTTCAAGGGAAGTATTCCTGATAGTGTAGCTTGATAAGTGAGTGGTGGTTCAAACATGAGAACCCATGACGGATATGATGCTTGGGATTCCTACGAGTGCACGCAAGATGCCATGGGAGAAAATGTTCAAATAGGAAATGATGACATAGATTCTAATGGAAGGAGGTTCCAAGAGACACGGTCATATGTTGCAGCCACCACAAGAAGCTTAATTAAATCCCAAGAATAGTTGCATCAGTTGAATGCTACTACGTTGTAGAGTTTGATGGACTTGTAAAGAAAGATAGAATCTGGGCGGGGTACAGAAAGACCGAAAGGCAGTAAGACCAGTACTAGGAGAAGGAGAAAGACTTCTAGTGGGTCATCTAACTCTGAAGAATCCAGTAAGGATTCATGTTAGAATAACCAACCCATAGTTAGCTACCTTAGACATTAATTAATCCATTTTTGTCTTATTTTCCTAGTTTTTATGTTCCATCATATGCAAGTTGTCATCTACACATCCATAGTGGTCAAACTTGCTAATTTCGACTCATGGAGCGCTTGGGAAAGCTCATGGAATCAAATCTGCTTTATTCCTGGCCTTCCTAGCACCCTTCTGCTTTTTCTGCTTTATGGCCTTCTTTTTTAGTGCTTTAAGGCAATTGGGAAAGTTTGACTAGGTGAGGTTAACTAGTTTTTTGTCCTCCACATCCTCCACTCTTTTCTCCTATGAAAAGCATGTATGAGTTGTCCTTCCATTACCTCTTAGCTTGCCTAAGTGCTTTTTCAAATTCGTGAGCTCCTTGACAGTTTTGGAAACTACTTTATGCACCTATGGGGGATTTGCTTAGTTTTAGTAAGCCTGCTTTTGACTAGATTCGAATTGCCTCTTCATGCATTAGAATCCATTATGTAACTATTTATTGTGGAAGCCTATGATATTATAGGGTTGGCTATTGTACACTAATTTAATACAGTTTAGTGTTAAGCTCCATATTCAGTCTCTTTTGTGAGTGATTTTGCATGTACAATTGATAATTGTTGTGAGTAAAATTGTTGTATCACTGGGTTCAATTTCCACATGGTATCAGATCCTTTGTAGATTGATTTCTCTCCTTCCAATTTTTTTCGCAAGTTCGACATCATTGACTAGGAGCATTCTACAGACTGCCGTGACAATTTCTGAGCTATGGATCAATCTCAGAAGATCATATTGACTCCATTTAACTTATTTGAATGGAAAGAAGAGATGGAGATACTGTTGAGAGCAAAAGGCATCTATAGAGTGACTATGGAAATAGAAGCAGAGCCCAATGCAGCTGCAGAGAAGATAAAATGGCACAATAGGAGGGCTAAGGCCTATGGTCTCCTATGTCTGAGCATATCCAGAGACCTCCTTTTCCATCTTGATGGATTGAAATCACTCGATGAAGTATGGGAGAATCTTACTGATCTTTTTGGAAAGACAGATGAGACGAGGGGACATCAAATAAAAAATGAATTGATCTCCCTGATTCGAAATAGCTTTGAATCCCTGCAACTCTATTTATCCAAGTTCAAAGCACTTGTTTTGCAGCTAAAACAATGTGGGATTGAAAAGAAGGATGATCAGTTGGTCTTGGCCATACTCTCGAAGCTTGACCCTGACTATTCAGTGTTTTTTTATACCTTCTATGCAACAATGTTGACAGCTCGAATCTGGAAGATGCCTAGCCTTGCAGATTTCATGGAATCTCTCACACAAGAACAAGACAAACTGGTGATGATGGGCACCATCAAACCATCCAAAGACCAAGATCTGGTTGATGGAGATTCAAGGGTGGATTCAAAAAGCAAAAATAAATCTAAAAAACGACCTGAGCAAAAGAGAGACAAGAACAAGTCTCCAGAGGAGCCTCAAGGTTCCAAGAAGAACTACCAGAAGAAGAAAAACAAAGGAGAAATGAGCAAGTGCGCATACTGTAGTAAGGGAAATAATACTAAGAGCTCCTACATGAAGAAGCAAATAGACATGCTGACCCAACTCCTGGAGAATAATGGAATCTCCCTTCGAGATAACTCAAAGAAGAGGGAAGGAGGATCAAGTTCAGAAGATAGAGAGAGAGAGTTCATGCATTGGTTGCTGGCACATCAAGATCACCTAGTTTCATCATTTATTCTGGAGCTTCAAGTCATATGGTTTTGACCAAGGAGGCATTCACCTCACTTGACATGTCGAAAGGTCCACCAATAGTACTGGGAGATGACTCTCTCACTGAAAGTTTGGGCAAAGGGAGGATTGATTTTGATCATGGTCAGTTCAGCAATGTGTTGTATGTTCCTGGTCTTGCCTCCAACCTCTTATCAGTGTATTAGATGACCCACATTGGGTCTCCAAAGAAGGTCATATTCTCCCCTAATGAAGTTGAGATCACAGAGATCTCAAGTGGCAAAGTCATTGCAAAAGGAGTTGCAAATCATACTTTGAAGGTATACATGTTCTCACACTTCCTACCCTACTCAAACCCCTCTACTCTTCTGATTCATGCTAATGAGGCAAGCAAGCTTTGGCATGAAATATTTGGCCACCTAAATTACAAGTATCTTTCTGATCTTAGTTAAAAAGAGATGGTCATAGGGTTACCCAGGATAAAATTTTCCAAAGGAGTCTGCCAAGGTTGTATCCTAGGAAAACACCCAGAGCATAAATTTGAGAGAGCTAGTCATGAGAGAACCTTTGCACCCCTCAAGTTGATCCACGGTGATGTTTCTAGCCCATTCCCTCATATGTCCATGATTCAATCCAAATATGCATTGACTTTCATAGATGACTTTTCCATGTATTGCTGGGTTCACTTCCTGAAACACAAGTCTGAAGTTTTTGGCCTCTTCAAAGTCTTTAAGGCTTTGGTTGAAAACCAGTATGGGAGGAAAATCAAGGTCCTCAGATCTAACAATGGTGGTGAATATGTAAAGTCTGAGTTTATTCAATATTGTGCAGATGCAGGTATTTAGATGCAGCATTCTATCCCTTACACACCACAACAGAATGGTGTTGCTGAGAGGAAGAACAGATCACTGAAGGAGATGGCAACATGCATGATGGAGGCCAAAACTTTGCCACCAAAGTACTAGGCCGAAGCTATAAATTGTGAAACCTATATATAGAATAGGGTGCCTCATAAACAACTTGATGGTATGACTCCTTTCGAAACATGGAGTGGGAACAAGCTAGATGTGACCCATTTCAGGATTTTTGGCTCAAAGGCTTGGGCTAGAATTCCAACAGAAAAGAGGAAGGCTTTGCCGCCCCAAATCCAAGAGTGTCTATTTGTTGGGTACTCTGAAGATTCAAAAGGATACAAGCTTATAAATTTGAGCACAAACAAAGCCTTCATTGAAAGGTGTGTTCAGTTTCAAGAAGAACCCCTAGCAGCAGTGGAAGTTGGAGAAGCCTCTTCACCA
>LPNX010066893.1:95661-145841 GCA_001517045.1 Pseudotsuga menziesii
ACATGATGATTCTGATATTTCTGATAGTGATGAGTTTATTGCATATCCTAACATCCCTACAAGGCCAAAATGGGAAGCCAAGACCATTCATGCAGCAGGAGAGCTAGCTGGGAATCCTAATGACCCTAGGAGGACTAGATCTCAACTTCAGAGTGCTCTATGCATGAAGGATCCTATGTTTGCTGAGAAATGCTATCTGATGGTGGAATCAGATCCTCATACATATGAATATGCAGAAGGATATCCATTATGGAAAACAGCCATGAAGGAAGAGTTCATCTCACTCTAGAAGAGCAACGCTTGGGAGCTGGTTGATCTTCCCCCAGGGAGGAAACTAGTTCAGTGTAACTGGGTGTACAAGACCAAATTTGCTGCTGATGGTTCACCTTTGAATTACAAGTATATATTGGTAGCCAATGGATACTCACAGGTTCATGGCATAGATTACAATGAGACCTTTGCACCAGTGGCAAAGATGGACTCCATCAGGCTAGCCTTAGCCATTGCAGCTTCAAAGAAATGGGAGGTAAATCACATGGATGTAAAGTGTGCCTTCCTGAATGGATATCTCATTGAAGATATATAAATGCAGTAGCCTCAAGGATTTTCTACTGACCCATCTCTTGTGTGCAAGCTAAGGAAGTCATTGTATGGGCTAAAGAAAGCCCCCAGGGCTTGGTATGCCAAGATTGATAGCTTCTTTCTATCACTGAATTTTGTTCGATGCAAATCATATCCAAATGTCTATTTGAATTTGATTAATGGCTCATTAATGATCATTGTGTTATATGTTGATGACCTCCTCATTACAGGAAGCTCAAAGGATGAGATTGCTTCCTTGAAGAGTGCAATGAACCAAGCCTTCTCCATGACAGATTTGGGGCTCTTAAGCCAATTCTTGGGGCTTGAGATTGCTCAAAACAAATCTAGAATCAAGGTACACCAGTCCAAGTATGCCTTGGAATTGTTGAACAAATTCAGAATGAAGGATTGCAAGCCAAGCAAGACTCCTTTCCTTTCAGGAGTGAAGCTTGAAGAAGCTGATTCTTCACCTATGGTAAACAATACACTGTATAAGCAATTGATTGGATGTTTTTTGTAACTTACACATACTAGAGCTGATATTTATTATGCATTAAGTGTGGCTTCTAGATACATGGATCAGCCTCATGAGATCCATTGGAAAGCAGCCAAAAGGATCCTTAACTTTGTTCAGGGAACAAGGACACATGGGATCTTCTATAAAGCAAAATCTGATCTTGATTTGATTGGGTTTACTAACAGTGATTGGCCAGGTGATAGCACAGACAGAAAGTCCACATAAGGATATGTGTTCATGCTTATATAAGGGCCAATCAGCTGGTCAAGCAAGAAACAGAGTGCCATTGCACTCTCATCTACAGAAGCAAAGTACAGAGGAGTTGTTAATGCAGCAACTCAATGTTATGGTTGCAGGGGTTACTTGGAGAGTGTGGCTTCGAATCAGAGTACCATTCGAATCTGCAATGATCCAGTTCAGAAGCAGAGAACCAAACACATTGAGATCCATATGCACTACATCAGAGAGCTTGTGCATGATGGCACCATTCACCTACTCTTCTATTCATCTTCAGAACAAGTAGCTGATATCTTCACCAAAGCATTTTGTGAGAAGACCTTCAGCAATCTCAAATCACTGCTGGGGATTCCTGATCATGCTGTGAAGCATGAGTGAAGACAATATTTCCAAATTTTGTTTTACAGTCCATGTTTATGGGAGGATTTTCCCACTAGGTTTTTGCCTCTTTCCTTGGTTAAATGGACATGCAGTATGTAAAGGGTGACTAAGGCTTGTTTCTAGACCCTATAATTTTCTGATATATTACTCATAATTCAGGCTTAAGGGGGGGTGTTAGAATAATCAACCCATATTTAGCTACCTTAGACATTAATTAATCCATTTTTGTCTTATTTGCCTAGTTTCTATGTTCCATCATATGCAAGTTGTCATGTACACATCCATAGTGGTAAAACTTGCTAATTTTGACTCATGGAGCACTTGGGAAAGCTCATGGAATCAAATCTTCTTTATTCCTGGCCTTCCTAGCACCCTTCTACTTTTTATGCTTTATTGCCTGCTTTTTCAGTGCTTTAAGGCAATTGGGAAAGTTTGACTAGGTGAGGTTAACTAGCTTTTTGTCTTGGAGATCCTCCACTCTTTTCTCCTATGAAAAGCATGTATGAGTTGTCCTTCCATTACCTTTTAGCTTTCCTAAGTGATTTTTCCAATTCATGAGCTCCTTGATAGTTTTGGAAACTTCTTTATGCACCTATGGGGGATTTGCTTAGTTTTAGTAAGCCTGCTTTTGACTAGATTCGAATTGCCTCTTCATGCATTCGAATACCTTATGTAACTATTTATTGTGGAAGCCTATGATATTACAGGGTTGGCTATTATACACTGATTTAATATAGTTTAGTGTTAAGCTCCATATTTAGTCTCTTTTGTGAGTGATTTTGCATGTACAATCGATAATTGTTGTGAGTAAAATTGTTCTATCACTGGGTTCAATTTCCACAATTCAAGCTCATATTCTTGTAAAATAAAAAGAAAGAGACACCATAGGGATCACTCTCAGGATTAATTTAAGAAGGCTAAACCTCCTACATTTGATGGTGAGGTAAAGACTGGATAAGAGGTTGAAACTTGGCTTCTTGGGATAAAGAAGTATTTCCAAGTTCAGGATTATTCGGGAAACATGAAGGAAAGAGTTTCCATAATCAATCTGAATGGAAGGGCATCCATTTGGTGGGAACACTTAAAGCAAGTAAAGAGGATCAATGAAAGGAGACTGAAGTGGAAATAGTTCAAGAAGTATTTCAAGCAGAAATACCTCTCTGACAAGTATTATGATGACAAGATCAAATAATTCCATGAGCTGAGATTGGGAGAGAAGACCATGGAAGAGTATGCAAATAAGTTCTTGGAACTATTGAGGTATGTCAGGTACATCAAAGATGAAAAAGTGAAGGTCCAGTGGTTTCTGAGTGGATTGCCCCAGTCTTACAAAGATAGGATTGAGTTTTACAAACCTAGAACTCTTGAAGAAGCAATACAGAAAGCTAAGTATTGCTATGACCAAAGCAAAGGTAAAATCAATTACCATAAGGCATGAAAGGACAAGAAGAATGAGAAGTTTAACCAAAGAAAGAAAGGTTTCAAACCTTCTAACTTCAGGAATCAGCAGAAGCAGCCATCCCAAGCTACGAGTAAACCAGTTGGAGTGACAGGAGAAAATCCTAAGGATCCACAACAGAATAGACGGCCACTTCAATGTTGGAGATGTGGAGGACCCCACATGTGCAGAACTTGTCCACTTGAGAATGAGAGTGCAAGGCTAGCTTACAGCATTCAAGAAGCAGAAACAGTGGGTCAAGTAGCAAGGGTAGTCCCTAGGATTTGTGCAGCATTGGAGGACCGCCAGGAAGATCACCAGTCAACGGTGGTTGAAGTTTCAGTTTAGATTGTTGAGTAATCTGTTTCTATTTTGATTGACCCTAGTTCTACTCACAGTTACATTACTCCTAGAGTAGTGGAGATTTGTTCTTTTAAGAAAGTAAAGCATAAGAAATCTTGGTTAGTTCAGCTAGCCACTGGAACTAAGAGAAAAGTTAGTGAAGTGGTAGAGAAATGTCCATTGGTTATGAATGGGTTGGTCACTTATGTAGATCTGAATGTTCTACCACTTGGTTCCTATGATGTTCTCATTGGAATGGATTCATTGGAAGCTCATAGAGTGAAGCTTGACTGTTACAATAAGACTTTCGAATGCATAAATGAAGAAGGAAACCCAGTAGTTGTGAAAGGTATTCCAAAGGTGATTTCAGTAAGGCAGGTTTCAGCAATGTAGTTAAAGAAGTTATGTAGGAAAGGTTTCCCATTGTATGCAGCTCATAGTTTGGAGGCATCCAAAGCTAAAACTCCTAGGTTGGAGGACTATCAGGTGTTACAAGAATTCAAGGATGTGTTTCCTGATGATATTCCAGGGATTTTTCCAAAGAGGGACATTGATTTCACAATTGAACTTGTTCTAGGAGCAGCACCAGTGTCCAAGGTACCTTACAGGATGAGTACACTGGAGATTCTAGAGTTGAAGATGCAACTGCAAGAGTTGATGGAAAATAAGTATATCAGGCTGAGTGTGTCTCCTTGGGGAGCACCAGTTCTATTTGTAAAGAAGAAAGATGGTACACTCAGGTTGTGTATTGATTATAGACAATTGAACAAGGTTACTGTGAAGAATAAATATCCTTTTCCTAGGATTGATTACCTCTTTGATCAAATGAGTGGAGTAAGGGTATTTTCCAAGATTGACTTGAGGTATGGTTACCATTAGGTGAGAATCAAGGATGAAGACATTCATAAGACAGCCTTCAGAACAAGGTATGGACATTATGAGTTTGTAGTGGTACCATTTGTTCTGACAAATGTATCAGCTACAGTTATGTTCCTTATGAATAGTGTCTTCAACAGGCATTTGGACAAGTTTTTTCTTATTTTCCTTGATGACATTATTGTTTATTCTAAGAATGAGGAAGAACATGAAGAGAATTTGAGATTGACATTGCAATTGCTTAGGGAACATTAACTGTATGCAAAGCTGAGCAAGTGTGACTTCTATAGAGACAAAATTCAGTATTTGGGTCACATTATCTCTGAGGAGGGTATATCTATGGACCCTGAAAAGATTGAGGCCATTATGAATTGTCCTACTCCAAGAAATATAAAAGATGTAATATCTTTTATGGGACTTGCAAGATACTATAGGAGATTCATTGAGGGATTCTCCAAATTTGCACATGCCATCACTTCTTTTCAAAAGAAGGGGATAAAGTTTGAATGGTCATCAAGGTGTGAAGAAAGCTTCCAGCAGCCGAAGAATCTTCTCACCAGTGCACCAGTATTGAAAGTCGCAGGTCTAGAGAAATATTTTGTGGTATGTACCGATGCATGCGGACAAGGGCTTGGAGGAGTCCTTATGCAAGACAACCACATGATATGTTATGAGTTAAGAAAGATGAAGGAGCATGAGAAAAACTATGCCACTCATGATCTAGAGCTTGCAGCCATAGTACATCCTCTCAAGATGTGGAGGAATTACTTGATGGGTAAAAGATTTGAGCTGAGGATGGACCATTGTGGTCTGAAGTATCTATTTGATCAGCCTACACTGAATGCTAGGCAGGCGAGATGGCTGGAGTTTTTATGTGAGTTTGATTTTGAAATCAAGCACATAAAGGGAAAAGAGAATAAGTTGTTGATGCACTCAGTGGGAAGGTGCAGGACATGCATGTGGCAATTGTTAGTATTTGCCAGTCAAATTTGAGGTAGCAGATTATTGATCATGCTGCTGGAGATGAATTGTATGAGCTGGTAAAAGACAAATTGCAGCAGCAAAGTCTTAAGAAGAGGTATGAGGGGTATAAATTGGAAAAAGATGGACTTCTTACTTATAAAGGAAGAATTTATATTCCAAATGTAGCAGAGTTGAGGAGAGTTGTCATGGGTGAAATCCATCAAACCCCATATTCTGGTCACCCAGGATACTAGAAGATGATTACTATAGCCATAAAATAGTACTTTTGTCTAGGAATGAAAAAGGACATGGCTGAATACATTTCAAGGTGCATGAAGTGTCAGCAGGTAAAGGTTGAGCATCAACACCTAGTAGGTTTGTTGCAGCCTTTGCCAGTTCCAGAATGGAAATGGGAAGTTATCTCCATGGATTTTATTACAATATTTCCGATGACTTGGAGACAACATTATTCCATCATGGTTGTGGTGGACAAGTTGACAAAGGCAGCACATTTTATACCGGTGAAGTCTACGCATAAGACCGATGCAATTGAAAATATATTCATGAGGGAGATTTTCAAATTGCATGGATTTCCTAAGGTAATAGTTTCTAACCGAGATTTCAAGTTCACTTCCAATTTTTGGAAGGGGTTGTTTACAGATTTGGGTACAAAGCTAAGCTTCAGTACTGCATACCATCCTCAGATAGATGGCCAGATAGAGAGAGTCAATCGGGTTCTTGAAGATATGCTTCACATGTACATGACGAACAAACCAACCAAGTGGGAAGATTACTCACACTTGGTAGAGTTTTCTTATAACAATGGACAGCAAGCATCCTTGGGGATGAGTCCGTATGAAGCTTTGTATGGAAGAAGGTGTAGGACACCTGTGACATGGGACAATCCAGTGAACAGGGTTGTGCTTGGTCTGAAATTGCTCAAGGAAATGGAGCAAGAGGTTGTAAAAATTAGGCAAGATCTAAAAGCAGCACAGGGCAGACAGAAAAGCTATGCAGATAAGCATAGGGTGAACAAAGAGTTCAGTGTTGGGGAGTTCCTTGAAACTTGGAAGTTGTGCCAACTTCTGTCACCAAGATATTGTGGGCCGTTTGAAGTGCTTGAAAGAATAGGGCTAGTTGCATATAGAATTGCATTTCCTGCCAGCACTAGAGCTCATAATGTTTTTCATGTTTCCTTGCTTAAGAGATATGTACATGATCCTAACCATGTGATATATTGGGATGTGATTCAGGTGGAACCCGAGGGAGAGTTCTGAACTGAGGCAATGCGCATCCTTGACAGGAAGGTCACAATGCTCTGGAACTGAGCCATAAATCATGTTAAGGTGAAATGGGAGCACTACAGACCAGAAGAGGCTACATGGGAGCTAGAGGATGCCATGTGATTGGCACATCCATTTTTTTTCAATTCTACGGAACACTAAGGCGATACCAGTGTAGCATTTTGTTCAATTTTGTAGAGCAGTGAGGAAAGTGCTATTGAAGGGGGCGGGGAATGTAACACCCCGGTTTTGACCCCGTTGCATTAAATGTACATGATGTATTTATTGTAATGAATCATGGTGTGGAGCTAAAGGAAAAATCCCCACCATCGATTTGGTTGTGTTATGTTTCAGCAAACAGAATCGTTGTCGATGGTATATCATGGTACATGGCACATATTAGTTGGCATCATGTAAATATGCTTTTTAATTAAATAAACCCCAACCAGCTATGTCACTGCAACCATATTGAAAAGGGAATGATTTTCTTAAGGATAAGGAGGGGTAATGTTAAACCTTGAGCCCATGGGGGAAAATCCATGTGTCACCACCCTTTTTTTTTTGCTCACCTTACCTTGTTTCATCCAACTACCACCTTAAATGTTCTACTGATTAGTTGGGGCAGTTATTGCTGGGAAGTGGAGTGTGGCAGAACTGTCAGTCCTTGCCCACATGCACACTCCACCAGCAAATCGAACCCCATGCTGGGAAGGAAAAATGACTACGCCCATCATTCCACTCTCTCCACGATGGCGTAGGGCACTCTTATGCACTTTCCCACTCACCATTCTCAATTGTCGTCCATCCTCACGCAAAGAGAGATGTCATGTTCCTCACGCGGAGGATTCTTTCTGTTTGCTCTCATGTAGTTAGGAGGAGAGTCATTTTTTGCTGTCATTCAATGTTTTACAGAAGGGTAGCTATGGTTCTTATACGGATTTGTGGTCTGCATGTATGTTTTTCCTCATGCATAGGATGGGAGTCCGATTTCTTTCCCCAGTGCAGACTGTGTAATTTTCAAATTTGCTTCATCCCATTATGGAGCCGAGAGCTAAGGTCTTCCCCACGTTGTTCGTTGCTGTTGTTTCCCCATATTTTGTTGGTTGTGTTATTTCTATGTGTTGGGCTAGTGTAATTTGTTATGGAGTCGTTTTGGGCATGATAGGGCCAAGAATGACTCAGGATTTACTTTCCCCTATCCAAGCTGTGAATAGCTTGTTTGGTTGCATGTATGCAGTGGTTGGTATTCAGACTGTGTTGGAGTGGGGATGAGGGCTTGGTTTTCTTGATAAACCTGGTGTGTTTGGGAGCCACACATATAGAGCTAAAGGGTTGGATTTCTTCTCCACAACCCTTGTATAGCACTGGAAGGGAGATCAAGGCTTGAGGGACTGTGTATCAGAGAAGGGAATGATTTCCTTGTGTTGGGTGTGTGTGCGTGTTCTAGAAGCCATGCTAGTTCTGGTGTAGGCGTCCTTAGCTCTGTAATGAGCTCACCAGCTTAGCAATTAGCCTTTCCCAGCTCTGTGATGGCCTTATAAACCCAACTATGTTGGCTTGGCTGATTTGTGGATGGCTTAATAAACCCAAGTATGTTGGCTTGGACTATCTGCTATTTTGTGTATCCTTGGCTATGTGTAAGCCTACTTGTTCCTTATTCCTTGGGGAATCATGCCCAACTTGGGGGTGGCAACGTTGCTGAGAGATTAAGGAGCATGTTGTCCTATGGTTATGTGGAACATTGTAGTGACGTAGTTGGTTGTAGGACAAATCCTTTATAAGATAAGTATTTAGACCATTTTGTCTCTGCATTTATATTTATTGTTTAATGAATGATGATGAACATGTTGAATGCTTGAATGAATGTATGTTTGCTTCCGCTGTGTATATGAATGATTATGCATCTTAGCAGGTTTTATGTTTTAATATTTTTTATTGTAGTTTATATGTATGTACATGTTCATGGGGCTTTTAGCCTGGATGTTTAATGACACCGTAGCGTCTTCTTCACTGGTCGGAGGGTTGGGGACGTTACAATAATTATCTTTAAAAGAGATTGTCCCCAAACCATCTATGTCGCTGCAATGTTCCACCCAACCAAAGGCCAGTGTGCTCCTTGATCTCTCAGCAACGCTGCCACCCTCGACTTGGGTATGATTCCCCAAAGAATAAGGAACAAACAGACATACACATATCCAAGGATACACAAAATATCCAAGCCAACACAGTTGGGTTTATTAGGCCATCAGGGAGCTGGGAAAGGCTAAATGATAAACTGGTGAGCTCATTGAAGAGGTCAGGAATCCTATACTAGAACTAGCCTGACTTCTAGGACACCCACACACACCCAACACCAGGAAATCAGTCCCTTCTCTACTATGCAGTCCCTCAGGCCCTGACCTCCCTTCCAATTCTATTCAGGGGTTGTGGAGGAAGAAATATAGCCCTCTAGCTCTGTCTATGTGGTTCCCCAAACACCCTAGGTTTATCAAGCAAACCAGTCCTTCATCCCACTCCAACACAGTTTGAAGACTGACCACTGCATACACACATCAAAGCAAGGTATTCACAGCTTGAACAGGGAAAAATCGATCCTTGAGTTGTTCTTGGCCCTATCATGGCCGAAATGACTCCATAAAAACCTACAGTAGCTCCAATACGTAATGTAAACCGCAACCAATGAAAAATGTGGGGAAGACAACGGCCCCTGTCTCAACAATGAAGCATGGGAAAAGCACATCCCGGAGTTGGAAGAGAAAACAGACTCTCTACATAAACAGGAGGAAAAACATATGCACAGACCACAAATTGGTATAGGGACACATACACACAGTAGAAAATCACGAATGGCCCTTCACAGGGAAATCGTGGGTGACAGAACACGGCTCCCCAGCTTGCTGCGTGAGTAAAACCAAGAAGAATCCAGTGCGTTAGGAGAATAGAACGTCTCTAGGTGAGGATGGGTGATTCCATCCTGCGTGTGAGGATAGCCAATACAATGGAGAGAATGGAATTCATTTATTGCTTTCCCACACAAAGATGGAGAGACTGCTGGTGGAGTGGGCGTGTGGGAAAGGACTGGCAGTCCTACCACCCACCACTTCCCAGTAATAAATTCCCCCAACTAACGAAAACAGTTTTAAATGGGTGGTTAACACATGGATTTTTCCACATAGGCCCAAGTTTTAATAACCCCCCCCTTATACTTTTCATTATCGTTTCATCGTCGTAGCTGGTTGTAGGTTCATTTTAATTAAAGTGCATATTTACATGATGCCAAAACTATAACGTGCCGAATAGCATGATATACCATTGGCAATGATTCCAATTGCCGAAACATAACACAACCAAATCGATTGTGGGGATTTTTCCTTTAGCTCCTCACCACGATTAATTACAATATATACACCATATAAATTTATTTCAAATGGGGTAAAAACAAGGATGTTACACTAGGACCCTATGTCATAAGGTAGAATACCTGAACAACAACTAGTTGGATTTACTGATTTTGATTGAGATGGAGATTCTGTTAACAGAAATTCCACTTCAGATTATTCCTTCATGCTTCCACAATTTCTGATATGTTGGTCAAGTAAGAAATATCACACTACATCCCTTTCATATGTTGAGGCCGAGTACAGACGAGCAGTGAATGCAGCTACACAATTTGTGTGGTTGTAAGGAATTATTGGAGAACTTGATTTTGCATTTGATTGACCCACTGCCATTTGGTTTGACAATCAAAGTGAAGTCAACATTTCTAGTGATCCATTATAGAGTCAATAGACCAAGCACACTGAGATATATATGCACTACATTCAGTGCTTGGTGCATGAGGAAGTTATATCATGGCATTATTTCCCATATGCAGAGAAAAATACTAACATCTTCAGCAAGAGATTCACAAAGAATACATCCACCTATTTGAGGTCACTCCCTGGAGTGGGTGAAACAAGGTGATGACTAATATTCACTTTCATATTTGGATCCATGTCCATTTTATAAGGGAGGATGTTTTCCCATGAGGTTTTCCTCCTTACCTTGTTTATATGGACAAATAATTTTTTTACCATCTGACATGAGATTTAGTTTCCAAGGCACCAAGTTTTTATGTGATTACACTAAATCTGTCTTAAAGGGGGGTGTTAGAGAATCATACCACCTAGTACCATGGTCACATACACCTAGGACACACTTTAATTTTTTTTGTACTTATGCCATATGGTCCAAACCTTGGTTATGTTGGTCTAGCAAGGTTTTCGGGGGTTTTGGACTCATTAATTCACCCAAGCCCCAAAATTTAATCATTTAAGATACATATACACCCTCATTTATGACATTTCAGTCCTTGGTGCACTCCCACTCCTTAAAACAAGGAAGTGGTTTGACAAGAGGTGCCCATGCATTGTATTTCAATGCTTTTGTCTATTTTGGACCATTTATTGTTTCTTAGAGACACTCCCACTCACCCATGCACTTCATCATGCATAAAATACCATAATTTATGTCCTATCATGCTTCAACCATGTTCACATGTCCATTCATGACCGTTGTATGTGTTTTGGGAGCTCATTGGTCCACCTAGGGGGGTTTGAGGTCCATTCTAAGCCTGCCACATGTATGCCTCAATTTTCCTCCAAAGAATAAAAATTTTCACCTATTTTATTATAATGATGTTCTATACATGTTTACATATTGGAAGGTAATAGAAAATTCAGTTATAGGCACTATTCCTATGTGTTAATTTTTCTCTTTTCGCTATCTTTCTACATAGTTTGTGAAATTCTTGACTTGTGAGGATTCCCTTAGCTCCTATATCTTGTTGTGAATACAATTTTCACAACAGTCCATATACATGAATATAATAAAGGATAGTGTGTAATCCACAAATAATGATAGGAAAAAGTTATTCCTTCTAATAAAAGGATGCTATCAGTGGTAGATAGTGTTTATAATATTTTTAGATATGTAGTAATTGAGCCCATGGTGCCGGTACCATTTTTTTAGTGATTATCTATCCTAATATCGCATCATATACCAGAGTCAGTTTGGAAGTTTGGATAAAGTGTATTTCTCCAAGCAAGCTAGTGACATGATTTGTGTTGAGGTAGTAAAATATAGCAAAACAAAAAGAAGATTAAATAAAGCATTTAATAAGGTTGGAGACATTATTAAGGATAAAAAGTGGAATATTAGACATAATAAGGTTACAATAAAGGATTTGTAAGAAAATATAATGACCTTGAGATTCAAAAAAAACTATGGGTCACAATTCAAATCATTAACTGCAATTAAGGATAATGAGATTTCTAATCTCAAAAGGAATATCAAGATACCTAATGTGCACCCAATTCAAACAACTTAGATCCAACAAGTTGAGAAAGAGAAGGAAGAGTTCTTAGTAACTATAGAGAATTATAAATGTTTTAGAGAAGAAAAGAACAAGAGAATTAGTGAGCTTCCATCAAAGATAACAATACTGGAATTTCAAAAGCTTCCCATATCATAGACTTCCACCTTTTCAGAAATTACATTAGAAGTGACTGGAACAAGCCCAATTTCTTAGGGAAGGATAGAAATCTACTTAAGAACTTGTAAATTAGCCACCAGAGAAATAAGTTGTTGATATTGATGGCATGCAAGAATATGAAACTCCGACTGAACCAACAATGAATTGAGGAATATGCATAGACCAATATCAAATGCCTAGAGGATGACATCAACTAGAAAAATTATAGGATTGTGGATCTAGAAAAGTATGTAAGCAAGAGATATGATAACTATATCACCTTAAAAAATAAGTAGATAATTTGAAGAGCCAAGTTACATCATTACAGGTAGATGCACAACGAGAGGATTTGCTGAGAAGAACAACTTAGGAAGCATGGGATATAATGACACACTTGTTTAACAATAAATTGAGCTTTCTTGAACTGATGAATGCTGAGATGGAAACCTATCAATGAGTAGTGGATGGAATGAAGAAGGTGGATAGTACATTTAGATAAATGCCATAGAGGCTAGATAAACAATAGATTATATGAACATTAGAAGCAACAAATAGTTGGAATATATGAATTTGACAAAAAAAACCTAGGCCGTTAAATTTTCTAAATGGATTATTCATAAGCATACCTTGTATAGACTGATGCAAAACAACACCAAAAGTATAAAATATGATATCCCATATTTCAAGATCATGTTCAATGTAGTGATCAAGATAGGATTTCCTTGATTATGGGATGGGAATGAAAAATATTATCCCAAAGAAGAACATCAAAATATTTTAAGGAAAAAGAGAAGAGAAGAATTGGTGGAAGAAGTGATGGAGGGAGCGATAAGTGGAAATGAGGTTGTAGACATGTTGAATCCTATTTTTCAAATGTGGATATATATTAAATCAATTTTTAAAATAATTTCCACCCCTATCTGATGAGAGACACTCTGAAGCTAAAATATCTTTAGAAAAATTTAGAGCCCACAAGATTCCTTTGGGGAAGGACTGGAAAATACTCATAAGGTATCAAAAAATAGATCTTTTACCACAATTATAGGCTACAAGACAAACATATGGGTGATTGTTGTTATATCTGATTTTACCACACATGGTGAATCACACTTTTATGGCCTTCCCTGTCCTTCTACATACTCCTTAAACCCCATTGACCATTTTTGTACCTTTGATGTTTCCAAGATCATCCCTAAAAACATGCAAAAATTGCCATACATGACTTTTAAACCCTTTCTCGTGTATATACGTGGGTTTGACCCCTAAAACTGCATACATTGGGATGTGTGCAAAAGGCCAAATTCTTTGGGAGTTTTCCTTGATGTGGATCTGACTCACTTGTCTCTCGGCCTTCCATAATCCTTGAGATCGCTCGGATTCGACCTATCATTACCCCATTGAAGAGCTATAAAACGAACCCTTTGGATACATTAAAGGCATGAGGAATTGAGAGCAAGAAAACTATAGTCCATTGTTGCCGGAGCTTATACTTGAGTCTGCATCCCTTTGTCCCTTGGAGCACTTTTGTGTTCTTCCCAAGCTTGCCTTTTGCTTGTGAGCTTGATATCGAGAGATGGAGGATTGAAGTGGTGGAGGCCCAAGTAGGGGACTCAGTTTCTCTGATTCACAGACGTGCTGACAGAGGTTGTCTCTATTGTAATCTTTGTTTTATATTAATAGAAATATCTTTTCCTATCCAATAATGTGTATTTGAATGAATATTTGATCCATGGATGATTTCAAATGCTTATATGTTATTGATTATATATGCTAGATCAGATCTAACATGATTATATATAGCATGCTTGTGTTGTTTATTGAATATTGAGGAAGCAATTTATCAATTCAAGCTGGAGTTGGAAAGCTCAACGGGGATCTACATCAACCGTTCGGAAGAAGGTACGAATCAAGATCCTTTAGTGTTAGATATTTGGTTTCTCTTGCATATAGGAAAGGATTTATTTTTGGAGTCAAGCTGTCCGTTGTGGTACCCCAAGCCATAGGAATTTCTCTCTGTAACAATTGTCTCATTAGCTCAATGTCCAACAAGTACATCCTACACCACAATAGTATGTGAGACAAGCTGCACCACTATCTTTTATTCCACTAGGAATTCCACTACCACTTGGAAATCCAACATACTCAAAATTATTGCAGAGAAAGAGAAAATTTGGTACAACTCCATATTATTCACCAGCTCTATCTCGACAGACTATGTATGTACAAAATTCACCCACTCAAGGAAATAAAAAAGGTGGAGGCTGAAAAATAATTCAAACACAATTTTGTAAAAAGTATTCCTTCAATGTAAAAACTAAATAATGAAAAACTATTTCTGTTCTGTTATGATTCTAATAAGAAGAAAAATAATTTCAAGTGCCTCATAGGCCTATATAATCTATCTCAATATATGATAAAAAGGCTAGCAATTTTATAACTAGAAGTGTTCTTTCTAATTTTGTTGAGTTAGGTGCACAATTTTGCTTTGTAAAGACATGGTTAGAGATTAATGTAATGAAATATTTATCGTTTGTATATCTATTTTATATATGAGAGGATTCATGAGATAATTAATACAATGTATACAATATTATTTTTTTTAGATTGAGCATCATTGACACTTCGTTTAGAATCAAATGTTGAATGTTATCTTTAAAGTTCAAAGTTCATTTGATTATGTTGTAATGTTTAATATATCTTGTGGTTTCCTTTTATATGGATATTTTCTATCTATATTGCATTATTGAAGTGTATTATTGTTTAAAAATCATAAATATATCATGGTAACCCTCTCAAACTATAAATAAATATTGAATTTTGTCCAATACAACTCAGTACGTTCAGAAACTATCTTTTTTCAGTAAATTCACCTATCGATGGTTCCTATTTTTCAAGATTTGTTTTCATCATTTCTCCTCATTACGTTTTCCTATTTGTTCTGCTAAACTTCATGAAATTCCTCTCCCATCAATATTTGCAGTTGTAGTTTTTTTCAAAAACATATTAAATATTTATATCATTCATGATAATGGATTAACCCACAATTTATGTACTGATATAGCTTTAATACCATTAAACATTCAGCCTCATCATGCATAGGCTTGTTCTAATTTCTACCTAGTTCAACTATCATAACTAACAGGTAGGATAGCCTAGACAAATAAATAAATAATATAATATAATATAAAGAAATATAAGTCTAACATTGAAAACCAATATTTTTGCACAGTCAGCCACAAGCTTTATTTGAAAACTAGGTTTTTGGATGAAAAAGTTCATAATAAATTTTTGCATTAAATTTTTTTGTTCAATTATGTTTCTTCAAATTTTTATGCTTAAGTTAGACAATGGGGGATTCCTTAAGGCCAACATTCTAGAAAACCTTGTCCTGTTGACTTTAACACACTATTAGAGATCAGGGTTAGAGATGTTCATAGTACCTTGAGGATTGCATTCATTAATGGTAGGGTCTCTTTTGATTACAATGTTAATAGATTAATGTCCCTTGATTGTTATACATTGTAGTTGACTCAAATTCATATCATTTCTTTGTATGTAACATGATGCATTATGTTACCTTGACACTCACATTAATGGTGAGTTGTATCTTGTTGTTGAAAACATACATCAACGAATGATAATCCAAACAATTGTTTCGATTTTCGACCACAACACATTTATTCACATGGAAATGAATGTATTTATAAAGCAAATTATACCTAAGCATAAATTACTAACATCACCTTAAAAAAATATTTTTAATTTAAGGTTGTAAGGTGGTTTTCTGTAAGTCTTGTATAAATGTATTATTTGTGAATATGAAAATTCCTTGGACTTAGAACTTCTTTCATCCACTTCATTGTTGGAGAAATTAATTAAGAGGTGATTTATATCAAATTTTATTTGGATCTATCAAAGACTATACAATTACATTTTTGTCACTTTGTCTGTCAAAGTATTGAGTTCACATCTTTCCATATTTGAGCAGTCGAATAGTAGTTCTGAAGTCAAGTTCTTAGGTAGAAATAAATTAGAGTCTTTAGTGTAACTCTATAGCTTCCACGAGAAGACAAAATTAAGTTTTTCTATATGTAGTTGAAAAAAATGGAAATCAAAGTTGAAGAGTTAGAGAAGAACATAGCAAAACAGAAAAAGAGAAAAAGAAGAACAAAATTTCAGTGAAGTGTTTGAGAGATCAAGTTGGTGGTCTTTAGAAGTATTGAAATCCCAAGCCTTGTAAAAGGTGAAAAATCCTATTAAAGTTTAAAGTATATGTATGCAACAATAGTCTCCCTATTTTGTCATGGTAATATATATTATAAAGTTTATGTCTTTATTCTCAATAATATTGAATATTGCATGTTGCACATCTTCTCCATAATTACTTGTGTGAATGATATTAACATTTACTATCTATAAAAACAAATCAAGAATATTTGATATTTCACCATTTAAAAGTTGTGCTTTAACTCCGGAGCAACTTTGACACAAGTCTCAGTTAATATGTTTTTGTTTGATATTGTGGGTTTGTCAAAGTATAGTTGTGTAAAAGTTCATCCCAATTTACAAAGTGGTGAAAAGTGTTTTTTCATGTCAAAGTGAATGATATACTTTATACAATAAAAAATAACCTTTTAATATTATAAGCTTGTCGAAGTATGTGTCTATTGAAATAAAAGGTTGTAGGGGTAAAAGTATGTTAGATAGTTATGTCGAAGTTAAACTGAAAGTTGTGACTTGCTAAAGTGAAGTCTGTCACAACCATGTTTGAATACTTATTGAAGTTAATTTGGTTGGATTAAAGACCGTCACAATAAAATCCCATCCAAGTTAATTTGGTTGAAGTAAAACATATCAAAGTAAACTTGTTGAAATAAAGGTTGGCTTTCCCGAATTAAGTGCGTCAAAGTTAAAAAAAAAATAAAAGAAAAAAAAAAATTGAACAGTTCATGTGAAGCAAAGTTTAACTATCACATTGCTTTTCCTAGATCTAGTATCAGAGCAGGCTTAGGAAGAGTATAAAATCTAATAGAAAAATACGAGGGAATTAATTTTAAGGAAATTGAAATTTAAAAAATGACATCCACTTTTGGTGCACAAATGTCAAGTCTTCAAACTTTAAAACTTTTGATCAAGAATTATGAATATTGGTTTCTAACTAAGAACACTATGTTCATAGGTCAATATGTATGGGAAATATACCAAAATGAATATGCAAAACCAATAAATCAGGAAGCATATAATTCTCTCACACAAGATGAGAAGGATGCCTTAAGGGAACAAAGGAAAAAAGATGAAATATATTTGTTCTGCATACATCAAGTAATGAATTAAAACATATCCCCAAGAGTAGCAACAGTAAAGACCGCTAAGGAGGCATGGGATACACTGAAAACTACTTATCAAGGATTGGACAAGGTAAAGTATCCTAAATTGTGATTCCTTAGAAGAGGTTTTGAATCTCTAGCAATGAAAGATACAGAGTTAGTAGAATCATTTTATACTCAATTTGTTAGTCTGATAAATCAAATGAAATCCCATGGAGAAAATATAGATGACAGAAGGGTTGCTGAAAAATTTGTTAGAAGTATTCCCCCAAAATTTGATTCCTTAGGTGTAACTCTAGAAGAAAACAATGATTTGTCACAATTTTCCATTGATGAGTTCTAATTCTCACTCATAATTCATGAATAGATAATCAGTTGATGAAATACATCACTATAAAGTACATTTGTAGCATAGTCATCCATAATTCATAAACTATGCAGGGGGGGATCTAGTTTTAAAGGTAGAGGAAGAAGTTTTTCTATGAGAGGACGCAGTAACAGTTCTACAAATGTCACTGGTAGTGGTGTTGTAGTCACTCAGATCACTATGTTACCAATAATACACATAATGAATAATATAATGATAATAGAGACAAGAGACAAGATAGTAGGTTGAAATAACATCTTATATTACACAAAACACATATGGGTTCATACAAACATCAAACTGAACCAATTTTGTATCTGGATCAATAACCTATTATATATGTTTACAAAATAGTTATTAATAACTACTTGTCTGTTCAGTCGACCGAAATGACCTTTGGAGGCCGACGAAATCTCTAATTAGTCGGCTAACTATTCTAGTCGGCTCATCGACTAGCTCCTCCAACATCTTGCCCAGGAACAAAATCTTCCTTTGTCCCAAAGAAACATGGAAGGCAACAAAAATATCCTGTCAGAAGTAGTTTGCTTCCAATTTTTTTGTCTTCATGGGTTTTGCAGTTGAATAGATGGTCGTTTCTGTAGTAACTTTCACAGTATCATGTAGCAAATCAGAATAGATGAAATCGCCAGTTTGTTTGTGGAGCTGTATTTTATCAGGGACTCTAATTTTATCCAGCTTCACCTCCATCTCAGACACCTTTTTATCACTCACCACAACAAATTTTAGTGTATTTCTCTCTACATCCCGAGTAGAAACCAATAATTTTTTTTGATTAATTAATTTTCTAACTCTGGGAAACAGATTTTTCGTTTCATCCAGCGACTGCATTTCCTTATCGGCATAACTTAACATCAGATTTGTCTTAGACTTGTACCGAGATCTAGATTCTATTTTACCTTCATCTTCAAAAGAATATTGTTGCATTTGTATAGATTTTTTCTGAAACAAAACCATTTTCTTTAACTCTTCTGAACTTACTTCTTCTGAATTGATTAGTTCGTTCTGTGGTTACATTTTGATTTTTTTACTTGAATTTTCTTCATCTATGTCCATGCAACCTGTTTCAGAGAAAGTCCTTTTATTAAAATCACCAGAAATAATAGACATTTGAACTGTTAAAGGCAACTTATATCTCTTATCTCCATCATCTTGGCATCATCTCTTCTTTCATAACCTTTGGATCTTCTTCAAAACTAAAAAGACTAGCCATTTTATCCAATCCTTCAATGACTTGATGATCAAACGATTTGTTTTTTTTTTTTATTTCCTTCTTTGAGAAATAATCTGATGCGGGTCATAATTCATTTTTTCTTCTTTCTGAAATTCCATGACTTCCAATAATTTTTCAACAACTGACAAAGCACTTTTATTTTTGAAGATGAAAGGAACAAACTTTAAATGGAATTTTACATTAGAAGATTTATTGAATGCTCCAAAGTGTTCCTCTTCTGCACACAACCTTTATCTAATGAATTATAATGCAAACACTCTTGGTGTTAAGAAGGCAGGTAACTTATATGGTTCTCCAGTGAACCCATACACTCTTATAAAAGTAAATTCCTTGTGTAGAAACCAATCTCTTGTTCTGTATTCTGAAGAATATTGGCAACATGACTCTCATGTCTTCCAATACCCTAGGTAAGACATCATCAAAAATCATTTTATATACCTCAGCTATGATCGTATTCAGAAATTCGAACATATTGATATGCTTTAGGAGGTTTGAAGAAAACATTGTGGATAGAAACCATAGCTCTGATAACACAATAACATGTTCAACAAATACGACTAGTACCCGAAAAATCTAACCTTGGGAAACTCAAATAACTGGGTATGTATTTATTTAGCCAAAAACTCATCAAAATTAAAACAATGGACTAAATTGGATTCAAGGTCGGTTGAGTCTATACTCAGCAAAAAACCCAAAAAGACTTCACTCACATGTTTATCATTATCGAGACCCAAAACTTGACTGACCACTGACATGACTAATTGGACTTCATCTCTAAAAATAATGACATTGTATGGAAAAAACAAAGCTTCTAATGACTGGCCGACTTTTAAAATACTAGACAACAACTGACATCTAATTTCAGTTTCTCAATTTTTGTACAACTCAATCAGAACTTGTTCATTGAAAGAATCAAGATTTATGGGAAAATTATCAGGCAGACTTAATACTTCGCGAAAAATATTTTGCGTCAAATCTATAGAGAGTTTTCAAAGTTGTACAACTTGTAAGAACCCTTTCAGAAGATTTATAATTGTTTTCACACCACTCTATGAACTCCGGGAAAGATAGGGTTTGTTCGGTAGCAAAGTAATACAAGAAAGAATTACAGACATTTAGGACATCATTTCCCTGTAACCTATACTACCATAGATGTTCCATTGAAATAGAGACACTGCATACCGACAGAACTGGGTCAAAAACATTCCTTTCCCTGTTAATAACTACTTCTTCTCTTTCATCCAAAACCCTGCATAATACCCCTGAACTCTGATATTTTTCCATAATAAGAAAAAGAAACAAGTCTTCAACAAGATTCTTGGAATTTAGGCTTACCTGGTAACTGAAAGATGTGAACGAATTGACTTTTGGAAAACGATGGCACACTATCTCTTATTCTTTTCACCCACAACGTGAAAAAAAAAACTTTACCTTGGTCAACTCACTTTTATATGATGAATAATGGTTCTGGAGCTTCCAATAAGCTGTTTTTTGTTTACCACTTTTCCCAGGGGAACTCACGAAAGAATGCCACGTGGAAAGTAGTTTGAATTCCACTACTACTCATCTATTTTTACCATCTCACAAGTTCGAGCTCCATATTAGATTATAGTTGTTCATCATATTACATCTCTCATATGAACCATTATATCAAACCCCTTCTACGAAATCTGCCAACTTTTATCATCGTTGAAACTTTGCATCTTTATACCATGGATTAACTTATGGTCATAGATTTAATTCGCATTATCTCTTGACTATCAATCATGTTAACTTATTAACTCATTCTACTCTCCACCAAAATATTCGCTCTCATGCATCTTTTCCCAGCGGGTGATTTTATGACCATAGATCCACACAATCACAAATCTACACCCTTCGATGCTACAGTAAAATAACCTAAATGCACATTTTTATTTAAGTCGTGAATATTAACCTTTTTCCAATGTTTAAATGCAGACCTTTTGTTCATATTTCATCCATTTTTAATTTATCCCTTATTATTCTTGGGTCTTATCTTCCTTCAATTGCTCAGCATAGAAAGTGCTAACACCAACAATTCTTGCAATTGGATCTTTAGATCTAACATTTCCGGTGTACTCATTTTGTAGGGTTCCCTTGACATTAATGTTGCTCTTGGAAAAAGTTCAATCGTGAAATCTATGTCTCTCTTTGGAGGAAGTCCTAGAACCTGATCAGGAAAAACATCCTTGAAGTCTTGCAACACAGGATAGTCTTCCAACCTAGGAGTTTCATTCTCTATTGTCTCCTCAACATGGGATGCATACAACTGACAACCTTTTCTACAAAACTTCTTTAACTGCATTGCTGAAATTTTCCTCATGGAGATTACCTTTGGAATGCCTCTTACAACTACATGGTTCCCTTATCCATCCATGCATTCAAAATTCTTATTATAATAGTCAAGCTTCACTTTGTGAGCTTCTAACCAGTCCATTCCAATGATAAAATCATAGGAACCAAGTGGTAAAAAATTCATATCTATGCAAGTGACCAATCCATTCATCACCAATGGACATTTCTCCACCACTTCCTTAATGTTTCTCTTAGTTCTAGTGGCTAGTTGAACTAACCATGACTTGCTATGCTTTTCTTTCTTAAGGGCACAAACATCCACTACTCTAGGAGCAATATAACTATGAGTAGAACCAGGGTCAAACAAAATAGAAATAGAGTGCTCAACAACCTTACCTACAACTTCAACCACCGTTGACTGGTGATCTTCCTGGAGGTCTTCCAGTGCTACATATATTCTAGGTGCGATCCTTGCTACTAGTCCCACTTTATCTACATCTTGAATATTGTATGTTGTCCTTGCATTCTCATTCTCAAGTGGACAGTACCTACACATGTGGGGTCATCCACATTTCCAACATTGTAGTGGTCCTCTGTTCTATTGTAAATGTTTTGGATTCTCTCTCTTCGCTCTAGCTGGCTGCTTATCAATTTGTGCTGGTTTCTTTTGTTGATTCCTGAAGTTAGAAGGTTTGAAACCTTTCTTCCTTTGATAAGAATTCTCAGTGATTTTGTCCTTCCATGTTTTCTAGTAATTCGGCTTGTTCTTGATTTGTTCATATCAATACTTATCTTTTCTTATTTCTTCTTCCAGATTTATAGGTTTAAAGAACTCAATCGTATCTTTGTAGGATTGAGGAATTCCACTCAGAAAACATTGGATATTCACCTTCTCATCTTTAATATACCTAACATACCTCAGTAATTCCAAGAATTTGTTTGCATATTCTTGCATAGTCTATCGTCCCAATCTCAGCTCATGGAACTCTTTAATCGTGTCATTATAGTACCTGTCAGAGACGTACTTCTCATTGAAATAATTCTAGAGCTTCTTCCACACAATATTCCTTTCATTGATATTCTTTACTTGTTCGAAATTCTCCCACCATATGGATGCTCGTCCAGTTAAATTGAAAATGGCTACTCTAGATTTCATATTCCCAGAATAGTCTTGGACATGGAAATATTTCCTCATTCCCAGAAGCCAAGATTCAGCGTCTTGACCATTCTTTACCTCACCATTAAAGGTAGGAGGCATTTCCTTCTTAAATTCATCTCGTGAGTGGTTCTTGTAGCGCTTCCTTCTCTGATTCTTATGAGAAGACGAGCTTGGATCTCCAGTGGATCCTTCAAAGTCGAATGAATCACTAGGTGATCTCTTTCTTCTTCTAGCAATGTTCTTACTCCCTTCTGGATTTTTTGTTCAGTCCTCAGAGTTTATATTTCTCTGAATATCTATTAAACTTTGCAGCATGTTTTCATTTAGCTGATTCTAATCCTCCTAAGCCTTAACCAATCTTTCATTATCTTCTTTGTAACTCTACATCTCTTCCATTAGGCTTCTCATGGTCGCTACAAAATCTAGGGGAGTCTCTTGCAATATTCTCCCATTAGATTCTATCTCAACATTTCCAACTTGGACATTTTCCCCCATAGCATCTTCCACATACTCATTGGGGTTCTGTACATCATTATCCGTGTTGTCGGTTCTCATGGCTGAACCACAACTCACTTTACCCAACTGCACTATCTGGAATGTTGCTTTTGAAGGTGACTAGGATTCTGCAAAGTGTGTTAATAACACCATCTGTTAGATACAAAGTAATTCAAAATCAAAACCATTTTACTTACTTTCACCTAGCCTATCTAGGCCCAATGTTGTAACCGATAGCTTTGTGAACTGATTTCCTTCCCATCCAGGCCTAATGCTGCAACCCGTAGCTATAATACCACAATGTAGTGTACTGCAAGTTTGTATCAGAGGGTACTCTTGACTACTTTTCATCCTGTCAAGGCCCAATGCTGCAACCCACAGATTTGATACCACACTGTCACGTACCCATACCTCATTATCATGCAAAATTAAAAATTTCCCACGGAACTGTTGTCACTCTTTGAAACATAGGGCATGTCCCTAAAACACTACTCCACATTCCATGTTCTGATACCACATGGTTATTGAATACTGCATGTAAATTCTACAACTTCCCAGCAACAGAGAAGAAATATCTCAGAGGATATCGGATGACAGAGAGAGAACGCGATGGAAATCAATGATCTCAAATGGTCCCGCAGACTGGAACCAAATCTACGATTCAGAATCCACCCGCAACAATCAATGATGCAGATAGCCTTATTTGTGGGGTTGGAAGTTATGAGAATGGAAATAAGACATCCTACAACCTACATCCCACATCCCACATAAGGAACAGATCATCGGTAGACAATCATCCCACGAAGATTGATGGTGTGAAAACCTGAACTTGTGGGGGTAGGAATTGTGAAAATTGTGACACCGTGATCCTGCATCCCTCATCCCGCATCTTGCAATTTGTGGAAGGAAAAAAAATTACAGAAATGATGATCTACGAACCATCATTCCACCCCCCACACCCCGCAGACTTCATTAATGGGGATTTCTAGTAGAAAACCCAACTTTTTTCGCTGAAGTCTTGGATTGATCTAATCATTCAGACCATTACCAATATGGCCAATCTACCCTGCAATTTAGCTCTAAATGCATTCATGGAAAACGTACATAGATGCCTACAATTGTAGTTATTCAAAGGAATAATGCATCAATTCAACACAACAACATGTTCATCACATTCCATCAAGTAATTTACAATACAAGAATACAACTGCAGAGAATAACATAGACAATAACACTTATCTTGAATAGAAATTGTCCTAGAACTAGCTATGTCCCTACAATGTTCCACCCAACCATAGACCAACGTGCTCTTTTAATCTCTCAGCAACATTGCCACCCATTAGATGGGCATGATCTTCCCCAAGGAATAAGGAACTCTATCAGGCTTCACCCATAGCCAAGGATACAATTAAAATTTAGTCAAGCCAACACAATTGGGTTTATCAAACTTACACAGGAAGTGGTTTACACTTAGCCAAATTCACAGGAGACACAACCAAGCCAAAAGATGGTTTTATCAGGCTACCAGCCAAGCCATCCTTCCAGTTGGGTTTATCAGGCTGTCAAGGAGTTGAAAAGACTGACTGCTAAGCTAGTAAGATCAACCCCAAAGCTATGAACACCCACACCAGATCTAACCTAATTTATAAAAAATTACACACCCAACACAAGGAATCATTCCCTTCTCTGCTACACAGTTCCTCAGGCCATGCCTTCCATTCCAGTGCCATTCAGGGCATGCAAAGAAGAAAACCAACCTTGTAGATTGGTCTGTGAGTTTTTTTCACACACCAAGTTTGTCAAGAAATTCAAGACTCTATTTCCATTGCTTTAATCAAATCAAATGCCAAACATGGATGGACACACAGGGATCTCTGTCCTAGGATTTATCAAAGCGTAGCAGATTATAGGGATTACATACACACACAGAAGTTTACAAATTGTTGAACATTGCTGGTGCCAGATCGATTGCTGCAGAAATGCCAAACAAAAACGTTGCTAGTCTTTCAAAACAAAGGCACAAAATCATATTCAGGGCATTCCTGTTCAGGAAAACAACTAACACACTAGAGAAAAATGTGAACAGAAGAAGTCGACATAGGAAAAACCAAAACGTGCAAGGGAACAGATCTCCAGACAAGAGAAAAAAATAGTGATGGTTCAGACTTAGAGTAGTTTTTGCTTCCATTCTCAAAACTTCCAAGCACAACAATAACAAGATAGCATTATATTAGGATCTTTAATGAGAGAATAACAAGCACAGCAATAAAACACAAGAGACAATGAACACAATGTTTATCCTCGAGGAAACCATAAATGGAGAAAACCCTGCAACTTCCTCAGAGATAGAATCAACACCAAAACAGTAAGTGATTTCCTGACAGTAGTAATCTTCTTCTTATCTAGCCCCAGTGTCTTCTCCTTCCTCAACTATGCACTACACTTGAGTGTGGATGAGTTGTGTGATAAATAGAGACTCCAGTTCTCTATTTATACTAATCCCGACATGACTAAAACCCTACAAGGGATGACCTCTACTAGGAGAGTCTAATAACCCTAGTGCCCCGGAACTGCAGAGACTTTAACCCTTAGACAATTGGAGGGTTACTCACTATGACTTGATATGACTTGTTTACATTATTGATTCTCCTAATTGGAAAATTGGGGCATGGAAACATGACTCAATTAAATTATAGATACATCCCGGATAAACATCGGGTTACAATACATAATATACATAGATGAATACATTCTGAAGTTACAAATACATCAACACTCCCTCTTAACTAGGAAGGTATTCTTTCGACACAATTTTTAGCACTGGTCTTCTTCTCTATATCAACTGGATCCTCTCGTCATCTACATCTTAGGTCTTCTGAGTCTTCAAGTCATCTTCGTCTTCAATTCACTACTACATTTCGACCAAAAATCCGACGGTCGTCATGTCGGATTTTTGACACTTCCCTGTCGCATGTACGACACTTTGATTTTTTTTTAAGCGTCGAAAACTTGTCGTCGGTTATCCGACACCTAAGTAACCATCGATTAAGCGACACTTAATTAACCGTCGGTTGAATTTAAAGCGTCGGTTAAGCGACAGAATATCTTCGATGGTAGTAAAAAAAATCACCTTCATGCCGTCGGTGAAGCGACGGATATATACTGTAAGCGTCGGAAATGCGACAGGTATAACCGTCGCTTAAGAAACAGCAAGAAGAAGTAAGTGTCGGAAATGTGACAGGTATAACCGTCGCCTAAGCGACGGCAAGAAGAAGCAAGCGTCCGAAATGCGACAGGTATAACCGTCGCTTAAGCGATGGAAAGAAGAAGTAAGCGTCAGAATTGCGACGGTAGTGAATATTTATAAAAAAAAAAATAGCTTGAAGTTGGCTTGATGTATCCCCTCCATCAGAGTAGTCCAAGCAGACTACAACTCTACGAGTATCATTAAGAGAAGAAATCGACCCTATACTATGATTCCCCACAGAGATGAGAAAGTTCTGTGATATAACCGAGGATATGCTGCGACCAACTTATCAATAGCATTCGAAGAGAAAGTATACAGCGCCAAATAGATGAGAAATAATATTAATAATACTTTCGACTCTGTGTAAGACATCGGTTCAAACTCAGACTTAAAAAGAACACTGTTACTTCCTACGTATATGCTCCTATCATTCTCAACAGTGAAGAGTTGACTCCATGCTAATTTAAATTACATTTATGCAAAGCTTTATATTACATTTCTTCAAAACTTCCGTCCCTTGTTTGTCCCATGCTGTCGAAGGTACTGGACATGTTTGCATTATAGCTATTATTTTGGCACATAACTTTTGGGGGTTATTTTTATATAACGCAACCTTCGCATTTATACATATAATATATCATGTATGAGCGGTTCTAAAACATAGGTGACTAGTTAGCATTAGTTAACAATGGCGGGTTCTATTTTTCTATAATATAATTGTTCCATACTTATATTGTATGTTGGCAATCATTGGTTGTATTATTGTGGCTCTCTTCATGATAAGTTTTTCTACCATGCTTCACATATGGGAAATAGTCATAGAGGTTTTTCTACCATGCTCCACGTATGGGAAACAGTCAAAGACAAAGCATACTACATAACAAAACACATATACCTGCAAAGTTTCTCCTCTGCAGCTTGTGGCAATTAAGGTTTTCTTGGCATTTTCCATGGATGTCCATGATTTGGCACTTGAGGTATCAATTAAGGATTCTTTCTCATGCTGTTACCATCTGAAAACACTTGTAAAACTTCCTACTGTGCTCATCAAATATTATATACTCTAAGCCAGAAGAAATTGTTAGACCTTTTTTATTGTAATCTATGTATCCTCCAAGCATGATGAAATGGATGCCTCCAGCATTGAAGGAGTAATAGAAGGTGCTACTGGATCCACTCTCTTGACTTGGAAATGAAAATCTTGCACTGTAAGCCGCAAATGACTTATTTCCAACTTGCTGTTTGATTTCATGATTGCCCTCCACAACCATGATGGGAACTCATGAGATCAAGGGTTCCATAAACCTGTAGGAACATCAGGCCCAATAGAACAAAGCTGTAACTAACATTTGCAATTAATTAGCAGGGATAGAAATAATTGTAGGCAATCTAAATGAAAAACTGATATAGATTAATTATAAGCGTGTTTAACATTCAAAAACTGGTAAAAAGCATCTGATGGATTTGGCTTTAGAATTTTCCATGTAGACAACTTAATGAAAGATGTTCAATGAGAATTTCAAGCAGGTGATTTCATAATAAAGGTTGCCTTGATCACTTTGTTGACCTTCCATGAAAACTTGAGATTCTATATGTTACAAGGTAGCATCTAGTGTTCTATATGGTCTTTGTTGAGATCCGTAATAGGAATATGCTGAGACATTCATATATAAAGTATTTTACCCAGGTTTCGATGGAAAGATAAATTGGCAGAACACAAGAAACCAAACAAATTATCATCATCAACATCCCTCATGGAATAAATGTACATCGAAATATTCTATATCCGAGATTAATACAAAGAATAATGAACAAATAGTGACATCCAAACATTCTATATAAGAGATTAATACAAAGAATAATGGATATATAGCTACATTAAAAACAAGTTAAAATATTACTTATACTATAAATATACAAAGAATAACTGACAAATAGTAACATTAGAAACAAATTAGCAACTTGATTTATATTGGAAACATTCAACTCTAGTACATTAAAGATGGGATGTATTTAGACAGTACCATAGGAAAAACTAGTATTTAAATTCACTGTGTTCTGCACATAACAGATATGGTTGACACTAAATTAAATGATAAAAACTGTCCTATTCGGATCAGCCTAAATTTCAGCAGTTCAATGTCTTTCCTTCCACCATGCTCACTGATTCATGAGAAATGTCAGTACCATGCCATCAATTGAGTTAGCTTGTTTACCACAACCCTTGTTTTATTTTGGTTTTACACTTTTCTGTTAATTTCAGTGACTTATTTTCGCCAATCCAGATCTCTAACTATTCAGGGTAGCATTAGCAGCTCAGACACCAGAGATTATTTAATCCCATGTAGCATAGCAGCTAAAACACCAGAGACTATGGCTCATCAGATCATCTGGTGAGCCATATGCCACTGCAGAAAAAGATTGGCCCTTGCAACATAGAATGTAAAGGGAAAAATTTAAAACACTCAAAACCAAGTATTGAGCAGTCCACACATGACCTAGCATAATCTTGGTGACTGTAAATCGAAGAAAACTACTACTTCTAATACATATAAAACAAGTAATACTAATAACTAGATATGAAGAAGAACTGGCCTACCTCTACCATACTATATTTTTGATGGAGCAGGGTCCTTGTGTAATAAGCCCATGCATGTTGACAGAGCCTGGATGCACAAATAAATTTCCATGAATCCTCAATACTGAGATGTTGCAGTCTGCACCTGTCATTATGGCAGGATTTTACAAGGAATCCATTAGCAAAAGTATTTTTTAAGTTCAAATCTACATCACAAATACCTTCAACAGGTCGCCAAAACCAAAACAAAACAAAAGTTCAAGAAACTCTATTAAACTAGTGTAAAGATTCAGAAAATCACGAATGCCCTTAACTATAGATTGAAAACAAAGAAAATAACTCTCCTATGAATCTTTGGCTTAGGCCATACATATTAAAAACACAACCTAATCAAAAGCACTTTCTTGTATCCAGGAAAAAATATAAGATAAAATCCATGAGATGACCTATGTAGATATTACATCCCATTAATAATATCTATATGTCATTAGTTAAGGACTTACCCAATCTATCACAAATGATGAATTGGTCATCCCAACATCAAATAATCCCACTGCAAGGCTGATAATATACATAAGCTTCTTCTTATGGGTGGATAAGTGGTGCTCATTTCATTCAGCATCACCAATGATCACCACAAGAGCACTGTCTAGCCTTGAAATGATGAAAGATATTCACATCCCTTACAGTGATTTCTCTTGCATCAATCATGGAGATGAACTTTATGGCAGAGTGGCAGTCATTGCAGACTCGAAAATTCTTGAAAACCTGGATAGATGTCCCAGGAGATGTGTTGATAAGGCCAAATGCAATGGCCAGCTTCTCAGTGTGGGAGACGAGAGCTTGTTGATTATGTTCCTCTTCTACATCATGTAGAACACAGCTTGTGTCAGGTATATAACCTTTATCCTTCATCTTCCCAGACAATCTCTCCAATTTTTGGTGAATTTTTTTTTTTAAATTAATTTTTTTTTTGAAACAAATACCACTAAAACCACAGATTAAAAGCACGGGAAAGTCATGGCCAACTGCTAGCAAGGATGGGCTGGGAGTAAATGATGTAGAATCTGCAAGCGGGAATGAAGATGATGCTCTCTTTGGAGATCTGTTTTCAGAGGCTAGTAGGCAAGTAGTCATCTCTGATGGACATGAACAGCCCTGCTCTGCAAATGACAGTGTTTCTGACTCCAGTAATATTCCTTTACAAGGAGCTGTTGAAGTGCTTAGTTTTATTAAAGAGTGCATTTTTTCTCCAGATTGGCATTCTTTTATTTACAAAGAAGCCTGTCACCAACTTAATGAAGAACATGTCAGTGATATTTTACGAATGCTACAGCCACAACTTTCAGTTGATGAAAGAATGGAGGGGGCTGGTGTTTCAGATATGTCCTATGAAAAGCACTTCCTTGAACATTTTCACAGAGCATGCTTTACCTGTTACATGAACTTGTTATGAGGCATGCCTTATCCATCGAACTTGAAGAACACCTAGTAAATCAAGTTCTGAAGGTAGAGGATGGGAGGTTTGCTTAAAATGCACATTAAAATGCACTAGCACAAATTCCAGCTTACGTGTTTGCCATGAAAATCTCAAGGGTTTTCTCGTCATATGCAAATCCCTTAATTGGAAATTCCAATGCTTTCTCTCTGATTTGTGAACACTTTGAAATATCGGAACTAATGTTTGCCAAGCATTTTCCTGTAACAATGCTGCTAACATTGATGGTGTACAGATCAGATCGATCTCTCCGGCAAACAGAAATGATAATATCCTCTGATTTTGTAATGTGAGAAGCGTAGGTAATGCTATACTCCAAGCCATTCCAAAATTTTCCATGGCCTTCAAGTGTGGCTAAAATGTCACCTTCTAGATTACAAATGTAAACTCTTTCAGTTGAGTAATCGTTGCAGATGAACTTGGAACTTCTACTTAAATAGTAGGGCTTATTAGTAGCATAAATATTTGTTTTCTTTATGTAAACAGGATTTTGACAGCTTATGTCTACTACTAGAGCCAGGAAAATCATGGTCCTTTGTTCCATCTTTAATAGTATTATCATTCCTATCATGTGTCCTAGATCATCTCTCTTGTTTTCCAGTCATCCACCCAAGTTATAAAAATCCTTCTATGTGTGTTTTTCTTTCAATAAATGCGTTGCCAAGACTACCTTTCTGAATGAAGCTTGCAAGTTCTATTCCTTAATTGTATATTTTCTTTTCATGAATTTAATTTCTAACATCAAGTTGCTTATCATATCAGTTTACTATATTTAATGATGGAGTAGGTTTCCTGAACTTTATATGGGCTGTCAGTTCAGTCTCGTTGTATGTTCCTGTATTCTGTTGTTCCTTCTTTACCTTCCTTTCAAGTTTTTTCTTTTGCCTCTCCATCAAACTTCATCCAAGGCCATCTTGAGGGAGCCTTTGGCAGGTTGAGGGCCATTGTCATGCAATCATTTAATAACTATCTTTCAACAATTCAATTCATGAGTAATGTTATACAAGACTTTTTAAACGATTATTTTATAAATTTGGGATTGGATGACATCAGGGTTAATCAACTATGTCAATGCTTTTTCTTCTTGATCTGCATTGAAGGGATATGTCCATCAAATATGTGGCTTGAACAATATATTAATTTATTGGAAACCATGGAATATAGAAATGAAACCACTATCTGACTTGGGCAGTTTTTCTATAAAATTTGAGGAGATATTTGAAAGACAATGAAAATGCAATTCAATTAATTATCAAGGAGACTGGTACCCATCAGTGATCTTTGAAGTAATAGATGTTATTGGTGGTCAAGATGATTGAATGATTCAGGACATTTTTGGAAAAGAGGAAGTAGAAAGTCTTTCACCTCACAGATTATTGTATTTTTGGGATAACTTCTTTAGTGGAAATATATGTGATCAAAACAAGAGGTTGAGATATACTATTCGATCAACTCTATGTTGGTTTTCTCTAGATTCCATGATGTTCATTCTTGTTAGCTTCAACAGGTCCTATGGGTTTTTAGGTAGTAAAGCAAGGAAAGCCAGTCATCTTGAGGGAGCCTTTGGCAGGTTGAGGGCCATTGTCATGCAATCATTTAATAACTATCTTTCAACAATTCAATTCATGAGTAATGTTATACAAGACTTTTTAAACGATTATTTTATAAATTTGGGATTGGATGACATGAGGGTTAATCAACTATGTCAATTCTTTTGCTTCTCGATCTGCATTGAAGGGATATGTCCATCAAATATGTGGCTTGAACAATATATTAAGTTATTGGCAACCATGGAATATAGAAATGAAACCACTATCTGACTTGGGCAGTTTTGCTATAAAATTTGAGGAGATATTTGAAAGACAATTAAAATGCAATTCAATTAATTATCAAGGAGACTGGTACCCATCAGTGATCTTTGAAGTAATAGATGTTATTGGTGGTCAAGATGATTGAATGATTCAGGACATTTTTGGAAAAGAGGAAGTAGAAAGTATTTCACCTCACAGATTATTGTATTTTTGGGATAACTTCTTTAGTGGAAATATATGTGATCAAAACAAGAGGTTGAGATATACTATTCAATCAACTCTATGTTGGTTTTCTCCAGATTCCTTGATGTTCATTCTTGTTAGATTCAACAGGTCCTATGGGTTTTTAGGTAGTAAAGCAAGGCAAGCCAGTCATCTTGATTGATTGAATTTGGCTAAAGTAATATTTTCATCTGATTGATAGATGTAAGTCATAAAGCAAATACAATAGAACCAAAAATACCAAGGTATACAAGTCCGTACAAGAAACAAAATGAAAGTGAAAATACTATTCAATATAATTTCCGACAATTACTTATAACTAGACTTTAACTTCTTATAACATAAAACAAATGAATACTAAGTACAACTGAAAACATTGAACTAACCACTACTGGCTTCATGTTTCATCTGCCTCTATCTTGCCTGAATTGCTTTATTGTGCTTAAAATTTTTTTTGGAACTATGCTTTGGATCTTATCTTACACCAATTAAGTCTCTGTTGAATCTTTGGGACATTACAAGGTTTTCTTTTCTGATATGTAGATATATGGTGTTTCGCAATTGCTGTTCTTAAGGAAAAGTTGTTATTATTGGGGTCAGCAGGTATTTTAGCAGATCATCATCTCCAGATGCAACTGCAGGTTCAACAGGCCAAAGGGTAAGAGTCTTGATTCCTATCCAGTGCGAGAGTCAAAATCTCCCAATGGCATTCAAAATGGACTTTTCAATACAAAGTTAAGTCTTAAAAGTTTAACCAATCATGTCTATGTCCTGTATGTTGGTTTAAGCTGATTTATGTAATTACTTCTACTGAAAGCACATAGGCATGACACAGATACACAGTGCCCTAGATAGGTATTGAACTGGAGAAAGACCCTCTTGTAGCATAAAACTCCAGATATCATGAAACAAGAAATGCTAAAACTTGTTCATCACAACTAGTTTGTGCTTCATGCTCCTACAACATTCCTCATATGATTTGGTGCTTCTTTTGATTGGCCTTGGAGCTTTCTTGCATCGTCTAGGTGATCTCACTGTAGAATTTTCTATTGACTTTAGCTAAACAACTTTGCTTCACAAGTTTGGCTCATGGCTCAGGTTCTTTGTAACTTGGATGACAAAGGCCCTTCACCACAGCTTATGTCTACTACTAGAGCTCTCAGTGTTACCCTATGCCACGACAACTATAAGAATATTACAACTAAATCAATCATTACATCAGTATTTATTCTCTCTTGAAAACACTCATTCTCATTAACCAAGACAATGATTCTAAAATTTTAGGTTTATATGAATCCCTAGGTTGGCTTGGGAAATGAGAACAAAGAACAAATCTCTACTGAAAGGGAAAACATGAAAAGTTGGCTTGGGACTGGGTGTGGGGTTTTCAAAGTCACCAATGTTTCATTCCCACAGGCTCCACCCAGTAACTTAAGGTAGCCATGGCCCCTGGATGAAGTGGTCAGGAACTGGGAGATGAGAACCCATGTGCACATATTACAGGCCTCGTTACACTTCCATGTTCTCCTTAAAACTGTGAAACTATTTCGCACCTGCCTTCAGCTATTAAAATCGAAATTGGTATTTCACTACCATACAACAGATTGAAGAAAATGAAAAGGGTATTTGATTGAATACCTAGATCTCGGCTGGGGAGAGTGGTGGTGCCATCCCATGAACGAAGCAGCTCGGCTAGCAATAACAATAAGCGTGAAAATAAGGAAAAAGGGCAGCAATAACTTGATCTTAACTGATCCAATATGAGTTAACAGTTGCCTTAACCTCTAAGCTAGCAATCTGTGGTGCGAACCTCTCATTCCAGCTTTTTCCTTAGTAGAGGAATAAGCCCCGGTGTTCACAGGGACGCTTCCCACGCCCATTCCCATGCTACTCGACATGGCAATCCCATAATACTCTTAAGGCAGCGAATTATTCCAATATAAAATGGTGTGGGTTTAGCATGAGGCATTGTGTGATAGTCTTAACCTTCTATATATTTCCATCCCCATCTCAAACCCTGGCTCTAACCTTATAGATCGTGCTCCTGCATTCACCTCAAACCTTGCCCCAAACCTTGAAATAGTATGTTCTCCATCCTTTGCCTTAAACCGTGTTCCAAACAAGGCAACCCGTGATCTTTCCTTCGCTTCAAACCTTGGATCAAGCCCTAAAATACTATGTTGATCCTACATCAAAACATGGCATTGCTGAGAAATATGGTTTAGAAATAGAGGAAAAAACTTGTATATGTATGTTCTCTTGCCTTCACCTCAAACCCTGTCGAACCTTACAGCTCATGCTCCTACCTTCACCTCGAACCTTGGCTCAGTACCTAAAATACAATGTTGCTCCTGCAGTGAAACACATAATCATAGAGGTATTTTTTGGAAATAGAGGAAAACCTCTGCAATAGTATGTGCTTCGACCATCACTTCAAACCTCTGCAATAGTATGTGCTTCCATATTTGTCTCCTTCTTTTACCACATCTTATATTATAAATCATAAAAGAAACGGAACTCCCCGCTAAAATGGGTTTCGGGTTAATGAAATGGGAAATGAACTGAAATATCCGTCGCTTAACCGACACAATATTATTGTGTATTGTAAACTTTAGTCTAGATTTAAGTGTATTTATTTATTTATGCGCCGTTGCTTAAGTGACGCTAATGAGGATATCCATCGCTTAAGCGACGCTTATGAGCCTATCCGTCGCTTAAGCGACGCTTATGACCAAAATTTAAAAAAAAAATTAACTTTTGATTTTTGGTAGGTTGAAAAGAAAAAATCCACGCGCCGTCGGAAGTAACCGTCAGATTTTGGATCGAGATGTAGTAGTGAGTCATTGGATCTAGATCATCTCTCAATCTGGATCATCATGGGACATCATCACTGGATCTGGATCATCACTAGATCTGGATCATCATGAGGCATCATCACTAGATTTGGATCATCACTCGATCTAGATCATCACTGGCTATCATTACTAGATCTGGATCATCACTGCTAGATCATCATCACTGGATCTGGATCATCATCGCTCGATCTGGATCATCACTGGGAATCATCACAGGTGCTATCTCTTGATTCTTCTCATCATAGGAACCTCTAAAGAGCCAATCCTTTTTCATACTGGATGTATCATCTCAGAGCTGGTGCTTTTTCATACCAGATGAGGCATCTACTCAGAGCTAGTCCTTTTTCATACTAGATGAGCCTTCCCAGAGCTAGTCCTTTTTCATACTAGGTAGGTCATCATAGAGCTAGTCCTTTTTCATACCAGATGAGGCATCACAGAGATGGTCCTTTTTCATACCAGATGTGGCAGCTACTTAGAGCTAGTCCTTTTTTTATACTAGATGAACCTTCCAAGAGCTAGTCCTTTTTCATACTAGGTAGGGCATCACAGAGCTGGTCCTTTTTCATACCAGATGAGGCATCACAGAGCTGGTCATTTTTCATACTAGATGTGGTAGCTACTCAGAGCTAGTCCTTTTTCATACTAGATGAGCCTCCATAGAGCCAACCCTTTTTCATGCTAGATGTGCCATCTACACAGAGCTAGTCCTTTTTCATACTAGATGTGTCTTCACAGAGCCAACGCTTTTCATGTTGGATGTGGCATCCACATATACCTGAAAATGGAAGGAACCAATCCTCTCACCATGTCACAGCTCTTACATCCAACCATGGAAGGAACCAATCCTCTCATCATGTCGAAATGGCACAGCAATTACATTTGATCATGGAAGGAACCAGTCCTCTCACCATGTCAAAATAGCACAACATGGACACATCACTTCCTCTTGGGAGGAACCTTGATAAGGAGAACACCAAGATTCTCCCTGAAGTACTCAAACTTCACCCTAGCCAATGGCTTAGTGAACACATCAGCTATCTGTTCGTCCATCGCAACATACTAGAGCCTCACTGCTCCTCTCTACACCATATCCCTAATATAGTGATACTTGATATCAATATGCTTTGACTTGTCATGGAATACTAAATTATCTGACAACTTTACACAGCTCTGGTTGTCACAGTATATACAAGTAGCATCTAACTGGAGATCAAACAAATCAGACAATAGCTTCCTTAGCCATACTGCCTCACAACTAGCTGAATAGGTTGCAACATACTCTTCTTTAGCTATACTCAGTGCCACATAGGATTTCTTCTTGCTAAACCATGAGATCACACCTGATCCCATACCGAAGCAACACCCTGAAGTGCTCTTCCTATCGATGGCACTGCTTGCCCAATCTGAATCAACATAACCCTCCAGGTTAATCCTTTGATCAGCCTTATACTTGAGTCCATAATCAACCGTACCCTTCAGGTACCTCAGAATATGATTTGCAGTAGTCAAGTGAACATGTCTCGGATATGTCAAGTATTGGCTCAAGGTGTTCATAGCAAATCAAATATCTAGTCTCGTGTTTGTCAGGTACATCAAGGACCCAATCATCTGACGATACATCATGACATCAACTGTCTCTGATGAAGCATCACTCAATAGCTTCAGGTTTGATGCCATAGGTGTGGTCAATGCCTTGCAGTCCATCATCCCAAATCTCTTCAGGATCTCTACTGCATACTTTCCTTGTCCAAGAAAGATTCCATCTATAGTCTGCCACACCTCCATACCTAGGAAATAATGCATCATTCCCAAGTCCTTCATCTCAAACTCAGCAACAAGCTTTCTCTTTGTATCATCAATCAACCCATCCATACCTGTCACAAATAGATCATCTACATATAGTAGAAGTATCACCGGGTTACCACCTTCCACCTTGTAGTAAAGGTTGGAATCTTCTTTACTCTTGGTAAAGCACAAACTGGATAGAAAGCTGTCAATTCTACCGTACCATGTCCTGGGTTCTTGTTTCAAACTGTACAAGGCTTTCTTCAGTCTAAGCACATGAGACTCCTTATCATGTGTATCAAAACCAAGTGGTTGTTCCACATACACTTCCTCTTCTACTACACCATTCAAGAAAGAAGTCTTGACATCCATTTGCTGTATCTTCCATTTCATCACTGCAGCTAGAGCAAGTACCGATCTGATGGAAGTGTATCTGGCTACAGGTGCAAAGGTTTCTTCATAGTCTATTCCTTCTTTCTGAGAGAAACCTCGAGCCACAAATATTGCCTTATGCTTTTCAATGCTACTGTCTGCAGCATGCTTGATCTTGTAGATCCATTTGGAAGTTACTACTGACTTCCCTTCTGGTATTTGGAAAACATCCCAAACATCATTCTTCATGATTGATTGATACTCTTCAATCATTGCATCCTTCCATTCTTTCTGTTCTGTCACTTCTTTATACTCGGAAGGTTATTTATCAATGAAGTCACATAGTAAAGCTACATAACTAGAACATGATCTGGTCCTCTTTATTTCTCTGAGATTCTCTTCCAGAACCCCATATCTTTATGCACCTTGGATAATCTCTCGTACCCAAGCAGGTTTCCTCTTGTGAGGATTCTTCTCCTGTGGTGGATCTACAAGTCTTTGTGGTTCTTCAAATTCTTGATCTTCTTCTTGAGCTTCTTCGTTCATGATTGTATCATGAATTCTAGGAGCTTCTGCTTCTTTAGGTTCTTCAGCAGGTTTCTTTCTGGATTTGATGTAGGATGAATATTTGTCAAATGTTATATCCCTGTTGATGTCAATATTTTTGAATCCTGGGAAGTATATTCTGTAATCCTTCAAGCTGCTAGAGTATCCCACAAATATACCCTTATTTCCTGAAGGATCTAATTTTTTTCTCTTCTCTTTTGGAATGTGTATGTACACAGGACAACCGGATATTCTGAGATGGCTAAGTTCTGGTTTCTTGCTGGAGAATACTTCTTTAGGAGTCTTGTTCTTGAGTACTCTGTGTGGAGTGCAGTTCTGTACATACACTGCTATTCTGGCTGCTTCTGCCCAAAGGTGAATAGGAATATCTTGATCATGAAGCATGGCTCTTGCAACTTCCATGATGTTTCTATTCTTCCTCTCTGCAACCCCATTCTATTGTGTATTGTAAGGAGTGGAAAACTCCATCTTAATCCCCGAGTCCTTACATAGTTCCTTGAACTCATTTGAAGTGAATTCCCTGCCATTGTCTGATCAAAAATTCTTGATATTCTTTTCAGTCTCATTCTCGATCAAGGATTTCAATTCCTTGAACTTGCTAAACACTTCATCTTTTTTCTTCATGAATTAAATCCATGTCTTTCTAGAAAAGTCATCAATAAAAGAAACATAGTACACATACCCGCTTAGTGAGCTTGATGACATTGGTACGCATCCATCGGAGTGGATGATTTCCAAGATTCCTTTTGCTTTACTTTCGCTACTTGGAAATGTCTTCTTTGTATTCTTTCCTTCCACACATCTTTTGTAGACCCCTTCATGTTTTGCTTGTATTTTTGAAAGACCTTCAACAGCTTTGCTTGCAAGTGGTAGTGCTCTGTAATGCACATGTGCAAGCCTTCTATGCCACAGTTCATTTGGTTCTACTGTGGCATGAACCAAAGCTTGATCTAGTTGGCCCTTCAACTTGTATAGGCCTCCTTCTTGTTCTCCGATCACAATTGCATTGTCAAAGGTATTTCCTTTTGGCCACATAAGAACTTGGCCATCTACAAAAGAAACCCTCATTCCTTTTGCATCCAATTCTGATATGGAGAGGAGGTTCTTCTTTAGTCCGGGAAAAAATAATACATTCTTCATCTTCAAAGACTTTCTAGAGTCTAGTTTATAGAAAGATTCACCTCTACCTTTTATTGGATACTGGTAGTCATCCCCAAGTTTCACCTTATGAGGTGACTCATGTTCAGATAGATTTACAAATGATTCCTTGAATCCTGTCATGTGCTTGGAAGCACCACTGTCTATAACCCAATCATTGCTTCCATGTGAAACAGTTCCCGTGGGAGAAAAAATTAGAACATATTCATCCTCACTTGAAGAGTCGTCACTTTCTTGTCTGATTCTTTTTGTGGAAGGTTCATCATCATCTGCAGCATGGGCATGATGTCTTCTCTTATTTCCCTTCTTCTTTAGATTTCTTTTGTTAGGGCATAATTTGGATATGTAACATCTAATGGTATTTAGATATTTTCACGTGTAACATCTAAAGGACCATTTCATCACATGTGTAACATCTAACGGTATTTAGATATTTTCTAGAGTGTGAGGTCTTCCCTTTGGAGTGATAATTGCTCCTCCTGTTTTTCTTGGAGTGAACTATGAGGGCTCGATTTTCACTACCCATCTTCTCTTCTTGAGCTACTATCCTAGCTTCTTCTTGAGAGCATTCTTCCCATATCCTGCTGAACTTGACTAACTTCTTTCTGGCATAGATTCCTTGAATGAAATAGTGCCATGATCTAGGGAGACCAATCAAGGTGCTCATCACAATATCTACATTTTCCACTTCTTCATCTACTGCTTCTAGCTGCTCCTTGATCTGAGAAACCCTTGTAAAGTAAGAATGAATAGTCTCAACATTCTGGATCTTCACATTCTTCAATTAGTTTCTCAAGGTCATCTTCCTGTTTATGTTCTCTCCTTCAAAGAATTTGGTTAGGGAATCAAACATAGCTTTAGGTGTCTTAAGGGAGGACACCTATGGTACAAGATGATCCTTGATAGAATCAACAATGATTCTCTTTTCCATAACCAACTTCTTCTTATGAAAGGCCTTAGCCTCATCTCCCTCTGGAACTAGAAACTCCTCATTGATATATGAGTCCAACTCATTCTCTTCCAGGACCAGGGAGATCCTATACTTCCAAGCTCGGAAGTTATCAACTCCCTCTAGCTTTTCATAAATCTTGGTATGATGAGACATCTTAAACTGAGAAGTTCAAATGGAAATACAGAAGATTTAGATCTTACCAGGTTCAAGATGTCGGATCTGAAGCTTCAGCTTAAATCCTGCAGTGCTGGTTCAGTAACAAATTAGGGTTTTGATTTTCCAGAGATCTATTCACCCAAATGCCTTGAAATTTATCCCTAACTTCAATTTTTGGGAGGAGATCAATCCAGGCCTGGGCTCACTAAAAAATTTCTCTTCTGTGAAAAGCCCTAATTTTCAGCAGCAATGTTGGGTCCAAAACTGAAAAACCTCAGAATTGGATTCTGCTTCGATAGAAAGATGCTCCCTAAGGAGGAGAGTTATTCCACCTTACTTTTGTTGAAAATCTATGGAGGAGGATCCACAAACTAGGAATCCCTAGTTCCTGCAACTGCACAGTGTCTTCTTCTTAGGTTAGCTCTGATACCATGTTAGAATTTCATCATTAAGCTTGCATTATATTAGGATATTTACTGAGAGAATAACAAGCACAACAATCAAACACAAGAGACAATGAACACAGTTTTTATCTTTGGGGAAACCATAAATGGAGAAAACCCCACAACTTCCTCAGAGATAGACTCAGCACCAAAATAGTAAAAGCCCCAAAACAGTAAGTGATCTCCCAACAGCAGTAATCTTCTTCTTATCTAGCCCTAGTGTCTTCTCCTTCCTTAACTATGCACTACAATTCAGTGTGGATGAGTTGTGTGATAAATAGAGACTCCACTTCTCTATTTATACTAATCTTGACATGAATAAAACCCTACCAGGGATTACCTCTACTAGGAGAGTCTAATAACCCTAGTGCCCCGAAACTGCGGGGACTTTAACCCTTAGACAATCGAAGGGTTACTCACTATGACTTGACATGACTTTCTTACATTTTTTATTCTCCCGATTGGAACATTAGGGAATGACAACATGACTCAATTACATTATAGATACATATCGGATAAACATTGGGTTACAATACATAAGATACATAGATGAATACATTCCGAAGTTACAAATACATCAACAGAGGACATAGCTAGAACACACCGGATGTATACAACATTGGATGGCCGACAAACAGATCATCAAGCTATGATGGTTGAGATAGAAAGTAAGATCTTGAACACTTCTGTTTCAATACTTATTGATCTCGGTTCTTGTCGAATCTATGTTGCACCTAAAATTGTTGATATATGAAAACTAGGAAAAGTTGAGCATGATAAACCTTGGATGGTACAGTTAGCCACCGGTACAAAATGAAAAGTTTCAGAAATTGTTAAAAAATGTGAGGTAAACCTGAATGATTTTCTTACAAAATTGAAGTTGAACTCCTACCTTTAGGATCATACGATGTACTTATTGGCATGGACTAGATGGAACAACACAATGTCATGCTCGATTGTTTGCACAAGTCTATTTTTTGTACTGATATCCTATGGAACCAAGTGAAGGTTCAAGGCATTCCAAAGAAAGTTTATGCAATACAAATATCTACCTTACAAGAAAAGAAATGCATTAGGAAAGGATGCAAGTTGTTTGCAGTAAACATTTGAGACATAGAGTCTGATAGGGAACAATGCATAGAATACTTCCCCATTCTTGAAGAATTCAAGGATTTGTTTCCCAAGGAAATCCCTGGACTACCTCCAAAACAAGAGCTATACTTTTCCATTGAACTAACCCCAGGATCAGTTCAGGCCTCCAAAGCCCCTTACTGCATGAGTGCACTTGAGTTGGTGGAACTCAAAGTGTAGTTGCAAGAGTTCATAGAGAAAGGGTATATCCAACCTAGTGTGTCCCCTTAGCAAGAATTGATATTGTTCGTAAAGAATAAAGATGGTACGATACAGATGTTCATTGATTACTGTCAGTTGAACAAAATGACTATCAAGAACCGTTTCCCACTCCCCAGGATTGACGACTTGTTAGATCAGGTGGTAGGAGCCAAAATATTTTCAAATATTGACCTACAATCCAGGTACCATCAGGTAAGGATTCGCGATGAGGATATTCACAAAACCACTCTTCATACAAGGTACGGGCACTACAATTTTGTAGTGATGTTGTTTCGGTTGACCAATGCACCCGCAATCTTTATGCGTATGATGAATAGGATATTCAGTAGGTATCTAGATAAGTTTGTCTTAGTATTTATAGATGACATATTGGTTTATTCAAAGAATAAATAAGAACATGAAGAACACCTTCACATAGTACTACAAGTGTTGAGAGAACACCAGCATTATGCTAAATTTAGTAAATGCAATTTTTACAAACTGCAAATACAGTATCTAGGTCACATTATCTCCCAGACAGGGATAGCTGTAGACCCAAAAAATATGAAATCCATAAAGGATTGGCCTACCCCTACTAGTGTCACTGACGTTAGGTCATTTTTGGGATTATCCAGATATTATCGAAAGTTCATTAAGAACTTCTCAAGAAATGGTTACCCCATGACTGCTTTGCAGAAGAAATCAAGTAAGTTCTGATCGACCGCTAAGCGTGAAGAAAGTCTTCAAAAGTTTAAGTAGATTTTGATGACCACACTGGTGTTCCAAATTGCGGATCCCGATGGGTATTTCATTGTTTGCACAGATGCAAGCAAGGAAGGACTTGGATGAGTCCTCTTGCAAAATGATCGCATGATTTGTTATGAGTCACAGAAGTTAAAATAGCATGAGTAGAATTTCCCTATGCAATGTCTTGAGTTAGCTACCATCATGCATTCTTTGAGGATGTGGAGGCACTAGCTCCTATGAAGGAAATTCCTTCTAAAGACAGACAGTATGAGTCTGAAGTATTTATTTGATCAACCGGATCTGGATGCGAGGCAGGTCAGATGGTTGGCTTTCCTCAGCGAGTATCATTTCGAGTTTAATCACATTAAGGGAAAGGAGAATAATTTTGCTGATGCTTTAAGCTGACAAACTCATATGATTTATGAGGTGACCTTGAGATAAACTGATGCATATTTGCATGAGAAGATTAGAGCAAGAAATGGATTTGACCCCTTCTATGTAGAAACCCTCAAGAAATTCCAAGAGGAGAGGTTGTTTCAACAACAAAAATAATACAAGGTAGACAAATCTAGATTGCTATGGTCCAAGGATCACTTGTATGTTCGACAACAAGGGGACCTTCGGTCTAGCATCCTCATGGATTTCCATCGAGAACCCTACTCAAGGCACCCAAGATATAAAAATATGATATCCGTTGTCAAGAGACACTTTTTTTCGGCCTAAGTTAAAGGCCAAAATTGCAATGTTTATTGCAAAATGTCAGGAATTCTAGCTAGTCAAAGCTGAGCATCAACATCCTGCAGGAATAATCCATTCATTCCCCATTCTAGAATGGAAGTGGGAGGTTATTACTATGGAATTTATCACCAGTTTACCGAAAACTAAGAAGCAAAATGATTCTATTTTTGTGGTTATCGATAAGTTGTTGAAGGAAACACACTCCATTCCTATGAAGTTGACCTACAAGGCTGTGAACATTGCTGATATCTTCTTGAAAGAGATATTCATATTGCATGGGATACCCAAGGCAATTATCTCGGATCAAGATTTTAAGTTTATAGGAAATGTTTGGAGATATTTATTCTCCGGATTGGAGATGCAGTTGAACTTTAGCACTGCATATCACCCGTAGATAGACCGACAGATAGAGAGAGTAAACCAAATTATTGAGGACATTCTCCGAATGTATGTCATAAATAATCCCATGAAGTAGGAGGATTACCTGCACCTTGCATAGTTTGCGCATAACAATGGTTATCATACTTCATCCACGATGACTCCCTTTGAGGTACTCTATGGTCAGAAGTGTAGAACACATGTTACCCAGGATAGCCCTATGGATCAGCTCATGTTAGGGCCTGATTTGTTGATGGAATTGGAGTAGTTGGTTACCAAGGTCCAGTTGAGCCTTAAAGAAGCACAAGACTAGAAGAAAAGTTACACGAATCGGAAAAGAAAAGATAAGGACTTTCAAATAGGCAATCATGTTTACTTGAAAGTAAAATCCAAACGAATCTCTATGAGATTGGGTAGGTGCGGTAAGTTAGCACCTAGATTTTGTGGACCTTTTGAAATACTGGCCAAGAAAGGGCTAATGGCTTATGAATTAGCATTTCCCATGCATGTAAGAGTCCATAATGTTTTCCATGCATCTTTGTTAAAGAAATATTTTTATGATACTAAACATGTTGTTGATTGGTCCCTATTATAGGTGGAACCTAAAGGGGCGTTTTTCCCTGAGCCTACTCATATACTGGACAAGAGAGAGGTGTGGCTTCAGAAGTGCACCATGGTCTAATTTAGAGTGAAGTGGAAGCAATGTGAGGCCGATGAAGCTACTTGGGAGAATGAGGCCACCATGAGAAAGGGTTACACTGCCTTGTTTCATGATATCAGTATGAGTCCCTAGAACACTAGGGATGGTGTTGTTCTAAGAAATGAGGGATTTAATATCATGAATTTTGGATGTAACACTTATAGGCATGTTCCTATGGATTATGATGATTATCTTGATGTTTATTTTTATATTGGGTCAAAGACCCCGCTGCATGTGAACATGATTATTTGTTTTATATATTGGGTGTAAGCCAACTCTTGATGATGTATGTATGTGCGTGTTTGTGTTGGGCGTGGACCCTGAAACACATGATTGATGATATTTTTTGTGTTGAGCGAGGAGATCTTGAATTTCACTGAATTGTAATTCCTTGTTAAAGCATTGAGTATGGGCTCTAATAAGTGCTAGGGGTCACTGAAAATAATTTAATAAATTCTGAGTGAAAATGACTTGAGAAAAATATTGATCTCATCATACTTATTTATAAGTGATTAAATGAAATTTTGAATTTCTATATTCTCATAAAAGTACTGAAGAGCTACCACATTATACAAGGGAAATCCAACATGCAAGGATGTTAATAATTACCCAAAGTAATTGAAAAGGGTTAAATCAAGAAACCAAGGTTTCTTGATTTAATTGTCCCTCTGACTGAAAAGTATGTCTATAAATACTCAAGCCAAGGAAAGGCTTGGGGTTCTGATCTATCATGAGAGGAGTCATTTTTCTTCCTGTCTTCTCTCAAGTAAATTCTTGAAGAAACATTTCCTGGAAGGAAAAAAAGGAGAATTGATTCAGATTTGATACACCAGTTAGGAAACCCTACCTTAGGAGCTCTAAGCTACTTGGATGTTGGAGTCTAGCTCAGGGGGATCCAGATTTAAACCAGGAATGGTTTCAGGTCATGGTTGGGTGGAACGTGGTAGTTCCCAAGTGATTTGGTCATCAAATCAGAGGTCAGGTCTGTCTTAAATTGTTAATGGTGGTTAATTAAAAGTGTCTAGGTTCAGCCATTAAAGGAGCTTCAAAAAATTATAGGTATGATTTATTGGTATGTCAAGTTGATTTCTAGTATAAATGTTGGATTCTTTATCTAAAGGTTCATTATATATTTCTAACCCTAGAAATGCTGGTTCTGACTATATCTCCTAGGGTTTTCATTTCTTAAATTGTAACCCTGGGCTGTCTATTCTATTTCCTAGATTAACTACTGGATATGCTAGGTAAATAGTTATAATGAATTTCCTAACCCTATGTGAATGATTTTCTAGTTAAATTCTGATAGGATATGTATTTTAATACTAACCCTAAGCTGTAAGTTGTTTTCCTAAATCATATTTACCTAGGATGTATTTGTTAGATTTTCTCTGCAGGTTTTATTTATTCATAAATTTTTAGCAAGAGTTATGCCCCAAGTTTTTAATTCATGTATTGATTTACTGGGTCAAGCATAAAATAGGTTTTGTTCCTAGTAATGATATCAACGTTCTCTAGGACTTATTACTCTGCTGGCATACTTCATTTGTCAGCAGAGGCTTGTTTTAGTTTTAATTATAGGAGTTACATATATATCAAAATATGCAAATAGTTATTTAATCAATTCTATAAGCTAAAGCTATTAAATACACTAGATATAATTCTAAAGAACCAATCAAATGATCTATTCTAAATCCAATAAACTTGATCCATTAGAGACCTTCCAAGGTATGACTTATTAAATATAAAATAATACTAAAACATTCCCATTTAAATAAACATCAGAATAATTAAATGAATAAAGGAGGCATCATGACCATCCATGTGGTCCCATATCTAAACCTTGTTCACACATATAAAATCCACAGTACTAATTAAAATATGATGATCACATTTCATAAGAATCACTCTTTCCCATATAAATGTTATGCACAACCATCACATACATTAAACAACTAGCAATTAAAACCTTTAAATGCCAATAGATGTCACGGCATCGACTCCTATGGATGTCCAGAGCCAAGGAGAAAGCAGTAATAATGACCATATTTGATATACATACTCAGAAATCAAATCGCATAACCATTATATAAATAAAATCCATAAAATATGTAACACGCAGGATTCAATCCTATAAATAGTCCATAAGTATTTACATATAGTAAATTTTCAGGGATTGACCCTGTAGGTCATCTCTATTATAACCAAGGCCATACTATACATGTTATGTATGTGGGAAACAATTATAAATCACCACCATGCTGTTAATAAGGATGACGATTACGCTACATCACTACCTCGACCAACAACCTATTACTAGACAGTCCATTTAATAGTCCAAAACAACAGTGACGAAGGCCATCGTGGGATACAACCCATGGATTATACCAAATTGACATTATATGATAAACCTTAACTTCATAACATAAATAAACCATTTAAAACCCATGCACATCATTCACCCAAGGCATGGACTCGCCATTATAAATACACAGTATGGTTTTAATAATTAAACAACTCTGTTAATAATTCACCTCTTAATCTAATAAATGAAATGCAAACAGTAACAAATTACATCAGAGCTATCGCAGCCATCAAGGAGAAGGATTAAGCCACTTACAGCTAGGTCTTTCAACCCACGTTGTTCACCATTACAGAAAATTATAAAATACTCAACACAGAGACCAATGAAGGCATAGGCCATTATAAAACCCTGTTAAGAAACCATTAACCTAGCATACATTCCATACATACACAGTAAGCTTGAAAACAATGCCCATTTCATTAAAACAAGAGTATCAACATTTATACACAGTATTTCCAATCACAGTATCTCCACACAGTCCATTTAGAATCCAAAACGAAGTCCACACAGGCATGCCAATGGGATATGGCACCACTGCAAGAAATGGTGTAGCCCATTTCTCAAAATCCCGAATCCGTATACCATTTAAAAACCAAAAATTTATACATAGAGCCAAAAAAAATGCAATTTCACTCCACAACCAAAGCCACTGAAACATTTATTTCAAAAACCCAAGTCTGAATATTACATGCCTGAAGGCAAATTTAAACCCCGTAATGGAACCCCAAAACCAAATAGTGAAGAAATCACTCAGTCATGCTGAGAAATAATAAGCACCATCTTATTGGAAGGATTACCTTACACCATTGACATCACACAGGAACCAACGATGAGCATCGAACCAAGATACTGTCCATAGACCTTGGCACCTAAAACCACCCAGAAACCAGGTGAGAAGTATGACAATGCTCAAATGCATCAATGTTAAACCATCGAATTATTGTGGATCCAAATGATTTCTTACCTTCATGACCATGGAGGTCACCTCCATTTTCCATTGCACAGAGCAAGACCAAACCCCAACTCAAACAAAGAAAATGGCCAATCCATCATGAGCCAAGCCCTAAGCTTGGGGCTACTACGATTACCAAGAAAATTAAATGCACCAGTTGGTGACCATTACTGTAATACCAAACCCACTCTCCATAGTTAAGTTTTGTTGCATTGGTGACCTCCATTACCCATGCAAAATATTAAACCCTATTGACATATGATTCAACCATATGTTATATTCACCACCCCATTTCATATCACAAGGTAAAACATACAAGGTTTATGTTATGACAAATTTTAATATATTACAATGATAGGGGTAGTGCATAGACCAGGCTTGGTTTGCGCTAGTCTTAAGCCAAGACACAATACCTATACACTAAATATAATATACCATAGGATTAAGACATAATAACATGTGATCCATAGATTAAGGCCTTAACTTAGTACAATACAATTAATCCCTAAGCTTATGCTTAGTGAATGTGGCATATGGAATATGTCGTGTTAAATATCTTACCCTCATAAAATCAATGACCTGGTTGTTAGAGCCACAAACATAACCTGCAGTAAGAGGCACATAAGAAATATTAATAAGACTTAATAAAATACACATAGAATCAAGTTAATAATAATATGTAAAATGATAAATTATAATTCTGTAATGAAGCATAAGTAATGCACAAGAAATTTAGCAGTACAAGATAAATTGACGAGAAGAGTATTTTACATGGTATAATTCAGAGTCGACAAGAAACTAAAGTCAACCAACAATATGTTCTTTAAGATCAAGATTTCCAGTACTTGTTAAATAAGACCCCGTCGCAAGTATGAACTACATGTGAAATAGAATAGGTGCCTTAGTTCAGAGAACTAAGTAAGTGTGCTAACAAGTAAATAACTTTACCTCTCAACCGTTATGGGAGAACGAGTCCCGCCACTCCGCCCTATTTGTTTCCACAAACAAAGTTAAGTCAGGACTCTATAATTAACAAGTGCAACAATGCATAAAGGGAAAAGCATATAAATCCAGTGAAGACACATGAGCAAAAAAAGTATAAACATAATACTAAGCAATAAACAACAGTATGTCATCATAAGTAAAATACATTAAAAATAATGACCAAAAGTAACAGAGAGAACATAACTACAACTTACGAATAAATAGTGGTACATGAAGTGTACGATAGAGTTCTGCAAGTGAATAGTGTTTCCTCTAGGTAGCTTTTACTAGCCTATAATTTTTTATTTTTATTTTTTGGGACACTACACTAGGATTCTGTCTCCCTCTTTTGGTCTTTCTTCTTCTCTGCGATCTGAATTTCCTTCCACTCCTTAGGAATCCAGCTTCTAGTTTCGGTTTTGTACTTTCAAGGAAGATCTCAACTCACCATTTCCCATTTTCTTAATAATTCATCTGAGACATAGCCTCCTTTTCGGTTATGCCTCAACTACTCAACTACAAGATACCATTCTCATAAACGAGCATGTTAATCCATGTACTGATAGATAACAAATATCTTCTTTGGGGTCCTTGGAAAAAATTTCTTTCAGCCTCACTATATGAGGTTATAGAGTCTAGTGAAAACTCAGTAATACATCCTTGCAAAATACTTTTAACCGAAAAATCAACTCTAGATATGATGTTACTTGCACTGGTTACCTCGCGAACCAACTGATCATTCCATTCGATAACTTCTCTTCTAGGGAAATTTGTCTATCTAGTCACCAATATTGACAACCACTCATGTAGTATAATGGGGAACTCTGTAAATAAGATCTTGTGGATATTGGATTATATATACTCATCTACCCAGTTTTATGTTCTCAACCGTGATCCTTCACTCTCTTCTTGCGAGAATTCTAGTGTCTTAGACTCTAGCTAGTCTTCTCGCCCTTTCTTCATTGAATTCCACAACATTTACCTTAACTCAAATGATTAAGGGTCCTAGCTGTTGCCACCTTTCACACACCTGGGTCACGTGGAATAAATATTCAAGCCACTTAGTGTGTCCTTGGGGGCAAGTATCGAGTCAAGGTTGTCACCTTGTTCTTGACTCCTCTGTTTAGGCTCAAATCCTAACGAAGCCAAGGGGGGTAGACCCTATTAAGTTACTAAGGCTAATTACTTAGTATAGTGATGTTAAACTGAATGAATTACTTAAGAGTTTGAAATTTAACCATAAACAACCATAGATGACAAGATACAAAATGAGCGCACAAAAGCACAATGCTG
>LPNX010066893.1:145974-217129 GCA_001517045.1 Pseudotsuga menziesii
ACCAAATGGTTTGTCAATTTGGGAGAGTGAATCCTAGTTATTCTAGTCACTCAAATGCTTTTGATACAGCTTGACTAATCAGATGAACTGTAGGCAAGTGCAGAGCATACACACCGGAGTCTTGTCAATTTTAGTAAATTTTGAGATGGGTGTTCTTGTTAAAAAAGAAAACCCTCCAGGAACCTCTTTCGATACAAGTGGATCTCAATTGGGGAATCAAGGAGGGGTTAATTTTAAAATAGCTGATGAAACAAATGATGAAAAGGAAAACACAGATACATAATTTTGGTTTTGTAATTAGTCCTACCATGCATCTCTTTCCCCTTTCGAGTCAATCGAGAAGTCGTGGGGTAAGTATTAAGATTACTTTGAAATATCAAATATGGAATATGAAATTGATAATAAATCAAAGTATACTACCTTGCATATTAGAACTATGCTAGTTTGCAAAAAAAAGGAAAGAAAAGCAAAAAAGAAACATGGACAGAAACCCCCCCAGGGGGAATGGTGAATAGGCTCCAAAGAGCCTATTCGAAAGGACCTTTTCTTTTTATTAGCAGAGATTTACAATATCATAAAATTAAAATTGATTCACTTTGGTCCTTGTTATCTAGGATCCAAAGGATTACGACAAGCTTGTGATAAGCTAGAATTAAAACACAGTTGCGGGGGAAGCTTCCCAGAAGCTTTGGTTCATCCAAGAGTTGGAAATTAGGTAGGGTATCCTTCTCTTTTTTGTTATAACTGCTAAAAAAAAGTGAGAAATAAAAATCAAATGTGCCCAAACAAACTTTGAAATTTTTTTGGGTCACTACATTAGTTACCAAAAAGAAACTAAGTAAAATTTTGTTAAGTTGGGGTAATCTAGTTTTCCAAAAAGGAACTAAGGAAATCAATATTTCCTTGGGATCTTGGATTGCTGTTTGGGAAAACAATGATACATGCACTTTTATTTCAGAATATGAAACTTTAAATTACAGCAAAGGAAACTACCTTAAAAGCAAGCTACAAATTTTCTTTAAAATGCTTGCAAAAAAGAGGATAATTTCAGCTAGATCTCTTAAAATATAACTTTATATGAAAAATGGAACTGAAATCTAAACTTAAGAAAGGATATTACTAACTAGATCTATATTTAATTTTCTTAATGAGGTAGATCTAAGCAATAATACTCTTTAAAAGTAACCAATTTGAAGAGAAATTAATATTTTGAAGGAGGAAGAGAGAGAAAGAGTGTTTGAAGCCTGCGAATGTCGGGCTTTGGATTCTGATTTGGTGGAACACCAAGGGAATATGTCATTCATAATAAATTGAAGATGAGGAATATGCAAACCATCTCAACCTATTATATAAGCGAGATCACCTGCAACTTAGAAGTCCTTGCACAAACAGATGGTTAAAACATAGGTGCTGCTAGAAGAGATAATTGGAAAGCATGTAATTAAACTTAAAATACATACAACTTCAATAGATCTAAAATAAGCAGCAGTAAGAGCATCAATCAAACTAGAATAAACTCTTACCCTAATAGGAGGGAGCTCTCTCCTTCAAGGCCAACAATTAACCATCAAAAGAAGAGACGAATAAAACATATTATACCTCATAAGCATTTGACAATAACCATCCACTCATGAAGAGCATTACACCATAGATCTTTCCTCCAAAGCTTCTTTATTCCAGAATAATAAACAATACAATACAATAGCAACAACACCTCAATACCAGTTCTAACTACCTTGGAAGAGGCTACTTGTGCTTGATTTATACAAAAACTAGGAGATCTAACCCATGGGGGGTGCAAATCCCAAGGATACAGATCAAATCAGCTGATGGAGAGTCAATGAGTGCAGTTCTGAAGCTGAACTGAGCCTACTTGTCAACCGGGGGCTTGATTGAACTGACACATCAACCCATAAACCGACACATCAGTCCACAGAGCTCCCAGGAGAGAGAGGGCACAATTCCCCATAAAGACTACTGAAGATCAACTCTGGATCTGATTTGATCACCTCCTTCAATCAAGGATTTGTCAGATCTAGTCAATCTGGTTCAAATATGACTGATTTCAATCAAATCGACTGAGAATCCACTGATCTATGATTTTGTATTTGCTCCATTATTCATCAATTTATTAATTAAAATAACCAATAATTGATTTTTGGGGCTTTCTGACCTGAGTGATCGAAAATCACTCAAAACTAGGAAATAGTGGGTCCATGGGTTTACATGGTGCTCTCAGCTTGAAAATGAGCACCTACATGACTGAAATATTTACTTGGACCACTTTTATTACAAAATATTTTTTCCCAATTAAACTATTAAAAAATAGCCTAAGTTTTGGAAAATTTAAATTTTAATAAAAAACACTGAAAAATTCAAAAAATTGAAAAATTGAAAAAACCTAGGGGGACTTAGACATGTTCATATGACTCAACCATGATGCCTAGCATGTTTATACATTGACACATAGACTCTAATAACCTCAATAGGCCTAAATGCCAAGCCAACCACCCCAAATTTGGAGGTATGGAGTGAAAAACTCAAAAATTATCAGTCGTTTATTCAACAACCAATAATAACCAAGGGAAAAAAAACCCTGGGCTGATCGGATTGATAAGTAAATTCTAAGAGACCAAGTCCTTTACAGACACTATCATACTAGAAAATTTATTACAATTCCTCCATGGGGTATGAACATGTGATATAGTACAACAAAGTTTCCCAGAAGAAAGACTGAAGGTCTTCTGAAGTTTGAACAAGTTATCCTTGTCTGGTTCACCAAGCTCACTTGATAAAAAACCACTAAGTTCAACTTAGGTGGTAACACCGGCAACAGAACCATTTGTTGGCCTCTTTCTCCTTCTTGTCTCGACCCACGGTTCAACAACACCCCAATACCAACAATAAACCACAAGACATTGTCCTGACAGAGCAAGCTCAGTCGGCAACACCTACGAGGCAGGCGTAGTCTCACATGAGATATCTAATGGGTAATTGCCAGAACCATGTTTCTGCAGTCAGAGAGGGATTATAGTCCCTTGTCACATGGCCAAGGTGCTCGACGACTGGGAACAACTGTATGATAGTGCACGTGTGAGACGATCCTATCCTTAATCTTAACACCTTGCACAACTGGTGTGGCACAACTGATTCCTTGTACTGACAGACATCGTGCGAATTATGCTTTAACTTGGGAAATTAACTATACAATTCTTCACACATTGTACCAATGCTTTAACAACCATTCATTCACTGATTAATAATATGGCGCCATACATTCCTTAGTAACTCATCAACTTACAATAATAAAATACTTGACATTCACATAAACATTCAACATCAATCAATCATTCAACACTGGAATTAATGTGGAAACTCATCTGGGAAAAACCACCAAGGTGCTCTTCATCTGGCATGAGAAATGAATATAGCACCTTGCAGTCTATGACCTACAGAATGATCTTATGACATGTCTTTCTGACTCAATATTCTTTCTCTCATGCTCTCTAGTTTATTCTTCTATATACTCTTATTGATCCACACATAGCTTGGATCGACTCTTCTACCTACTGTCTATGCACTCATCTACAAATTTCTTCTAGATCTAGTGTTCTACACACACAGCTACAAGATCCACGGTTCAACAGCCTTCTACTTCTTCCGGATTCTTCTCTGAGTATTTTCTTACTTCTAACCCTAACTTCATTAACAAAATTGAGTGACTTGGTGAATGGAAAACAAAATGACAACCAAATAGACCCAACCCATGTAAAGAATGTGTTCATCCTATTTATAACTTCTATAGGACCACAAAGGGTCGACTACATACTGCTCATATGTTACAGGTCGTACTCAGCCGTAAAAAATGGTTACAAGCTGTCATGGACTGACACAAGGCACTATCAGCCTGGCTTACAAATATTCCTTCATACATGTGTTATCCGCAGGATGATGCCGTCATTAGCAACCACAATCTTCCTGACTTGTCACTTTCTGGCTGCTACCTTCCTACACACTTGCAAGATCTCCTTACTGCCATCGCGCGCATGTCCTATCCTTCTGCACCGATTCCTTTTCTTCCTTTGCAACCTACTTTCCTTCTTGTATCACGCACAACTTTCCTTCCTTTTTTGCATGCCAACTTCTTCTTTGTGTTCCTTTCATGGCCCAACATTGCTCATCATCCCAGTAGTCACCTATTTGTGCCATTTTTGGTCGATCATCATTCGAGATGTCAACTTCCTTGGTTTTAAATTTTGTGTGCATCCATTCTGGAGCCTTGTTTTTATTTATTTGTCAACTTCCCTCCTTGAACTGAGAAAATGATGTACGAAAATTCATCATTTTCATCGTGTCGGTATCATCCTTGTCAGTCAATTCAACTTTGAATATTGTTTTAATTGGTTTTATTGTTTTTGCATGATCAGTTTTCCATTGAAAGGTTTTTCCATGTGTTTTCTCATTCTCCAGTCAAACTCTAGTTGACTATGGTATTCTCTTCGATCGAATGTTATTACAAGATTCTTTCATTCGGTTATGGTTTTGTGTCAGAGTATGATGAATATTCGGTTGTATAAAAAAAATTATTAGTTCTGTTCCTTCCACTAGTTTGGCATATTGCGGTATGAATCTAAAGTTTTTAATGAAATTTTCCTTAAGTCCCTGCCATATGAATGTTTCTCCTCAATCTTCTTCCATATTATACCATTTGTTTGGCAAATCGTTAAGTTTGGATGAAAATAAGTGTGGCCATGTTTATTCGTCTTTGTACCTAAGTCTTCTCCATTCCCTTTCACATATACTTATGTGATTTTTTGGGTTTCGTCCTTTTGTGAAGACTGGTATTTGTGCCTATTTAGTTAGCTTCCTTCTACTGAATATCTCGACGAAGTATGTCAAATTTGTTGTCCATTTTTGCAGCCTCGACTGATGGGTATCCCACCATTGAGCAGCTTGGCCTATAAATGTCTCAACCAAGATTTGTAGTCGTTTGTGAGCTCCTAATTTTTTAGAAACTTGTTCAATATGGAGTGCTAGTGGTTCTCTTTCTTTATACCGAAGAGGTTGTTTATTTTATGTTTTACTTGGTGCTAAAGAAGGGTATTCCCTAATTTTTCTTTTAAATATTTTTTGAACGATGGACATTGAAAATAATTGTCGAGTTGGTTTCATTGATATAGCTTGGATAGTCTAACATCCTGGTCCTTGAGTTTCATAATTTTCTATATCCCAATCATATAATTCTGCATCCGAATTATATCCAATTGATTCTTGGTTCCCCAAGTGAATTTCCCCATAGATATTTGGTTCAATATAGTCTTCCTTATTTTGAATTTTTTAGAGTTGTCAAATGTCAACTTCTTCATCTATTCGTTCATTCGAAGGTTGACCTTGAGAAGGATGAATGGGTACAATAACTTTTTGTTCACTTCCTTTCAGATTTATCATGTCTTTGTCTAACGAGATCGATGCTTTGATCTTTCAACCCCAAGGGCGACCCACAAAGGCTGGGAAAGAACTGAATCCTTATTTTGGGTCGATGATTTTGAAATTGTCTTTTGTGGTAACTCCTTTTATAGTTGTGTCGACATTGCACCATACACCAATAGGTTCAATCAGTCCTTGATCTGCTAATGTGAGATATATGCATTATTCGTTTAGTCAAGTTTTCCCTAGTTTCTCCTATGTATCTTGTGTCATAATATCTACTTGGGATCCAAAGTCGAGAACGACTTGTCAAACGTGATATCCCTCAATTTCCAGGTCGACAAGTGGGACGAAATAGCTTTTATATTTCTTATTAAGGATGCATATGTTTTTAATTTGTTTCTCCATGCAAGGCTTGTTCTTAATCTTATATAAGAGATCAATAAATTGTGCTACTGATTTTTTATTCTGTATTAATTTAAGTAATTATTATGAGACATCTTGTCGACTATTATCAATTTCTTCTTATCGGCAAAATTCTTGGAACATGTTTGATGCATCATTGTACAATTTCTTTTGCTTTATGGGGTTAGGATAATACTCTTTGTTTTTTTATTTGACTTATACGTGGATTATCATTACCAGTTTTCGTTCCTTGTCTAGTGACTACATTTAAATTCTTTGTAGGAAATATATCACCTTTCTTAACACACGACAAGACATTAACATTTTTTTTCTTATTGGTTTGGTCCAATATAGTGGGACAATCCTCTAGCAATTGATCTCCCATGCCACAACTAGTACAAAATTTCAGATCATTCCAATCTTTATACAAATAGTTTGCGTATTGGTGGCCTTCTTTATAGCATGTAAAAAATGGATGGGTCGTCATGGTCTATTGCCCCGATTTCCATTCAATCGACCTCGACCTCCAAATCCTCCACGACGATTTTCATACCAGTGCTCATATCTCTGACCTTCGTAGCGTTGATTACTTGGTTCATTTTGTTCATTATTTCTCAGAAGTTATCATTGTTCTGAGCAACAACATTTGTCTGGTAGAGTGCATGGTAATTTTGTCGATTCTTTTGGTTCAAATGGAATTTGGTTGTCGCATGAATTTTTACCTCATAGATCACACACCATGAATATTTTCCATTTTTCATATCGTAAGGATAGTCCTTCATCATGTGTGACCCATGTTATTGGCAAATGTCACAGAAACACTTCATTTGAAAAAAATGGACATCTTTTCGATTGAATTCTTGTCGAAAGTTGTCTTTGGTGTGTCTAGCCGTCGAGATTTTTGTTCACCAGATGTCCTAACATTTAAGTTTCAACTCTCTTCATTATTTTTACATGATTTCCAAGTACTCCTCAATGCGATTGTTGATTGGATGTGCTGGATAGTCATCGTCCATCTTGACCTGCAGTTCTTTCGTCAGCACTTCTTCATATGATTTGAATGTGTCCATAATTATATTTGTTCATATATTTTGTACAAGTCCTGCAAGAAACCATTGAATTAATAATTGTTCATCAATGTTATAGTCTAATTGCATGAATAGATCCTTCCATCGCTTGTCAAAGTCTCGAACAGTTTCTGTAGGTTTCTGAACAGTTGTTTTCAACTTTTTTTTGGCCAAGTGATTTTCATTTGGTGTTTTGAAGAAGGATAAGAAGTGTTTCTCAATTTATACCTTGTTTGCATTAGGTTTATTCTTGGTATATTTCATATACCAAGCTAGTTCCCTCTTCCTTAAGGCACCGACAAACTACGCCATTTGTCTATCTTCACTAGTTACAGTGTTGGCCTCCCATGTCGATTCACAGATGAACCAATGTTGTCTGGGATCCTCATCACCCTTATAGAGGGGGATGTGTGTTGCACCATGCCCCATTTTTTCAATGTCGACATATTCTTTAGGAGGTGGTGGTGGGATTTGTGGGGGTGGTAGGATATTCTCCGTGGCTCTGTGTTGGTCACAATTAGTTTTGACGGAACTCTTGTTTCCATCAAAATTTTTATTTGTCGATTCTCCTCAACAAGTAGTGATATTGATTTGACTTATTATAATGAATTCCAATATAATTAATGTAGCTGAGATATTCTCCTATGTGGATATGACTGTTCTTTATTTCCTAAAGCTGTGTTTAGCAGGGGGTGCTCCTTCATTTCTTGGGTAGAGTATGTTGATACTTTGGTTGGACGGGTACATTTGGAATGTGACCCATTTTCCTTCATGAGGTCGATGAATTACCAAATGATCGACATCATTTCCTTCATCTCCTAGTCAACTCCATATGTCGAACTCACCAAATCATAGGCTTAGGTCCTCTTCGAAAATGGTCTGCACATGGGCACTTAGTTTTGGATTAACTGGATATAGAGGTCTTATTGCCTGGGGTATCTCAATATGGAGAGATTCATGCTGTTATATCCATAGATATTATTCCATTGGTGACATTTATTCTTCATCTACGCCCCCTTCCTGTCAGTCGTGACCTGACTCTGGTGGATGTCTTTCATGTTCAGTCACCTCGGTATTCATTCTTCTATGTAGGGAAATGGCCTGCTCTCTTTGTTCCACCCTTTTCTTCTGCCTCTTATCTCTCTCTATTTTCAGCAAATCCGAAGTGATTTTGTGAGTCACCGTCTGAATTATTCTTTCTTGGCCTGACTATTCATTGCTGGTGTTTTTTTTTAATGTCGACTAGAATCCTTCTACTACACCCCAACACATGACCATCTAACCCCCCATAGCCTACCCAATGCTTTCGTAAGCTTGGATAGTTTAGTATATTTGTTCACTAAGTACTCCCACTCCCTTTCGATAATGAACTTCTCCCATGCTTTCTGCTTCTCCTCTTAGTTGGTATTCGGTGGTGGTTCGACTAGTGATGGATGAGGTTCGAAAATATGCCCTGCTCCTCTATCGATCAAGAATTTAAATAAAATATTCGACAGTGACCAAAGAAACTGGTCAGTAAAGTCGGTATAGAACTTATTTTCAATAGTTTCAACCAAAACTCTCTCTTCCATGGCCTATTCCTGAAAGAACTCATCTATGATTTTCTCAAACCACTATGTCAGGTTTGTTCATCCTCCATGTATCAGTTTCTATAGAAACTCTTGTTCCTTAGTGTCTACTGGATTTTTCATCTAGTAATTTTTTCAGAAACTAAGGCACCGATTCTACAAACTTTTCATGCATTTCAGTGAATAATTTCTCCTTCTCCTGGGAAACCGTCATCTTATTTCTTCTACCGTAATTCTGCAAGTAGTTTGTGATCTTACACTCACACCAGTATTTAATCTCTTGCTCTGAGATAATCTGCTAATGGTCATTTCATTCGTACGTGTACTATCGACAAAGGAACCAATGTTGTAATCACTCAGATCACTATGTTACCACTAATAAACATAAATAATCATATAATCATAAGAGAGACAAGAGACAAGATAGTAGGTTGAAATATCAACTTATATTATGTAAAACACATATGGGTTCATACAAATATAAAAACGAATGAAGTTCATATCTAGCTCTACAGCCTATTATGTATTATTAGAAAATAGTTATGAATAGCTACTTGTTAGTTCAGTGAACTAACATGAACTTTGGAGGCGGACCTAATCTCTAATTAGTTGACTCATCGACTAACTCTTCCAACAAGTGGTCAAAATTAGAACCCTAGTCACCCAAGTGGTCATAGGTTTGATAAATAAAAATTTCAAAGTAATTATTGCAAGAAATTTTGACATTTTGCATATGAATGCAGGAAGAAAAATTATGATCAAGGAAATAAAGGTCAAAATTGTTCAAGCAACACAAACAACTTGACCATCACAATGTTTTTGGCATGTGTCTCCCCAATTGAATGTAATACTATCCAAGAAATTCCATCTGACATATGGTATTTAGATTAAAGCTAAAATAATCATGTGGATGGTAATTTAAATTTGTTTTCTAGTCTAGTTAAATCAGTTCAAACATATTGTTGGGCCTAGGAAAAAATAGGAAGAATTTAGTTGGAATTTTGTCGAAGGATGGGAAAGAGTCAGGTTGGAAGAAGGAAAAAGAGTTGCAACAAAAGCAGTTGTGGAGGGAAGGAATGAAGGAAGGAATAAAAGGTAGAAGAAGTAGTAAGGAAAGAGGATTCGACAGAGGAGGAAAAAAAATAGACAAAGAAGAAATAGTTAAGGAAGGAATAAACATAAGCTAAAGTTGCGATAGGAGAAGATAGAGTTCGTGACAGAAGAGAGGCCATAATGGAAGAGGAACATTGATAGAAGGAAAATATGCGATAATGAATTTTGTGACAGAGTTAATCATTTCGGAATACGTGCATCGGTGCAACGACTAGAAAGTGAGTTCAAAAATATCATGGGTATGAGGTTGGCTAGAGTCAGAGAAATCCACAGGTATGAAAGCATATTTTTAATTCTAGTTGTTATTTCCTACCAACATGTGTCAATAGAGTAGGAAAGACAACATGCTGGATAATTGTATCAAGTTAGATGAAAGTTGCATGTCATTAGAGGAAATTTCAACTCAAAATGGGCCTCCTAAAAAGAATTAATAAAATAATAGTTAAAATAATAAAATAATATTCATTAATTTTGGAGGAAGAAAAGAAGAAAACTACTTTTTTGTTTGTATTTTTGACATATATCCCTATGTTTTTACTCAAATTTCGATCGGGAGAGCTAGTTGGATGCGGAATTTAATTTTGCATCCAACAATTCTGCATCCAATGAGTACCCACTCGGCATACTTTTGACGGACCCCGCTACCCCAAAAACAAGAAATACCTGAAAAAAAGGGATGATGATGTCATCATCACATTTTTTCAAGTATTTCTTGTTTTTGGGGTAGCGGGGTCCATCAAAACTATGCCGGGTGGGTACTCTTTGGATGTAGAATTTAATTCCTCATCCAACGAGCTCTCCTGATCGAAATTTGAATAAAAACACGGAGAGATATGTCGAAAATACAAACAAAAAAAGTAGTTTTTTTATGATACCTATCCCCAAATTTATATTAAAAAAGTGTTTAAGACCTATAGGGTATTTCAAATTTAAAGCAATTTCATTGGCTAACACATGATGACATGGAATTTGAATCAAAGTTTAAAGGCCCATTTGGAGTTGAAATTTCCTCTAATGAAGAGGATATAAAAGGAGGAACCCAAGTTGTATGTGGGTTATCTTGTAAAGGTTCTATTCATGTTAGCCTCAGTATCATTGTATGGTATCTGAGTCTATTGTGTCATGGAGAGGAGTTGACGTACTTGCATCTGAGTGCAAAGGAGTGTAGGATAGGTTGATTCGATTAAGACTGTGTGTTGATTGACAGTAGATTCATAGAGGAAGTTGATTTGATCCATGATGTGTGCGGATTGACAATAGAGTCATAGTGGAAGTTGAGGAAATCCACATTGTGTGTGGATAATCAGTAGAGTCAAGTAGATAAACAATAGTTAATAGAATACCAGAGAGAATGAGAGGAGGAATAAGTATGTATATATAAGAAACAAAATTCTAGAACATATTTTGTAGCTTAGTGCATAGACTAAAGGTTTCATATATTTCTCATGCCAAATGAAGAGAGCCTTTGTGGTTTTTCCCTTGTGGGTTTCCATGTTAGATATCGTGTCAAATGTGTGAATGATGAATGTGTTTGAGTTGCATATATATGTTATTATGAGTATGCATTTATGTACTTGATTATGAATGAGTTTATATGTAGTTGTCAAATAGTCACCATTGTATGTATCTAGGGTGAATTAGGTTGATATTATAATACCCATCAAAGAATGAGTTGTCTCACAGCTTAACTTTGTGAAATAAGTATAAATATCCACCCATCATCTTTTGTCGAGTACCTTGTTAGAAGACCAAGGGATGTGAAATCCCAAACACAACTACGGAAACTTAGTTCTGGAAGTTACAAATAGAAATATATCTTGAGTGAGATTTCATCTACATCATAGGTGCTATCGACTGAGCTTTAATATTTTGGGATGATATCATGGTATTTGTTGCGTGCAAGGGAGGGACTGAAACTGGGTCAAAGAGATACAATGCCAAAAAATGGTTACATTGTCGGAAACATGAATAATTTTTGTTAGGGATATGTTTTGGGATCCGGAGAAGGTTGAAATCCAATACTGGGTCGATTTTAAAGCATTAGAGTTTGAAAAACAATAGAGTAAAAGATCTTGGTTGATCCCAACAAAGTGGTTGTGACAATATTTGTATATGGATATTCACGATATTTTCTTTTTCCGAATTTCCTATTGTGTTGCATGAGTTGTTTTCGAAATTGGAAACCCAACAAATAAACTTTTGAGTAGAAAAGAGTAAGAAACCTTGTTGATTCAGAGACTAAAAAGTGTGAGCAACCCTGCATTGAGGGATGTTGAGTTTTGGATGGATCACATTTTGCAAGGATATATTAATGTGGTTTTTACAGACACAATAACATCATATAGTGAGGCAGAGAGAATTTTTTTCAAGGAACCCATGAAAGATATTTTTCATCCTTGAAGACTTTGAAAAAGATGGTTGTATATGAAAAAGGAATCTTACGAATGTGACATTTGAGAACTGTGTACAGTTGGGTGGATATGTCACAGCAAGACTGTGTGAAAAATGGCACAAACTAAGTTGATATGTTCCCTGGAGATAGCAAAACTAAAATAGAGGATGGTTATTTAAGAAGTGTAAGAAGATTTAGGTCAGGAAAAAGATGAAAGACTGTCACAAGAAGAGGAAAATGTAGTATGACTAGAGGATACTACCATGAGATTATGTCGCACGTAGACCAAGAATCTTGCAATGAAGAGTAAGAGTATCAATAAATATCCTAAGGAGAAGAAGAATAAGAAGAATCAACAGAAACTTCAAGACAAGAACATGAGTACGATACACCTACAATGCTACACACATCTCTAGAGGTATTATCTAGAAACTTGTCTCCAAGTGGGTTTGTACATAGAAATAGTACTAACGCTGTGAATACTGGACAAGGGATTCCGACTACTCAATTTTTTTACCCAAGTGTATCAGGAGCCAACATAATGGCTGGAATAGACATTAAGTTTCCAATATTTAATTGGAACGGGTTGGAATACCGAGAGAAACATTGGTTTCTCTATGAATCCATATAGATTCTGTGACATGTCCAAGATGAAAACATAAAGAAAGCAAAGATGGTCACAACTCTAATATTTCATGCAGTAGACTGGTACATGAAGTTTTCTATAGTGCTAGTAGGATTTGCACATAAAATGCTCAAGTATATTTGATCCAGAATGAAATATGAGTTCAGAAAGATGAAATATGAGTCACAGTGCATTACAGAGATTAAAGAAATCAAGCAGTTAACTACAGAGTCTGTCTGGGAATTTGACCAGATACTCAATATATTAATGGCCAAAGTAAGCTTCCATATGTTAGATGTACAACATAATGAATGGTTCATTGCTGCACTATTACCGCACATATGGATTCCATTGATGCAACATAGTATTGTGTCACAAAAAATATCTATGGAAATGGCAATGAATCTAGAATCATCACCAATTGGAGAAATTGGTGCAGGAATGATGTGTATTCAGTCACAGTTGGTTATCCTTACGTTGAAACTCTAGAACACAAAGAAAAGGAAATAGGTTCAAGAATAGGTATGGTGTACAAGATGTAGAATAGAAGGGCACAATCAAGATAATTTTCTATCACTCATGAACTATGTTGCGACAGGAGAACTGAACCCAATAAACACCCAAGGGATTCCTTGGTGTAGAATATGTCAAAATAGAGGCCATCAATCAAAATAATGTTTGTATTTGCAGAAGATTGTAAGTACAATAGCTATTTTGTATTGTAAATTTTGTAAATATGTGGGACACGATGATAAATATTGCATAACATTTTAGTTACTGCAAGAGAAGATGGTGGATACCTACTTGATGAAGAATTGAGCAAATTTAAGATGAACGAGTGCAAGCCCAGTACCATCCTACTCAATATACACCAGCACAATTCCAATAACCGCTATATCCTCATCCACAATACCAACAAAATCAATATCCATGACATCAACACTACCTTCAACCAAGGGGGTTAGAAATTTTTGAGGCCGAGAAAAACAAGAACAAGGAGGAGGAGTATTTAGTGGAGGAAGAGAAAACATTGTATGTTATAACTGTGGAAAACCATGACATTTTTCTTGAGATTGTGCAAGTCCTATGCAGACCTATTCATATTCTAAAGAATTTGATCATACTATCAAGTAGTTCCTGCAATTAATTGTGAAATTGCAGGCTCAAACTGTTGGGAAACCTAACCTGGTGTAGAATCTCAATTCGAATCTGAATCAAAACATCCAAATGTTTTATGTTGAGAAAAGAGAACCAAACATTGGCATCGTCACAAGAGGAGGTTTTTCGATTGGAGAATACTCAAACACACAGCATGGACAGCCGCAAATGTGACCAGTGGCACAAAAGAAAGTATCTTTCGATGTTGAGAGAGACAAGGAATTATTCTTTGACGTCTAACCGGGATTCTTAGACACAAATCAAGCGTCGAAATCTGGACAAGTAAAAGATATTTCGCAAAGGTTTTATCAAATAATATGGAAGCAACCGAAAAGAAAGGTTAGTAAGATTAAAAAAATTCAAAATTTGTTTAGCGCTAATCCATGGTAAAGGCATTATCGCATAATTGAAAGCACTTACAGAATAAACTCTAGAAGTGTTGCGACGCGAAAATATCAAAAAATGGTCACGAGTTGTGAATGACAACACAGATAGGAGACTACGAAATGGATTATATCATCTTAGATATGGGCTCTGATGTCAATATCTTAACAAGGAATACATGGGAAAGGATGAGAAAGCCATGACTCGATTTGTCTCCCATTAAATTAAGGTTAGAAAATAAGTCAAAGGTTCTACCCATTAGTCGACTGACTGAAGTACATATTCAGGTAGAAGGTCTTAGATTATATGCATACTTTGAAGTGATCAACATCGTCGATGATACAAACCCATATCCTACACTTCTGGGGATTTATTGTGGGATAAATAATTAGACCATCATCAATTTTAAGATAAGAATCCTATTGTTTGAATATTCAGAGATAAGGTTCGTTGTACCAGTTGATTCGCTCGAAGGACATAGATATGTCGAACTAGTTAGCAATTAAAGACAAGGTGATTACCTAGATCATATATATAACATAATGTCCTCTCAATATGAATATATAAAGCCAACAACTGATAGAAAAATCAGTTGGAGGAGTTTTAGTTCATCTACATCTAATTCAAGTGAATCATTAGAAAATTGGAATAATCAAATGCACAAAGTTTCCATGAGAAGATGCACAGCAATTACAATATCTATGTGATGGGTAGGAGCTGATGCTAGTGAGCTACCCACATATGAAGTTTCTCCTAACCTTGCATATTTTATAGTAGAATTTGAATCAAAAGGTACAGAAACACAGTGATTGTTCTCCTTGGACTTTGTGTTGAAAGCTATGCCCGCTAGATGGTGGGGTTCACATAAACAATCTATCTCTTAGTAGCCGCAATGTAGAAGATTGTTGGAGATCATATTTAGAGAATAGATCAATTTTACTTGTTGCAAGTATACATGATTGACAAATCCTGTCAAACAAATTGAGTATTGTCGCATGACATTGTGGGAATATCCATGGCAAGAATGGGTTCATCATTTCATACATACGCTAGAAGATTACTGGGATGAAGAGTCTGTAGGAAATATCATTTATTTATTTGTAATGAACCTAAAATTCAAAAAAAAAATTATAGGCTAGTTAAAATACAACCTTTTGAGGACATTGTTTAACTTTTGCGAAATGTATATGTCATTGTTTATAAGTGTCGTAAGATGTCATTCCCTTCTTATGTGTCTTCCTTTATAATGATGATATGTTTATGTGATGTGGTTATGTTATTTGGATTTTTTTATATGATTACTCTGCCTATCTCTACTAATATCAGACATTTTTGAATGGTAGTTGAGTTACATTTTACTTCCTATTTATATGTATTATTTTTTGAATATGGTTTTATTTATTAAAAAAACTTACTTGTCTTTGACTGTCAAGGGCTGGAGTGGCGAGGTTTTATTCCTTAGGGTTCCACTCTGAAAGGTAAGGTTTCCTACTTATTTAATGGGCTTACTTAGTTCATTGTGAACTAATGTAGGCTCACACTACTCTGCAAGTTATTCCAACAGCGAACTCTGTCTATGACCGTGGAAAGTAAAAACATCCTACAACACCACATCTACAATACACTATCATGATCAAGATTGGTGAAAGGAGGACTAAATTTCTAAGAATATTGTGCCTAAGTCCTATGTTTTATGCAATATCAAATAAGTGCATGGTTAAATCTTTATGGTAATCATTATTATTTTTAACGTTGAAAACCTTATCCATCGTGATATAAATTGTATAATTTGTAAACTTTTTAGGTGTAATGCATAGGGTTTATGGCATGATCCATACACCATGGAAAACCTTGTGAAAATTTCTTTGGAAAACTATACAATATATAGATATTGTTATGGAATATTTCATATGCCATACAAACTTGGTTTAACCTTGCATTTGAGGGTTTTGTTATGGTTTTAACACTCAGGTGGTTGACTAAGCAAAATCATCATGATCTTGACTATAACTCTGTGGGTTTCGATTTCATGGGTAGTGGAGGACAGGGTGGTGCTTTAATTTCTCCTAGGAAATCATGGCAAATAATCCTAAAACCTTCATTATGGTTTATATGTGTCTCATTTGGTCTCTCTCTAGTTTTTCAAAGAGGTTAAAAGATTTGGGGAGCTATGCTATGAAATGCTACAACCTTCCCACTCTTCTATAAGGTAGGCTTTTGATGTAGTCTGCAATGCTGTAATGGTTTGTTTGAATTTTGTTATAGCATACTAATCATGGATTCTTTGTGTTTGGTTTTTAGGTGGAAGAGTTTGTCCTGAAAGTAGCTTTAATGATGGATATTTAGGTGGTCCACGCAACCTCTAAGTGGGTAAGCCCTACAAAAATGCAAATACCCTTACCTCTGCATGCTTTTTTGGACAAAGAGTCGAACTTTGGGTTGGGAGAAGTATCGCTATCTAGTGTCAATTGTTGGGTTGATAGTCGGTTTGGGTTATTTGATAGTTTTGGGAATATAAGGTATGCGATTGTAAATGGCTCTGTCATGAGACTTCGTCTCTATGAGGATTTCTTCATGTTGCAACGTTATGTAAAGTATTGGTTTATCGTTGTTAGTGAGAAGCTCTACATTTTGATTGATGCGTATGTTTTGCTTTATAGTTCCATTGCTTGCAACGGCACCGTGGATATCGTGAATATGTTATTTTAAATTTTATGCATTTGTTGATGTAGAAATTTAAAAAAATGTTAAGCCTGGGGTTTCACCTTATGATCGTTAGCCTGGAAGCCTTATCTCGACCCTTACATGCATATGCAACATGTGACTATAAAATTAATTTATATGACTGTGGAAATGATGCATAGAGCATGGCTCTATTTGATAAGACTGTTGGTTTATAAAACAGAATTTGCGGGCATCCTAAGAGGAGATACCCTTACTGTATGCTTTATAATGTTTTTGTTTTATTAGCAGTTCCGAGAGGATTCAATCCTTGTTTGTTTTCCTGGAATGGACATGGGTTTTTATTAGTGTGGGTTTTGATTTTAGACTTGGTGTCTACAAGACTCGATCCTAGACTGTTTTCATGAAATATGTTGTGGTTTTGGGGTTGGGAATTTTACAGGATTCTATCCTGGGTGCAATTGGTTTAATTATTTATATGATAAATCAAAGGACTCTGTCTTTAATAGTTTTATTTAAATAAATGGTGAATTTGGCTTCTTTGTTTTTCATTTAAAGTGGTTTTATATATTTGTATATTAATTGGACTATGGTAAGACCCTAGCAGGTTTTGATGGTTAGGCTTTGTGTAAAATATTTTGTAATGTAATTTATGTGAGAGTTATCCCACAATGAATCCTGTACAAGATTCGATAGCTGGGATGGGTTTAATAAAAATTATAAACGATATGTTTTAGCATGGATTAATATTTATTTTTGAAGGAAGTGAACAACATTTATGGTATGTTGTTTATGTTTTATTTATTATGGAAAATGAAATCATATGTGATGGAAATATGAAATCTACGAGCAATGGAAAATATAAGTTTAGAGTTGGATTTTGATGGTGTGAGAGATTTGATCTATGGTTAAATTTAAATATTTTTGTTGACAATTTATGAGTTATTTTAAAATGTTTTTAATATAGTTTGAAGTTCTACAACTCATTTATTTGATCTCTCCTCTGTAGGTTTATAAATTTTATCAATAGTTTATCTGAATGTTTGAGATGCAAAGTTTTAATATACTATTTTAGTTTTAAAATGCTAATAAGGTTTTTTTCTACCTTCATGAAAGCTTTGTTTCTCTTTTCATCTAATTTTGAACAATATATATATAACTAGTTATCGCAAATAATCTAGAGTTTAAGTCTAAGATGAACTCTGATAGATAGTTAAAAAAATACAGAGAAGACTTAATTTAAGATATGCTTGAATGACCATGAAAAGAATAATACTGAAAGAATGTAAAATATATTTTCCTAGGGCTTATATGAAATACATTCATGCGTTGATGTTCTGTCAATAGAAGGAAATTCTAGCTGAGCATACATATAATATATAGATTTTCATTCAAGATTATAAACCATTTTTTTGATAAAAATATATATGAACTGTAAGGAAGATAAAATCCTCATACCTATCATTTAAAGTTATTTTAATGGCTAGAACCATGCACACTCAAGCACACATCATTAATAAGAATAGAGACAATTCTGACCTCAGATATGTTCACCGAATAACTTGGGAACTACCACGTTCCACCCAACCATGACCCGTAACCATTCTTGGTTTCAATTCGGATCCCCCTGAGTTGGTTCCAACATGCAACTGGTCTAGAGTTCCTAAAGGTAAGGATTCACCTATCTAGGATAATAGGTTTTGTACCAGATTGCTTTTCCTTTTTGGAAAAATGCTCTGCAAGAAATCTTAGTAGAATAATGATTAGATAAATAGAATGAGAGAGATCCCCGTGCCTTTCTTTGGCTTGGGTATTTATATACAAGATTTTGGAAAATGAACAGTTAAATTTCAATTAGATCAAGAATAATTTGTTTTCTAGAAAAAATATTTTATTTAATTTATGTGAAATGAATATTTATTTATCTTAACTTAGGAACTCTTTGATTAGTTCCTACCTTGACTCTTTTTAATTACTAAGATACTTAATTAATTATTTTAGTGAATAATAAAACATAGATCCTTCAATTATTATTTATAGTTACTATTATTAATACATATGCTTACATTTTTATTCATAATATATATAAACTATACATATACATACATACATACATACATATACATACATACATACATACATACATACATACATACATACATACATACATACATATATATATATATACATATATCATTTTGAACATTTTTACTTTGGGTATCATGATGCATGACCCCAATCACATAGTATTTCCACTAGTTTAAAAAATCATTTATTTTGTTAATGCCTTCAGGTAAGGTTTAGGTTAACTAGGTTAGGAAGCTCTCAACCTCCATGCATGTTGGATTACCTCATATATCATGGTAGTTCTCCAGTACTTGATGAGACACAGAAACTTGAAATTTCATTTAATCAACTTAAAAATAAGTAAGATGGGATCAGTGTTTTATTAGAGTGGTTTTCACTCAACACAATTAAGTTTCAATAACTCCTAGCATTATTTAGATCCCACACTCAACACTAAAAATAGGTATTTACACTTAGTGCAATTACAGAGATTCTCACTCAACACTAATGCTAGGATGTGCTTTTATAATACACCTAGGGATATAATGGCCAAGGATTTGATGTTCCATATCTTATGCTCAACATCAATTTGGAATGCTCTAGGGATTATGCCCAACACTTCCAATTCTTATATTTTCATGTTCTTCAGAGCTATTTCTCAATAAAATCATTAAGTCACTCATGTGCTTCAAATATCGTGGTCAACAAAAACATTAAATACTCATGTGACTTAGAGATATTTCTCAACACAAACATCAAATCACTCATGTGCTTCAATGTCCACACCCAACACATGTAGTCATGTGTGTGTGTATATATATATATATATATATATATATATATATATATATATATATATATGATAAAATAAAACATATGCATTTGGATTACGCCCAATATATCACATAAATCATCATACTCATGTGCAGTGGAGTCTCACACAAAATATACAAAATATAACATTCAAGCAACATCACATGCGATGGAACTTATGTCCACAAGTGTTAGGTCAAAATTTGGGATATTACATCCCTTCCCTCTTAGAACAACACTGTCCCTAGTTTTCTAGGGATTAGGAATGAAATCATGAAATAAACAGGGGTAAGCCTCTCTCATGGTGCCTTCATTCTCTCAAAAAAAATCATCGGCTTCAAAGTGCTTCCATTGCAATTTAAAATGGAATATGGTGTGTTTCCTAAGGTACACATCTCTCTTGTACAATATATGAAGGTTTTTAGGTACAAACTCCCCTTCAGGTTCCACCTACAACAAGGACCAATCAATCACATTTTTAGCATCATATACATATTTTTTTAATAAGGATGCATTGAAAACATTATAAAATTTTATGTGAGCATTTAAATATATTTCATATTGTTGATGTATTTGTAACTTCGAAATGTATTCATCTATGTATCTTATGTATTGTAACCCAATGTTTATTCCGAGATGTATCTATTATGTATTTGAGTCATGTTGTCATGCCTCGATGTTTCGATAAGGAGAATTAATAATGTAAACAAGTCATGTCAAGTCATAGTGGGTAACCCTCCGATTGTGTAAGGGTTAAAGTCCCTGCAGTTCCGAGGAACTAGGGTTATTAGACTCTCCAAGTAGAGGTCGGCCCTAGTAGGGTTTTAGTCATGTTGGGATTAGTATAAATAGAGATCTGGGATCTCTATTTAATACACATCACTCACACACTCAAGTGTAGCACATAGTTGAGGAAGGAAAGACACTGGGGCTAGACAAGAAGAAGACTATTGCTGTCAAGAGTGCATCTTACTGTTTTGGGGTCTTACATCTTGTACTGATTCTATCTCTAAGGAAGTTGCGGGGTTTTCTCCATTTATGGTTTCCCCAATCAAAATCACTGTGTTAATTGTCTCTTGTGTTTGATTTCTGTACTTGTGATTCTCTCAGTAAAGATCCTAACATAATTCTAGCTTAATGTTGAAAAACTAACATGGTATCAGAGTTAACCTAAGAAGAAGACACTATGCAGCTGCGGGAACTAGGTCTTCCTAGTTTGTGGATCTTCCTCCACAAATTTTCAGCAAAAGTAAGGTGGAACAACTCTCCTCCTTAGGGTGCATCTTTCTGTCGAAGCATAATCCAATTCTGAGGTTTTTCAGTTTTGGACCTGTCACTACTATCAGAAATTAGGGCTTTTCACAGAAAAGAAATTTTTCAGTGAGCCCAGGCCTAGATTGATCTCCTCCCCAAAATCGAAGTTAGGGACAAATTTCAAGGCATTTGGGTGGACAAAACTCCAGAAAAGCAAAACCCTAATTTGCTCCTGAACCAGCTCTACAGGATTTCAGCTCAAGTTTCAGATCCGACATCTTGAATCTGGTAAGATCTAAAATCTTTTTTATTTCCATTTGAGGTTCTCATTTAAGATATCTCATCATACCAAGCTTGATGAAAAGATTGAGGGAGCTGAAAACTTCCGAGCTTGGAAGTATAGAATCTCCTTGGTCCTAGAGGAAAACGAATTAGACTCCTACATTCATGAGGAGGTTCCAGTGCCAGAGGGAGATGAGGCAAAGGCCTTACATAAGAAGAAGATGGTTATGGAAAAGAGGATCATTGTTGATTCTATTAAGGATCACCTTATCCCACAGGTGTCCTCTCTCAACACACCCAAAGCTATGTTTGATGCCCTAACCAAATTGTTTGAAGGGAAGAACATCAATCGAAAGATGACCCTGAGAAACTAACTGAAGAATGTGAATATTTAGAATGCAGAAACAATCCAATCTTACTTCACAAGAGTTTCTCAAATCAAAGAGAAACTAGAAGCAGTTGATGAAGAAGTGGAAAATGCAGAGATTGTGATGACTACTTTGAATGGCCTCCCTAGGTCATGGGATTCTTTCATCCAAGGAATCTGTGCAAGAAAGAAGTTAGTCAAGTTCAAAAGACTATGGAAAGAATGCTCTCAATAAGAAGCTTGAATAGCAGCTCGAGAAGAGAATATGGGAAGTGAAGATCAAGCTCTCACGATACACTCCAAGACTCACTCCAAGTCAACAAGAAAGAAAACTCATCACTTCAGAGGTAAGCACTCTCACAAAGATAATACTAGAAGAGATATATCTAGGATCATATGCTATACTTGTGATGAAGGAGGAAACTATGCAAGGAATTTTCCTAACAAACAGAAGATAATAAAGAAGCGCAACAAAAGAAGACATCATGCTCATGCTACAGAGGATGATGAACCATCCAGAAAGAGATCCAGATATGGAAGTGAATATTATTCAAGCGAGGATGAATATGTTCTGATATCAGGTCTCACAGGTAACATTACTCATGGTAGTGATGATTGGCTTATAGACAGTGGGGCTTCGAAACATATGACTGGATTCAAGGAATCCTTTGTAAGACTATCAGAACATGAATCACCTCACAAGGTAAAGCTAGGAGATGACTACCAATATCCAATAAAAGGTAGTGGGGAATCTTCATATAAGTTAGACTCTGGAAAATCTCTAACAATGAAAGAAGTATTTTTTGTGCCAAGAATCAAGAAGAAACTTCTCTCCATATCAACATTAGATGCAAAAGGAATGCGGGTTGCATTCATAGATGGTCGAGTCATCATGTGGCCAAAAGGAAAGACTATCGATGATGCGGTAGTAATTGGAGAACAAGAAGGAGGATTATACAAATTGAAGGGCCATCTAGAACAAGCCTTGGTCCATGACATAGTAGAACCACGTGAAATTTCGCATAGAAGGCTTGCACATGTGCATTACAGAGCACTACCTATTGCAAGCAAAGCTGTCAAAGGTCTTCCAGAAATTCAAGCAAAACATGATGGGGTCTGCAAAGGATGTGCGAAAGGAAAGAATACAAAGAAGACATTTCCAAGCAGTGAAAGCAAAGCAAAAGGAATCTTGGAAATCATCCACTCCGATGTATGCAGTCCTATGTCATCGAACTCTCTAAGTGGGTATGCATATTATGTTTCTTTTATTGATGATTTTTCTAGGAAGACATGGGTTTAATTCATGAAGAGCAAAGTTGAAGTATTCAGTAAGTTTAAAGAATTAAAATCCTTGATCAAAAACCATACTGAAAAGAAGATCAAGACCATTCGATCAGATAATGACGGAGAATTCACTTCAAATGAATTCAAAGAGCTATGCAAAGAATCAGGGATTAAGAGGGAGTTGTCCACTCCTTATAATCCACAACATATTGGGATTGCGGAACGAAAGAATAGAACCATCATGGAAGCTGCAAGAGAAATGCTTCATGATCAATAGCTTCCTATGCATCTTTGGGCTGAAGCTACTAGAACAGCGTTGTATGTACATAATCGTACTCCCACTACTACATTTCGACCAAAAATCCGACGGCCGTCATGTCGGATTTTCGACACTTCCCTGTCGCATGTACGACACTTTGATTTTTTTTTAAGCGTCGGAAACTTGTCGTCGATTATCCGACACCTAAGTAACCATCGGTTAAGTGACACTTAAGTAACCGTCGGTTAAATGTAAAGCGTCAGTTAAGTGACAGCCTTTCTTCGACGGTAGTGAAATTTAAAAAAAAAATAAGCTTGATGCCATCGGTTAAGCAACAGCCGGTTCATCGGAAAAGCGACGCTTAGTCAATATTTTTTTTAAAAATAATACATAAGAGCTTGAGAAACCGTCGGACAAGCGATGGATATAACCATTAAGCGTCGCTTAAGCGACATGTAGAACTGTCGCTTAAGCGATGGTAGTGAAGTTTTTTTTTTAAATATTGCAAAATATTGCATAGGATCTCACGATGTTACAGTGTGTCAAAATACCAATCGCATAGGAGTTGAACAAATTTTGAGCCGTTCACCACTTGCTTCCTCCCGAGACAGACGATCACTTCCATCCATATCAACTAACGAAAGCTTGCTATATAGATCTTCCCCAGCAAGACTATTTGAGTAGTTTATATGGATTGTGACCATCCCGAGAATGTGAAAAGTTCTGAGTTTACATCATAAATAATAAATAAAAATACTACAGCCCAAGCTTATTAACTATGACTTTTGAAGAAAGTATTCAAGCTTGTAATTGAAAAATATAAAGAAGAATAACAACAGCTTAAGGTCACTGTTCTTTCCAATCATTTATATAGTTAAATAAAGGCATCTTGTACTGGAATGTTACATCTACATATATTAATGTGTAAGCATATATATTGAAAAGTAAAAACCCATGGGGATATTGTACTCATATAATGATTTCTAAGCACATTGGCAAAAAATAAAGACTAGACAAGATATTTTCTGTCTGAATCACAGAAAAGCAATTGATTATATTTGCATAGAAAATTTGAGCCATAGGCAATATACAGGCTAAACAATTTTATCATTGGAAGACTAATGTGTCCATCTATTGGTTTTGCTATCCCGTTTATAGTTTGGAAAGAGCATACTGAAAGGAAAACTAAGCACAAATCTACAAAAGCAAAAGAACTAAAAAGCAGGTAGGCCACTCGGCCCATTCCACGACCCCACCCATGCAAAAACCTCAACTTCTAGTAGTTGCTCCAGATCAATGCCTGTGTTTAAATTGATCACCAGTTCCCAGAATATATCAGAAAATTTGTAACCCGTTCCCTTAAGGGGGTTATTTTATATGATTATAACACACAAAAATCTAATTATCATTTTATTAAAAATAGACATTATACCTATTATAGCTCACATGTAAACAAATATTCTCAAAAAGAACCAGAAGGAATGGTCTTCTTCACATGTAAAAGTTGGAAAGTAACACCATAGCTTTGCATTGTAAACTTAAGATATGTGAAACATATAGATGAGAATGCTTGCATTTTGACATATTAGTGTAAATTTGATTTTCTTCCAATGTCCTAAAAACTTTCTCCACATGCCTAAGGTGCCCTTTCCACATTTCACTATAGATAAGGATCTCATTAAAGAAGACGAGCATAAAGTTCCTCAAGCACAGTTGGAATATATTATATTTCATTCAATGTTGTTGGTGCATTGCTCAAGTCTAATGACATCACATTAAACTGAAAATGGAAAAATGTCCTTCATGGGTTCCAAAGGTTGTTTACTCCACATATTTTAACCATACACAGATCTAGTAGCATCATGAACACATTTTTCTCCACATATTTTAACCATACACAGATCTAGTAGTATCCTGAACACAGATCAAACTCAGAGAAATATTGTATCCTGTGTAACTCATCTGACATTTCATCTATAAAGGGTATAGTTAATCTGTTTTTGATGATGATCTTATTTAATCACCTGTAATTGATGGATAGTCTAGATGACTTGGCCTTTTTCCTTACTAAGATGTACAGAGAACTGAAAATCAAGGAATTCCAAGGAACAGGGTCAAAAGGTCAACATGGAAATATGGCATGTGACACAATAGGGGATCTGCTACTTCTAGAAGCAACAGAAACTCTAAGACCCGAAAACCAAACTTCTCAGAATGACTTATGATTTGACACCAAGGCTGCTCACCATAATGGGTATCTAAAAATACGGTCAAATGTAAAAAAAGCCAAACCCTAATTTGACTGTGCAATGGATAACGTTTCAAAACAATATGAGTGATGCTAATAAGACATAATGTAGAAAAACTGGAATACAGAAATATGAAATTGGCAATGTCTAAACCATGTGAAGAAAAGTACCTTACTCCCTGACATCTTTGTCTCAATCAGCATTTCTAGAGAACAACCAAAATGGATATGGGGTTTTAGTAACTTTTCAAAGATCAATATCTTTTCTTGTCTGTTGCAGTCATCAGAACCTGCCACATAAATTGCAAGTTAGATGAACCTACATCCATGCGAAGTTGTAGTTAATCTGCAAAGGCTACGCTGGTTTTATTGTTGAGAAAGTGAAAGCTACAAAATCAACATAAATGAGAAATAATACAAACACGTTATTCCCATTCTTTCCTTCATTCATTGACCCAGAACAGGAAAAAAAATCGTATACTGCAATACAGTTTTACTTCTACAAGAAATACATGTTTGGAACAGGTTAAGGAAGCTATAACTGATTTTACTCTATTCAAGCTATGCTCGAAATTGGAATCCCTTGTAAAATTTATTTTCTTTAAAGTCATATTTTCAGCATATGCCATAATGTCAGAATGATGTAGTTTGATAATTTAATGATAATATAAATGAAAACCACCACTAAGTGCATTGTCACAAGTTGATAAATATTTGGCATTTTCACTATCAGCAATAAAATAAAAGAACTTACAGCTTTTAGATCATGTCTAGTCAGTCCTAACTTCTAAGCAAGGAATGTTACTCATCTTCTAGTGGGTAACTATTAAAGGTGCCATGGTTAATGGAAATACGGCAGAGAGTCAACATCAATTGCAGAGGTACATTTGGAGATATTAGCATTGACCTGTGTTGCATAAACTCATTAAGATAATGACCTCCCTAAAATGAAAAACATTATGCAGAGGTACATTGGAGATATTAGCAGTGGGTGTACAATAACCCCATATTTGATTATAATAGCAAAATGTAATACCTCCTCATGCATAAAAAGACCCCACTAGCCCCAGGCTTGAATGCAAGATGGTCTTCTTGTACAAGATTCCAAAAATGTATCTATCAGTGCATATTCAAACCTTATTGCAGCATTTTCACCACTAAGGTAACTATCCTTTTACTTTATACATATTTGATTTTCTGTATAATATAAGTGTATTTTATTCCCCCCCCACCCCGCCCAAAAAAAAAGGAAACAAATATTGACTTGGGTAGACTGTCATCTATGGAGAGTGTCTGAAATTGCAGAGGAAACAGTCACCATTTATTGGTGAGTTGTGAGAGCCTTGTAGTGGTTACTTGTTGAGGAAGGGCATAATCTCAGTATTCTTCTCATTTTTTTATATACAAGCTATTACAGGATTTCATGGACTGAGTTGTGACCACATAGGAAGATACCCTACTGCCATCATTTGCATAAATCATGGGTACCATCCTCTCAGCGTTTTGACTGTCATACTGTGTTAATTTATTGGGATGAAGTTTCTTTCCAGCTGGGCATGATAATTGGGTATGAAGACTGTATATTGAGGAGAAATTGTGGTCCTATGAACGAAAAAGAAGTTCTGCCCTACAAACTCAGTCACTTAAGTGTTCAGCACAGCCATTAATTTGCTACGTTCAGGAAATGACCAGGTTTGAGGGTTAATTAAAAGTCTGATTATGTTTTGTTACTGCTGATAAATATCACTGTATTCTCACTTTACAATGATAGCCATTAATTTGCTACGTTCAGGAAATGACCAGGTTTGAGGGTTAATTAAAAGTCTGATTATGTTTTGTTACTGCTGATAAATATCCATGTGCCTTCTACCAAGAAAGATTGTGGCTGCATAGTCTCCTTTTTAAACCCTTATCATATGAAAAGACCCAACCAATTAGAGAGGGGTAAGTTTCGCTAACATGGCAGGATGCTCTACAAATGGTGCAAAAAGGGTACCCAAAAATAAAACCAAATCTCAAATTGCAAACCCTATTTATGACCTAATTTTTTATGGTCTTGGATTGCCACCAAATTTGGCCTCTCCATGCTGCATTGAATAAAGGGTATTTAATTTTTATATCTAAAACTGTAATTTTTGGATATCCCAGAATGACTTAAAAGTTGAGATTTGACACCATCACTATTCACCATAAAGGTTACCCAAAAATACCACCAAATCTCAAATGAAAACCCTAATTGTAACCTAATTTTTCATGGTCTTGGATTGCCACCAAATTTGGCCTCCATGCTGCTGCACTGAAAAAAGGGTATATAAAACTGTAACATTTTTGAAAGTGCAGAAACCCTAATTTTGATCAACTTTGACCAAAAGTTTGACTTTATCCGATGGCCACCAAAATTGGATCCTATGCACATCACCACAAAGGGTATCCATGATTCCAAATATGTGATCAGATTCCATGAAAGATGAAATTTCTAAAACTAGGAATTTCCAGGAAAGCAAATCTTGAAAATCTGATTTGTCTTGACTTGCTCATTTATGCACCAAGAATAATGCATGTCATCTACATGCATGGGAATGCTACATCACTCAGAAGATCACTGAACTGAAGTACTGACTACAATGCCCCCATTTATGCACTGCTCTGAGTAAAACTGCTTTGAGGACCTATGCAAGACAACTCTGGAAATCAAGATATGTGACCATTTGCTAAGTCTGGTCAAAGAACTCACAAACCGATGATACTGGTAACTGAATCCACCAATGATGTGTCCATGAACAGTTGATGTCTAATCCACTGCTGATGTCTATGGACCATTCATGTTGAATCAATCAAGATGAACTTTGGAGAACTTCATCCTGATCATAAAATATGAGCCTGCTGGAACTTAACACTGAATCTGGCTAGGGTAAATTCACTGTTAACAGGTTGCAACATTGGATGCCTCACACCTTGGTCTCTGCAGGGGTCAAGTTAAGACAAGGTGAAGGGGTAAATTAACCTGAGAGCTTGCACATGTGGACAGTTGAATATGAAATGGGCAATCGAGCAGAGTTCTATGGGTGTCAAATCCATTATGCTCTATTAAACAAGAAGTGAGCAGTAGAATGGGAATAACAGGGCCATACATGAATCCATTTGCAAAGGATCATATTTCAACCCCAGCTGTAGGAAGGAATTATTATCAGAGGGCAGAGCTCCCAAGGATCCAAAATACTGTCCCACGCCAAATGATGGAGTATTGCTTGAATCATAGAATGAAGTGCTGGCAGAACCATATGAGGCACTGCTTCCACCAAATGCTGGAGTATTGGCAGTAGCAAATGACACACTACTTCCCCCAATTGATGGAGCACTAGCTGAACCAAATAAGGAGCTGCTTGCACCAAATGAGGGAGAACTGCTGGATCCAAATGTACTCCCAGAAACAAATGAAGGAGTGCTACCAGAAACAAATGGAGAAATGCTTCCAGAAGTGAATGCAGGAGCGCTGCCAGAACCAAATGAAGGGGTACTCTCGGTGGCAAATGAAGATGTAGTATTTGAACCAAATGTTACACCTGAGCCAAACGAAGGTGCAATGCTTGAGCTAGATTGAGGAATGCTGGTTATACCAAACGAGGGAGATGTACTAGAATTAAACTGCGGAGTGGTGCTCAACCCAAATGAAGGAGAGGTGTTTGAACCAAACTGAGAGCTGCTGCCCAATCCAAATGAAGTACTACTGCTAGAAGAGAAGCTATAGGTACCAGTAGAACCTACCGAAGGGCTATTGGCAGCACCAAATGTAGTTGTGGTGCCAGACCCAGATGCAGGAGTACTAGTAGAAGCAAACTGAGATGTGCTACTATTGGTGAGGCCAAAAGAAGGTACACTGAAGGAGCCTGATGAACTAGGTGCAGTTAAGCCAAACAAGCTTTCCTAACACAAAATTATGCTCTTCGCAGCTTAATTTCGCAATGGTGTGAGACCAATGGGGTTGAATTACTGAGAAAACTAGGCCCAAGTCGGACAACAAGACTCAGTAAGAGTTCAGATTTTTCCTTTGGAGAAAAAGAAAATATAGATGTTTTGGTTCAAAATCTCTCTTGCCAGCAAGTTTATGTACAAAGAGATGCTGCCGAAGAACTTCGATTGCTTGCAAAGAGAAATGTAGATAACAGGATTTTTATTGCAGAGGCTGGAGCTGTTCCTCCATTGGTGAAGCTGTTGTCCTCCACTGACACAAAAAATCAGGAGCATGCTATTACTGCACTTCTAAACTTGTCTATTCATGAAAGAAATAAGGGCATGATTGTTCAACTAGGAGCTATCCACCCTATTACAGAGCTGCTAAAACATGGCAGTATGGAGGCAAGGGAAAATTCTGCAGCAACCCTATTTAGCTTGTCTGTAATAGATGAAAACAAGGTGAAAATTGGAGCTTGGGGAGCTATCTTGGCTTTGGTCGATCTACTTCATGATGGAACTATAAGAGGGAAGAAGGATGTTGCAACTGATCTTTTTAATTTGTCTATGTGTCAAGCAAACAAAGCCAGGGCTGTCAGAGCTGGGGTTGTGCCACTGCTATTGGAATTGCTTATTGACGAAAACACTGGAATGGTTGATGAAGCTCTTGCAATTCTTTCTATACTTGCTACTCATCAGGATGGTCAAAGTGAAATTGGACATCAATCAACTATTCATATTCTTGTCAAGCTCATTTTTTCAGGCTCTGCTTGCAATAAGGAGAATGCTGCTGCTGTACTGTTAGCTTTGGCTATAAATGATTCATCCCATCTATTGACAGGACTGCAGTTTGGTGTATATGGGCCTTTGATTGAACTTACTCATAATGTAACTAGTAGAGCCAAAAGAAAGGCTAAATCACTTTTGGAGCTCATGAGAAAGCATGAACATATTTCTAAAAGTACCCGCTAATAACTGTCCTATTTTTATTTTAAGTATGGCAGGGTACATTCAAACCTGCCATAAAGTCTGAGGGTACTTTTTCTTTTGTAGGAAAAGGAAGCAAAGTTACGAAGGGAATGTAAGTTATGGTTTCAAACCCTCTCACAACTTTCTGCTTTCCAAGCCTAGGAGAGCTATGCACCCAACTTCCAAGATTCTCATCTGACTTTCAACTGGTTTTCAATTTGAGGTTTCCTTCCTGGCATATGGTTCTGCAGTTGTACTAGTACTCAAAACTTTTGTTGTTGCAAGCACAACTGTAGTGCGTTTGTAGCTTTTAACATGACTTGGACCCACAACTAACTTAACTGGACCATCTTCATGGTTACCTTACACATCTGTTCGTATACCAAAAATTGTTTATACTGAATGGTGTTGACAATATTTATGATGTGGGATGCCAATGTTACTCTTTGGACATGACAAGAATTTAGGGTAGTGGGATTGGAAGTATAATTTTTTCAGAGGATTACTATCTACTTCTCTAGACATAATACATTGACAACTTGGCACTGGGTGTTACCTAATTATTTCTTAAAGAATTGTGAAGCTGTTTCAAAAACAAAAAATCATAGCAAAGAAGCATTCTGAGCTACATGCAATAGGATGAAGAGATAATGAACGGCTTCCTTTTAATGTGGTCATTGTTCAGAATACAAACTATTCATGACAAAGTCATGGTTTTGATGGATATAATTCATGTGGAGTAACTCAAAATTAGACAGAAACCCTCTAGAAGCATTGTTCCAACGGAGACACAACTTGGATTTTGATGCAGGGTCTCCTTCTTCCTGTAGTTTGTGTAAACAATTTAAACTCTGTGTTCTAATTTCTAACTAGACTGGGCTTCAATCATGAACGGATATCTAAATTCATATCATCTGCAGTTGTATTGCTTCATCCAGAACTGAATATTCATGGCTATACTGGCAACCACAAGATTAAATACTTCATCTCTACACTATTAACCAACAAACCTCCAACGATTTGGTAAAAATAATGGCAAGAACAGATCTGTGTTAACAATGATTAAGGAATTCAACTTACAGATCGCATAGTTTATCCTCCACAAGGGTTGTTGAACGATTTAATTTGCAGATGAAATCGAAATGCTCAGACAGATTCAATGCCAGGGTTCCGCAATGCATGTCGACTCCACACGTTCTCTCCACATGTGAGTAGGGTAGACTGTAATAGCTAAAGGGTAGCTCAGTCTCTATTGATGTCAGAGAGTTCACCTTCACAGTCAATTCTCCACCATTAGGGTATGTGTGCAAATAGCTTCCAGGTAAATAAAACCCATTACAGACATTAGCAAATGACAAAATAACAATAAACAGGATGCTAGCTATACTCATCTGTATGGATCTACCCGCCATCGAAAAACCCATTTGGCCCTGGGTTGATTTCGGATTCGCCCCCAACCCTGAATAAAATACCCTTGAAGATACTCGATCCGGGATCTTGGAAACCAGCTTTTCACAAACTGTAACAAAAACTACACGCCGAACTCGATCCGCAGCAGAAAAAGTCGATCAAAATTCTGAAACATAGAATTTCTCCCTTCCCCAACAAGACTATTGGAAATGAAGTAGAGATTGGCGCCATAATGTGATGCAAGTTTGGTGGTTGGTTCATCCTTCAAGTACAGTTTTCAGTATAGTTTTTGTTGGATTTATCCAATGGTGTTTTAGTTGTAGGTCCAAGAGGGATTCTAAGCTTTCCTTGAAGATGATTTTTTACCACCACATATGACCATGCTCAAAGAAATGTATTCATTAAAAAGCATCAAGTTTGTAGTCCAATTTTAATGGTCACATGCAAACACAATGTGGTTAAGAAGACTATGCTCAAATATGCATAAATGCAAACCTTGCATATGAAATGTAAGTATAATGATTAGTTTTCGAAGCCATGGAGATGAAAGTGCCTACATAATTGTCAATAATGGTAAAGGTTGTTAATGGCCAAACTTCTTAAGGAAGACTGAGCAATTTGACTCATAGTGGAATGTGATTAGAGCTTTTTCATCAGGGATGATGTTTGGTTTCTGTCGTTTTGTAAATTACCTAACACCATGTTGAAATTGGATCCCATTACTGACAACTTATGCTTTTATATTCCATTATACATTTTTTATTTGAATATTTAAAAGTCCTTTTTTTTTCAATTATTTTTATCTAAATTCAAAAGAGTTAGTGAATTTATCACTTGTTAAGAGTGAAAAAATCCAACTATATACCATCCTATCTAATTACTATCATACCATCATAATTACTATCATACCATCATATCTAATTACTATCATGACTTATCCCACCATACATATGTTTTTCCCTCTCTTAGTGTATCTTTTATGGCAGTCACACCATCCCCAACTATATCCTTCTCCCCTTATCCCACCATACATATGTTTTTCCCTCTCTTAGTGTATCTTTTATGGCACTCACACCATCCCCAACTAAATCCTTTTCCCCTTTCTTGTTGCTTCCCTCCTACTAGCCCCCTTTGGCACCCCACACTCCCACTTTCTGGCACATATCCCTCCCATTTTCTAGTGTGTTCTCTCACTCCCTGAACCGTTTAAACCTAGGTAACATCACTCTATCCACTTGGAAAAAGCGTTTCCACTAGCTCCTTTCCATAGCATACCAACCCTTTTAATCATAGACTTATATGTCTTTTCTTGTGTGGAGAGATGAGATGGAGTGGATCTTTGTAATATTAGAATACACATTACAAAACACACTCATCCTTTCTTGTTCAGAAACTTCAGTGCCATTTCTGCGGATCGAACCCTCTATCGACTCAGGAAAATAATTGGAGATACTAACCCTGAATGCCAGAATAGGGACTAGAAAGTACAATTCTCATAAATGTTACTCGGCATTTTATTTTAGGGAGTGAATCAATTTTATTTATAGTTTACAACTTGGCCCATTCTCCTAATAAATTATAACATCCCTCCTTAGATTGTTGTGCAGAAAAGAACATTTGATGTTGTTCCTTGATGTGCTCAGAAAACATCATGGACATTTAGTTGGAACCATTGATAAAGAATATGTTGCTCATGACCTATAAATGAAAGGTCATTTATGGCATGTGGTGTGATTTTTTGGAAATCAATGACTTTTCAGTGATGGGAATATGCTCATGTATAACGTCATTTTTAATCAATGTAAATCAGTTTAGTAATTATAATTCAATGGGATACATAAGAAAATTATGCATCATGTATATGTTTCTTACTTTTATGGTTCGGGAATAAACACAAAAGTATTATCCATTTGCCCATGCTATGGCAAGGAAATATTTTCAACGTATTCTAAAAATTTTCATAAGTGTTTCTATGAAGGGCACATGAAGTGTTTGCAACCAGGTCATCATTTTTCAATCAAAGAGATATTTTAATGAATAGATCGAGGTAAGACTCCCTCCTTGAATCATGATGTGAGTAGATTGGCTAAATAAGATTAAAAATCTTACATGGAATCAATCTAAAAGGATATGTTCAATGGAGACCTATCTAATATTGACAACAATATAATGACTTCAAAATTCCTATTTATCACATGCCAAAAGGCATGAAGATGTCTTCCAAACTCTACAATCTCCCACATTGGAAAGAACTTGTGGATCCAATGCATGTGTTCAATAATGTGTCATATGCTCTTTAGAAACATATTTGTTAAATTGAGAAAGATACAAATGCATCTAGAAGATAATTGGAAAGAACTTAAAGTGGCATATATATTGGATCCAATGAATGTCTTCAATAATGTGCCATATACCCTTTAGAAACATATTTCTTACACAAAGAAAGATGCAAATTTTATGCACCGTCGCTTAAGCGACGCTTGCTAGGCTCGCCGTCGCTTAAGCGACGCTTATGAGCCTAGTTGTCGCTTAAGCGATGCTTATGACTACAATTTAAAAAAAAAAATTAACTTTGTGATTTTTGGTAGGTTTAAAAGAAAAAATCCACATGCCGTTAGAAGTAACTGTCGGATTTTGCATCGAAATGTAGTAGTGTCCACATAGAGTACTCGAGAACAAGACTCCTGAAGAAGTATTCTCTGGTAAGAAACCAGAAGTCAACCATCTCAGAATATTCAGCTTTCCTATGTACATACACATTCCAAAAGAGAAGAGAACAAAATTAGATCCTTCAGGAAAGAAGGGCATATTTGTGGGATACTCTGAAAGCTCAAAGGCTTACAAAATATATTTCCTAGGATATAAGAATATTGACATCAACAAGGATGTGACATTTGATGAAGACACAGCTTACAACAAATCCAGAAAGAGACCTGATGAAGAACCTGAAGAAGCAGAAGCACCCAGAATTCATGATACAACCATGAATGAAGAAACTTGAGAAGAAGATTGAGAATTTGAAGAACCACAAAGACCTGTAGATCCACCTCTGGAGAAGAATCCTCATAAGAGGAAACCTTCTTGGGTACAAGAACTTATCCAAGATGCAGAAATATATGGGGCTCCAGAAGAGAATCATAGAGAAAGAAAGAGGACCAAATCCAATTCTGGGTATGTAGCTTTACTATGTGATTTCATTGATAAAGAACCTTCTAGTTATGAAGAAGCGGTAGAATAGAAAGAATGGAAGGATTCTATAATCGAAGAGTACCAATCGATCATGAAGAATGATGTTTGGGATGTTGTCCCAAGACCATATGGGAAGTCAGTTGTAACTTCCAAATGGATCTACAAGATAAAACATGCTGCAGATGGTAGCATTGAAAAGTATATTGGTAATATTTGTAGCTTGAGGTTTCTATCAGAAAGAGGGAATAGACTATGAAGAGACCTTTGCACTTGTAGCCAGATACACTTCCATCAGATCAGTGCCTGCTCTGGCTGCAGTGATGAAATGGATGTCAAGACGGCCTTCTTGAGTGGTGTAGTGGAAGAGGAAGTGTATGTAGAACAACCACTTAGTTTTGAGACACATGACAGAGAGTCTCATGAATGGAGATTGAAGAAATCCCCGTATGGTTTGAAACAGGCACCTAGGACCTTGTACGATAGAATTGACATCTTTTTATCTAGTTTGGGCTTTACCAAGAGTAAAGCAGATTCCAACCTTTACTATAAAGTTGAAGATGGAAACCCAGTGATGCTTCTACTATATGTAGATTATCTATTTGTGACAGGTATGGATGGGTTGATTACTAATACAAAGAGAAATCTTGCTGCCAAGTTCAAGATGAAGGACTTGGGTATGATGCATTACTTTCTAGGTATGGAGGTGTGGCAGAGTGCAGGTGGAATCTCCCTTGGACAAGGGAAGTATGCAATAGAGATACTGAAGAGGTTTGGGATGATGGAATACAAGATTATGGCCACACCTATGGCATCAAACCTGAAGCTATTGAGTGAAGCTTCTTCAGAGATGGTTGATGCTACGATGTATCGTCAGATGATTGGGTCATTTATGTACATGACGAACACGAGACCAGACATTTTCTTTGCTATCAACACCTTGAGCCAGTTCTTAACAGATCCAAGAAATGTTCACTTGATTGCTGCAAAGCATATTCTGAGGTACTCGAGGGGTACAATTGATTATGGGCTCAAGTATGATGTGAATCAAAATATTAAATTGGAGGGTTATGTTGATTCAAATTGGGCAGGCAGTGCCATCGATAGGAAGAGCACTTCAGGATGTTGCTTCAGTATGGGATCAGGTGTGATCTCTTGGTTTAGCAAGAAGATATCCTATGTGGCACTGAGTATAGCTGAAGCAGAGTATGTCGTAGCTTGTTCAGCTAGTTGTGAGGTAATATGGCTGTGGAAGCTACTGTCTGATATATTTGATCTCTAGTTGGATGCTACTTGTATACATTGTGACAATCAGAGTTGCATGAAGTTGTCAGAGAATCCAGTGTTCCATGACACGTCAAAGAACATCGAGATCAAGTATCACTATATCAGGGATATGGTGTAGAGAGGAGCAGTGAAGCTCCAGTATGTTGCGACGGAGGAATAGATAGCTGATGTGTTGATGAAGCCATTGGCTAGAGTGAAGTTTGAGTACTTCAGGGAGAAGCTTGGTGTTCTCCAGATCGAGGTTTCCTCCAAGGGAAAGTGATGAGTCCCAAAGCGATTCTGACGAGTAGGTCAGATGTAAGGGCTAAGCCATTCTATCATGGTGAGAGGATTCAGTTCATTCCTTGTCAGATATGAGTGCTAGACATTCTGTTGAGTAGGATGGATGTAAGGGCAGCTGCCACTCTCTGGGAGAGTGGAGGCACCTGGTTCGTTACTAGGTAGCTCATTCTAGGACTGGGGGCCATTCTGACGAGGGTGTAGGATTCAATTCCTACCAGGTCAGATGTGAGTGCATGCCCTTTTGACAAGGGTGTAAGATTTGGCTCCTACCAGGTCAAATGTAAGTGCAAAAATATTCTATCACTGTGAGCAGGATGAGATTCCAGCCTGGATGAAAGTATGGAAATCTTTCATCACTGTGAGTAGGATGTGCTCCCGCCTGGATAGAAGTCTTCCATCATTGTGAGCAGGATGCGATTCCAACCTAGATGAAAGTATGGAAATCTTTCATCACTATGAGTAGGATGTGTTCCCACCTGGATGGAAGTATGCCTTTCTGACGAGTAGGTCAGATATAAGTGCTGAAGCCTTTTCACAGATGATAGTGATGTCTTCTCATGCTGGTGAATGTGAGTGCTGGGCCTTTCTAATGTGATTGTAGATTTCTACATGATCAGATGTGAGTTCTAGGCATGCCTTTCTGACAAGTCGGTCAGATGTAAGTGCTGCACGAAGACCTACATGATGGCTAGGCCTACAACTAGCATGAAAGAAGGCTGGCTCTGTAGAAATTCCTATGACAAGATAGTACACACATGATGATGACCAGGTGAGATCCAGATTGAGCTATGATTCAAATCCAGTTATGATGACTCCGAGAGATCTAGATCGAGTGATGATCTAGATCTAGCAGTGATGATCCAGATCGAGAGATGATCTAGATACAGATCAAGATCGAGTGATGATCCAGATCTAGTCTAGTGATGATGATCTAGATCGAGAGATGATCCAGATCCAGTGATGATGTCCCATGATGATACAGATTGAGAGATGATCCAGAGGATAAATATGACTTGAAGATGAAGATGACTTGAAGACTCAGAAGACTCGAGATGCAGATTATGAGATGATCCAGTTGATACAGAGAAGAAGACCAGTGCTGAAAATTTTGTCGAAAGAATACCTTCCTAGTTCAGAGGGAGTGTTGATGTATTTGTAACTTCGAAATGTATTCATCTATGTATCTTATGTATTGTAACCCGATGCTTATTGTGGGATGTATCTATTATGTATTTGAGTCATGTTGTCATGCCCCGATGTTCCGATCAAGAGAATCAATAACGTAAACAAGTCATGTCAGGTCATAGTGGGTAACCCTCCCATTGTGTAAGGGTTAAAGTCCCTGCAGTTGAGGGGCACTAGGGTTATTAGACTCTCGAAGTTGAGGTCGGCCCTAGCAGGGTTTTAGTCATGCTGGGATTAGTATAAATAGAGATCCGGGATCTCTATTTAACACACATCACTCACACACTCAAGTGTAGCGCATATTTGAGGAAGGAAAGACACTGGGGCTAGACAAGAAGAAGACTACTACTGTCGGTAATCCATATTACTATTTTGGGGTCTTACATCTTGTGCTGATTCTATCTCTGAGGAAGTTGCAGGGTTTTCTCCATTTATGGTTTCCCCGATCAAAAACACTGTGTTCATTGTCTCTTGTGTTTGATTGATGTAGTTGTTATTCTCTCAGTAAAGATCCTAACATAATTCTAGCTTAATGTTGAAAAAATAACACATATGCCACTGGCCCTCTCTTGGTCAATATCTCAAAGGGTCCACAAAATATTGGTGCCAACTTTCCGCACCTCCCCAAGCTCAACGAACTTATTTTTTATTTTACTTTTAAGTAAACATGGTCACTGTAGTGCTCTGTCTGCCGGGCAGAGCACTCAGTCAATATTTCATAGTGAAGAAAATATCTATTTCAAAATCAGATTTTTTTCATTTAAATTTTGTGCAGTAAAAGATAGTTTACTAGTGAAATACCTCGAATTTGTTTCGCTCTTGAATCCTGCTTCTGCTACTGCTCCTGCTCCTGAAGGAGCCATATTGCCGGCTCTGATTTTCCACCCTGCCGACCAGCAGGTTTGTTGGCCCTAGGAAACCGACGGGTTTCCTAGCCCCCGAGCCCACGTACCAAGAAAATGGATAGCAACCTCCTTCCTTCAGAGTACAAATATGCCTGGAGTAAATCCCAAAAATTTCTCCTTTCCTCTCTGTTCTTCCATAAAAATTTCTTCACTCCCGTTCTTTCGTAAAAATTTCCTCCCCCTTCTTCTGTAAAAATTTCCCTTATACCTCCTTCCTTCCCCCACCTTCCTTCCTCCACCACCCTTTCTTCCACCGCCCCTTTTATTAATTTAAGTTATTCTTTTTCTTGGGCAGTGTTGTTAATTTCCATTTGACATGTGTTAGTTTCTTTAAACGGTGTGTGTTACACAACTTAACCACATGTCCTAGCATTTTTATCTATGTGGCTTGCTTAAGTTTATATTGAGCGGTAAGGTATTGGATAATAATAATTTTGTTAATTATTATTTATTAATAACTAAATAATAAATCTTTAATAATTAACCTCAATAATTATATATATATATATATATATATATATATATATTTTACATTAATTAAAAGCACTTACTAATAATCATTAGTTAATATGGGGCATTACGTACACCCACCCTTCAGGAAACTTCGTCCCGAAGTTATGGTCAAACATAGTGATACTAGGTACATTTATAGGTTTAAAGCAATTCACAATTACTTAGTTAACCTATCAAATATTTCATACTAGCGTGCATGTGTGAGGTGTGCATGCATGGCCAGTACATGCACAGGCTGCACATGTACTATAGAAAAAACCCCTAAATTCTAACTGATACAATAATATTTCACGCAACATGACCCATATACAGATATAATATGATTTCTTGTGACTTTTGGATTTATTTAACAATTATGTTCTTATTAGTTAGTCAGTTAAGATTGGTACCTACCATCACTACTTCCAGTATCATAATTGTCCAACATTCAACCATAATAACTAAGATGTCCACCCATCCTAACCTACGTCCGCATCCTCCCTATCCTTCCTCTGCTAGTATAGAAGTGGATGTCTGCTTCACCGACCTAACCACATAAGAACCTGAGAGCGATAGCGTCGGCTAAACAGTGGACCTAGCCTCTCCTAGCAGGCATCCGACGGTCGTCATCACAACAACATGGGGAGCGTGTCTTAGCACATCCCTCCCACGACCTCGGGTACCCGACCGTCATCATCACAACAACATGGGGAGCGTGTCTCAGCACTGCCCTCCCACGACCTCGAGTATCATAAAAACATAGGGTGGAACACATCCATCCCTCTCAACATCCTGGGTCTATATACCCTATCAAAACATACTTTGCTGCTATCCAGTTTATTGGTACGTGTCATCGTATCATCATTTGGCAATAAGGCTCTTCTTCAAGCTATGTATTGAGTCATACATGCATCACATACTCGGCTATCACATAGCCCCTGTACCTTGCAGGTTAGCACTATGCAAAACATGCATTCATAACATCATTAAATCAATAGTTGGTCCGTTATCATTCACATTATTTTCTTTCATCTTAAAAGCACAAAATAAATCATATCATGGATGGGTACCCATGTACCTTATCATATATATCACATCATATCAAGGATTACTATCAACTATGTGTTTTAGTTATGAAATAAATGAATCTGATGACGACTACTGCATGATAATCGCATAAGCATAATACATTCATATAAATGATAAGCATCATAACCTCGTAATCAAGCATCTACATAGGCATGTTAATTGTCATAACATCATGATCAAAGTGTAGTATAAGCAAGATGATATCATAATATCATAATTAGAGCATAATCCTGCTAACATCCTAACATCCATAAATAATCACATATAACCTGCCAAAACATAGTTCATGAAGTATAGTTGAGTCCAAAGATAATAAGTAAATACACTGTAATAAGTCTGAGTGATAATTATGCCGGAGTAAAAATATGGGTATTACATACACCCACCCTTCAGGAAACTTCGTCCTGAAGTCATGGTCAAAATAGTGAGGGAAAATTTCGACACATAGTCTCTATGTCCTCCTAGGTAGCAGATCCTGGGCTATACTTGTCCCACTGGACCTTGACTTGGTCCACGTGTCAACTACGGAGTTGTTGAACTCTATGATCCAGTATACGTAATGGTTCGGCCGTGAAGGTTCCCTCATCCGAGACCTGCAAGTCCTTCCAATGAATTTTGTGAGACTCATCGGCTATGTAATGTCGCAATAGTGAAACATGAAATACATTATGAGTCCTATACAAGTGGGGTGGCAGTGCAAGATGATAAGCTACCGGTCCGATTCTCTCCAGAATCTCGAATGGCCCTATAAAGCGAGGCGACAACTTGGTCCCCTTTCCAAACCGAATGGTGCTTTTATTCGGTCGGATGCGTATAAATACGTGATCCCCTACCTCATAACTTCTATCGGTTCGGTGTGCATTAGCATAACTCTTTTGCCTATCCTGTGCTTCTTTGAGCCACTTCCTGATCTGTACCACTTGCTCTTCCATCTCCTGAAGCAACTCAGGCCCGACTAAAACACGATCCTCCAACCTGTCCCAACTGAGTGGAGTCCTGCAAGGTCTCCCATATAATGCCTGGTATGGAGGCATAGCAATGGAGCTATGATGACTTTTCTTATAAGCAAACTCTACTAGAGGAAGATATTTCTCCCACTGTGTCTGTTGATCCATAACATACATCCTAAGCATGTCCTCCATCACCTGATTCACCCTTTCTGTCTGCCCATCTGTCTCAGGATGATAAGCTGAGCTCAAGTTCAGCTGGGTTCCTAATGCTGACTGCATGCTTGTCCAAAATCTGGAGGTAAACTTAGGGTCTCGATCAGAAATTATCTTCTTTGGAACTCCATGAAGGCGCACAATTTCATTTATGAATACCCTTGCTACATCTGTCACATCATAGGTGTCTCTCATTGGAATGAAGTGGGAACTTTTGGTCAGTTTGTCGACCACTGCGAGTATAACATTATGTCTCGAGGATGTGAGTGGCAATCCCACAACGAATTCCATGGAAATGACTTCCCATTTAGTCTCAGGAATATCATGAGGCTATAAGAGACCGGCTGGGTGTCGATGATCTGCCTTGAACTGACATTCTAGGCATTTTGAAACAAAATCCACTACGTCGCTCTTCATACAGGCCTAGAAGAAGAGTTTCTTCATGTCTGCATACATCTTCTTCACTCCAGGGTGCGCAGAATAATGTGCCCTATGGGACTCTCTAAGGATTGTTTCCCTGAGACCACCTTCTTTGGGGATATACATCCTCCCTTGGTACCGCAGCAACCCATCTGCCTCAATATGGTACCCATGATACTTCGACTCACACTTCTTCCCACTCTGAATATCTGAAGTTACCTTTATATACCAACCATCTCCCAATAGTTGCTCGAGCACTTTCTCCTTCAAATCCACTCTCAAGGGTATTAAGGAGAAAATCCTCGGCCTTCGACTTAGAGCGTCTGCCACCACATTCTCCTTTCCTTTGATATATGAGATACCAAAGTCATAATCACTCATGAACTCACTCCATCATCGCTGCCTAGCATTTAGATCCCTTTGTGTAAAAATATACTGCAAACTCTGATGATCTGTTTTAAGTGTGAAACTTCTGCCAACCAGGTAGTGTCTCCATAATTTTAGTGCCAGCATAACTGCTTCCAATTCTAGATCATGGGTGGCATATTGCTCCTCATGAGGCTTCAACTTACGAGATGCATAAGCTATTACCCCACCTTCCTGCATCAGAACTGCTCCTAACCCTTGCTTCAAGGCATCGGTACATACCATGAAGTCTTTATCCATGTCTGGTACCAGTAAGATTGGTGCACTCGTCAGCAATCTCTTTAATTCAGCAAACACGGCATCACATTCAGTGGTCCATTCATATCTGATTCCCTTTCACTGCAAGGTGGTGATGCATTTTGCGATCTTGGAGAATCCTTCCACAAATCTCCTTTAGTACCCTGCTAGTCCCATGAAGCTACGCACCTCATGCGCATTATTCAGGATTGGCCAATCCTCAATGGCCTTCACCTTTTCCGGGTCCACTGAGATCCCTTCTCCTGAGATGATATGCCCTAAGTAGTGAATCTCCTTTTGGAAGAAAGAACACTTCGACAATTTACCAAATAGTTTATGTTCCCTTAAGCAAGTTAATACCAACCGCAAGTGCTCCTCGTGATCCTTCTCATTTTTAGAATATATAAGAATGTCATCTAAGAATACCTGAACAAAGTTGTCCAAGTAATTCCTAAAGACACTATTCATGAGGCTCATGAATACTGCTGGAGCATTTGTCAAATCAAATGGTACCACTGCGAACTCATAATGCACAAATCGAGTTCGAAAAGCAGTCTTAGGAATGTCATTTTCTTTAATCCTAAGCTGGTGATACCCCGACCGTAAATCAATCTTAGAGAATACTGATGCGCCTTTCATCTGATCAAATAGGTCATCAATTCTTGGTATAGGATACCTGTTCTTCACTGTGGCTTTGTTCAAATCCCTATAATCAATGCACAGTCGCAAAGATCCATCCTTATTCTTAACAAAGATCACTGGCGCTCCCCATGGTGAGATGCTAGGTCTAATTAGTCCCAAGTCTAGCAAGTCTTTTAACTAGATCTACAACTCTCGGAGCTCAGGGGTGGTCATTCTATAAGGAGTATTTGAGATCGGCTCCGCACCCGGTTTCAGTTCGATCGTGAAATCAAGCTCTTGCTCTGGAGGTATTTGTGGAAGTTTTTCTGGAAAGACATCCTTGAACTCAGATAATACTGGGTAAGAGTTCAAGGAAGGTCCTTTACTATCGCTCACCGTCTGAACTACAAACAACTGACATCCTTGTCTTAAACACCTTTTAGCTTTCACCGCGGAGATGAAACGGAGGGATATCTTCCTTTTTCGCCCCTGGATTTGGATTGCTCGACCCTCATCATCAAGGCACACGACTTACTTTGCATAACAATCCATGAAATCTCTATGGTCTTCTAACCAATACAAGCCGATGATGAGGTCATAGGTGCCAAAATTAGTGACATAAGCATCCAACTTAGTGGTGCATACTCCTAAGTCCACTTGACACCCCCTTACCTTAAGACCTACTACCTGTTTAACCCCTGAAGCCATCTCGACCGATTCAAAATCATCGTGCTCGCAGGCTGCCAACCCACATTTATCTAATGCATATGGTGAAATAAAACTATCTGTTGCACCAGGATCAAATAAAATTTTAAGTTTGACATTGTTTACTTTACCAGATGATTCTACCACAGTGGACTGATGTTCTTCCTGGTGGTTGTGAACAGCTGCATGAATCCGATGAGTGTTATCAGAATTGCTCATGGATGCTTTTCGTTCCTGCTGCCTGCTGCTGGTTTGCCCTTTAGGACACTCCCGCTGAAAATTAGGACCTCCACATCCCCAACAAGATACATTAGGTGGTGCTTGCATGCTGCTGGGAGGAGTCCTTTAGGATGTGTTCCTTCCCCGAGATCCTCTATAGGAATTGCCCTGTGTTCGTCCTCGGTTCCCATGGTTTGTTGATGAAGCCTGTGATACTGAGTTAACTGAAGTGTTACCCCTTGGGGTGAACCTATTACCATAAGGAGGAGGTCTAGATGGCCCCCCTCTGAAATATGGTCGTGGGGCCTTCCCTGTAACATACTGATTGGATCCTATCAACTTGATTCCTCCCTTTGCATCTGACATATCCTCAGCATAGCGAGCATACTCAATGGCCATGGAAACTGAAGATGGCTTCCACATCCGTACTGCAGCTCTGATTTTGTAGTTGATTCCATACACAAATCACTCCACCTGCCGATCATCCGAGTCCAAGTAGGGAACATATTTTACTAGTTCCATGAATCTAGCTTCATACCCTTCCACCGTCATGCTTCCCTGTACCAAAGCATGAAAGGAACCCGCCTGTTGTTCCCTGTAATAAGCTGGAAGATACTTCATGTTGAACCTCTCCTCGAATAATTCCCATGAAACAGACAAAGGAGTAAGGTGCAATTGTTTCTCAAGGTCTGACCACCAATTTAGGGCATCGCCCTTTAGCTAGAAGATGGCCATTCTAGCCTTGGAACTCGAAGTATACTCATTTAGTGTGAAGCACCTCTTCATACCCTCGAGCCACACTTCAGTGTGCTTACCCGGTCGTCCTCCAGAGAACTCAAGAATTTTGATCTTCTGCAGCTCTCTAGAAATGTCCTGAAGCGGTTCTTGCCTTGGGACCTGCGCCCTCTCAGAGTTTTCTCGGCTCACCTGCGTGGTTTCTACCTATGCGATCCTATATGACTGCCTGTTTAGTGTGGCCATGATGGTTTCCAAGGATCTGAGTATCACCCCCATCTCAGGATTGGAAGTTGTCCCTTCCGGTGCCGGTGGTGGGATCTGTGGCGACGGTGAGGGTGCTTGATCTGGGGTCAGTGGTGGTGGCGAGGGTGGTCGACCTCGACCCCGCCCTCGACATCGACCTCGACCTCTGCGTGTTTGAACCATGATAATTCCTGGCATATTCAACAACATTATTCCATTATTATCTTAACCTAATAATTGCAAGATAAATGTTTAGTTATGCAATGCTTATATTTAGTTATAAAGACAAATTGTCAATATTGGCATGAAACTTGCATAGTCGTATTTATTAAACAATTCCGTCTTGAGGTTTAATCTATGCCTTAATGTCCAGCTCGTAATGCTAGTCTCAACAGTGTCTTATTTTTCTTATTTCACATCCATCTCACATCTTCGACTATCAGTCAAAGTTTCGGTAATGCCTTAAGTTTAATATTTGAATTTCCAATAACATAGACTAACTAACGTTACCTTATCCAAATTTTAATGTTATCTATATCGTTAGGTTTAGAATTAACATTCAACTTCAATCACTTAACATTTATATGCTATGGCTACACATTAATGTTACATTAAAGCAAAATAACATTAAATATTATATTTAATTAACCTTACCTTTATTTTAATCATAATACTTATCTTTGATCTATGCATTTAAAGAAATAATAATAATAAATAATAATAATAATAATAATAATGATAATAATATATCATATAACTTTCATTCGAATTTTAAATTCGTCAACTATGCCTTTGCAACAATATATATATATATATATAATTAATTTATAAATCCCTAAATCTACTTATATATATAATTCCTATAATGATGATTCGAGCCTAAATCTAATTCATAAAGTTCATTATGTGCGATCATATGACTGGTTCTAAAATAACATTCTAACTTATTATTTAAGATATATATATATGACAGGTCGATATGTTTTCTAACCTATAAAGATTAAGCATGTAAATTTTATTATGAAACGATGTTAAAGTTTATATTTCCACAATCACACCACAAAGTTTTCAAAAAAAATAAAAAATATTAAAAACAATGGGTTCAATACTTTGAAATCTCTTAGTTGAAACTAAGTTAATATTATGTGTATATATATAATATTAACATTTTATATATATAACTTTATATATATAATATTAACATTTAATATTATATATACAACTTTATTAATTCGAAATTATTTTAGTGAACTTTTTAGGTATAAATATAAATTTTTTCTTTCCTATTAATTTAATAATAATAAAAATAAAGTTGAGTCTATCTAAGTGGACAAAAATCAAAACCCGAAGGTAAGGGTCAATTGATTATGGTTTCTAAAGAATCCTGTAACAAGTTGATGATACCTAAACTATACATTTCACCTTTAAAATTTGAACACAGACATATTATGTTGATATATCCAAATCAATGGTCTAAACCCTAACTATATGAAAAGATATGAAAGAGAATCGACCTGCTGATTAATATTGTACATAATTAATAATCAATTAACACAAAACATAATCATGTTGTGATTAAGAAATTAATCAGATTTACTCCTTAGTGAATTACTACATGTTTTCAAAGTATTGGAAAGTGGGCTAAACGTAAAACCCTATCGACACGAGCACATGTACGAAGCCATCCCTGCATGAAGGCTAGGTGGACAATCGCATGATACTCCTACCGCATGAAACTTACATGCCAGTCCTCCGCCACCCACTCCATCTCTTGATCGCTTGCATTGATCGCTGTAACAGACCGATCATCGAATCGATCCGCGCCTCGGGAATAAAGCAGCAAGAAAGGTGCTTCGAGATTCACACGGAAATACGTTGTGGGATATCAAGGGTTTGATCGCAGATGAAAGCAGCAATATATTTTTATTTTTTATTTTTTTATTTTTTATCAAGGTGGATGGATGGTGACCATGTCGAACGAAACTGAGGCAGTGCTCGGCCTCAAGCCATTGTACAACAGCGTTTTAACCAGGTTATAGAGATTGGAAAACAACTGCGTGCTCTGATTGAATCCAAAGGTCCCTTGGGTGTCAATGTTCGGGACCTTCACTGCAAGATACGCGATAGTTATGAAGCTATCATTTTAGAGGACCACGATTTTGCAGAAAGTCATGATGTTGAACAAGCTTTTTGGAGGCTCCATTACAAACAAATTGAAGAGTTTCGAACCAGACTTCGCAAAAGTATGGCTGCGACCACAGCTACCTCTTCAAGGCCAACTATTCCCATGCCTGGAGCTAAAAATATCACAAGAAGTGAGCCTGTTCACAAGGTTTTGGCAAGTTTTAAGAGTTTCTTGTCTGAAGCAAAGGGATTTTACCGTGAGTTGATTTTGAAGCTCAGGGTAAAGCATGGGATTCCCCAGGACTTCTTCTCAAGAGGCAGGAATGGCGATAGCACGCCATTTGGAAAGGATAATTAATCAGGGCGTGCATATATGCCCTTTCTTGAGGAACATCCACCAGAAATCCAGCAGAAATCCACCAATTAAATAGGGTCAGTAGAAAAAGGGCTAGGACTGGGACGTCTCTAATGGCTGGCTGGTGAATTCTAATGAGTAAATCTTTATATGTTGTATTATTTTCTGGTTGTTTCAATTTGAGGCTTAGGGTTCCTATAATAATTTTACTACATTTGTCGCACAATTAACTGTGATTTCCTGTTTAAATTACCGTGGTAGAATCAGAGATTTAATTTATTTTTATATAATTTCAATCCAGTTTGTGGGGGGGGAAATTTGCCTTTCTGGTAACATTCCTAGGTGAGGAACTGTTGTACTTCATCATATATGTGATGGGTTCAATCATTCCTAACGTTTCCAACGCAATCTATTTGTGATCACAATAATAACTATATGTGAGTGCATTTATGTAAAATTAATGATTTAGAATGTCCTCAGCCTAAAGGCAAACTGTCCTCTCATGGTAATCCCTCAAAAGTCTGGGTTTCGTTTCGACTGTAATATGTTTTAAGCTTTAGAGTAAGTATCTGATTCAATGGAGCTGATCACCGCATATCTGCACATATTGAGTGCCATCTAATCCTATGGGTGCATCTTCACATGGAGTTATATTTTAAAGTTGGATGATTCTAGAAGGATTACTGCGAACTAGAACATTCTAGTCGGAGGCTTCAAGTAGGCCTACAAGGAAGAAAGGCTGGAGGCCTCAAAATGATTCATGTTTAGGTAAAATGCATTCCATATTTCAAACCTATGTATTAAATAGCAGTTAGCATTTGTCTGTTCCACCTTCAAGATTTTTTTGTTTAATTTCTTAAAAATTTATTGTTGCATATTGTTTGCAGAAACCCAAGAGGTTAAAGATTTCGGCGATTCTTCTTAACAAGAACCAACTCGATCCCCCCATAATAGTACCCATAATAGTACACGCAGTTTATAAGGACTGGAGCGCGCGATAACATAACTAGGATGGGGGATGAATGCAACGATTACCCAAAATGAGAGATGCGTAGCTCAAGCTCGCTAAACAAACTCGTGCGTGCGGGCAGCAGTTCTGAAATTGGCTCATATAAAATAGATTTTATCAAAAGGTAACATGCCTATAATAATTATTATTAGAGACTATATGCAGTAACTGTGAATGGCTTCGTGCTGTTTATTATCTGGATCTAGGTAAGTGAATGCTGTGAACAGCGGATGGCTTCTTTGTGTTAATGGCTTCCTGCAGTGAACAATTAGGTGCAGTGTCTGCTTGCCTTCGGGGTTCCATGACAGTGGTCGCTGATAGCCTCACAGGCTAGGACTGACTCTAGGGCACTAAACCTTGATATACACGTGATCCTTGACATATCAAAGTTTGTTTTAACACATTATACTGGTGGCATATCTACGTTTTAGGCCTTTTTATGGACCTGTATGCATACCTATTAGGTTTTTGTGTAGTTCGACCCGAACTCTCCAAGGGAATTATGTCCCTCAATACAATATGATAGAGTTTTTTTTTTTCGCACAAAACCATTTTCATGGTTATTGGATAGTAACAAATTACAGAAATTGCAGATTGTCTTAGACATCATTTATACTAGTTATTTATTTGGGTATATGCAAAATGAAAAGTTTTCATTTCGCTCTCTCTCTTGATAAGCTAATTAGCTCTATTAACTCTAGGTTTCGTTCTAGGTGTGGATAGGCCTGAAGGTCTCAGTGTTCGAGCTACAGGCTCTGATACCATTCTGTAGTGCTCTGTCTGCCGGGCAGAGCACTCAGTCAATCTTTCACAGTGAAGAAAATATCTATTTCAAAATCAGATTTTTTTCATTTAAATTTTGTGCAGTAAAAGATAGTTTACTAGTGAAATACCTCGAATTTGTTTCGCTCTTGAATCCTGCTTCTGCTCCTGCTCCAGCTCCTGCTCCTGCTCCTGAAGGAGCCTTATTGCCGGCTCTGATTTTCCACCCTGCCGACCAGCAGGTTTGCTGGCCCTAGGAAACCGACGGGTTTCCTAGCCCCCGAGCCCACGTACCAAGAAAATGGATAGCAACCTCCTTCCTTCAGAGTACAAATATGCCTGGAGTAAATCCCAAAAATTTCTCCTTTCCTCTCTGTTCTTCCATAAAAATTTCTTCACTCCCGTTCTTTCGTAAAAATTTCCTCCCCCTTCTTCCGTAAAAATTTCCCTTATTCCTCCTTCCTTCCCCCACCTTCCTTCCTCCACCGCCCTTTCTTCCACCGCCCCTTTTATTAATTTAAGTTATTCTTTTTCTTGGGCAGTGTTGTTAATTTCCGTTTGACATGTGTTAGTTTCTTTGAACGGTGTGTGTTACACAACTTAACCACATGTCCTAGCATTTTTATCTATGTGGCTTGCTTAAGTTTATATTGAGCGGTAAGGTATTGGATAATAATAATTTTGTTAATTATTATTTATTAATAACTAAATAATAAATCTTTAATAATTAACCTCAATAATTATATATATATATATATATATATATTTTTTGTTTACATTAATTAAAAGCACTTACTAATAATCATTAGTTAATATGGGGCATTACAGTCGCCTATTTGATAATATTTATCTTTTCTTTACTTATAAGTGTAACTCTTATAGAGTCCATGTGCTTCTTTAAGGTTTTGTTGGACCTTGGTTACCAATTGTTTCAGGAATTTTAGTAAATGGAGCCCTAACATGAGCGAGTCCACCAGCCTATCCCAATTAACCGATGTTCTACACTTTCAGCCATAGAGTACCTCAAAGTACTAAATTTCAACTATGTCTGTAATCTAGAGAATGAGGATCTACAAAAGTTCCTGGTAAAATTTGTATCTCGATCTGAGATGATTTCCATGGGTATCTCATACAATCTGGATATCTATTTTAGGAATATGTTGACAATGTGAACTTCCTTGTAGGTCGACTTCACTGGGATGAAGTGTGCAAATTTTGACAATTTTTCAACCGCTATAAACATAGAATCATTTTGATTCTTTCTCTTTGGTATACCCATCATAAAATCCATACTAATGACCTCCCACTTCCATTCTGGAATGGGTAATGGATACAACAATCCTGAAGGATGCTAGTGTTCAGCTTTGACTAGCTAACATTCGTGAAATTTTGCGATAAACAACGCTATGTCAGCCTTTAAATTAGGCTAGAAATAGTGTTTCTTGACTGCATATATCATCTTTTGATATCCTAGATTCCCAAAGTAGGGTTTTATATGAAATTCCATTAGGATGCTAGACCTGATGTCCCCTCCTTCTGAAACATACAATATCTATTTGGACCACAATAGTCTGGTATCATCTACCTTATACTCTTTTTATTGTTGGAACAACCAGTACTATTGGACCTTATTTAGCATTTCAACATAGAAACAGTCAACTTCATGCAAATCCAAATCAGTTTGACTAAAAGTCACCTCATATAACATATGAGCTCATCGACTTAAACAATACACAATTTTATTCTCCTTTACGTAATATGATCTAACTCAAAATGGTACTCTCTAAGGAAATCCAACCATCTAGAATTCCTATAATTTAGATCTGGTAGATCAAATAAATACTTCAAATTCATGTTGTTTATTTTTAGAATAAATTTATTCCCCATGAGATAGTGCCTCCACATCTTCAAGGTGTGGATAATTGTTTCTAATTCAAGATTGTGGGTGGGATAATTTTTTTTTGTTCCTTTAACTTCCGTGATACATAACATATTCCACAATCATTCCGAAAGAGTACTCCTCCAAAAACTTCCTTTCTTGCATCCATGAAATCAATGAAATTCCCAATCAGAATCCACAATTTGTAGTATCGATGTAGTCATCAAAAGCTGTTGAAGCTTCTGAAATATTTCCTTGCACTTGGTCATCCATAAGAACTTGTTTTCCTTCTTTTTCAAAGAAGTCATGGGACAAGCAATATTTAAAAAGTTCTCAATGAAATTTCGGTAGTAATCAACTAATCCCAAAAATGACCTAATGTCTGTGACACTAGTAGGGGTAAACCAATCCTCTGTCGGCTTAATATTTTCTGAGTCAATGACTATCCCCTTCTCGGAGTTGATGTGACCTGGGTATTTTATATGTGGTTTGTAAAAATCACATTTACTAAACTTAGCGTAAATATGGTGTTCCTGTAATACCTGTATTACTATGCGGATATGCTCCTCGTGTTCCTCCTTACTCTTAGAGTAAACGAGGATGTCGTCTATAAAGATCAATATAAATTTATCCAGGTATTTATTGAAGATATTTTTCATCATACACATAAAATTTGCGGGTGCATTGGTCAAACCAAATGGCATTACTACAAACTCATAATGGTTGTATCATGTATGAAAGGAATTTTTATGAATACCCTCATCGTGGATCTGTAACTGATGGTATCCATACCATAGGTAAATCTTTGAAAATATCTTGGCTCTTCCTACTTGATTGAAAAAGTTATCAATACTAGGGAGTGGGTAATTGTTATTGATGGTCATCTTGTTAAGTTGGAGGTAATCAATCCACATCTGCATCATATATTCCTTCTTCTTTATGAAAAGTATCGGTGCTACCCAAGGGAGCACACTAGGTCAAATATAACCCTTCTCAATCAACTCTTACAACTGCAACTTGAGCTCCACCAACTCTTGTGCGCTCATGCAGTATGGCGATTTTGAAGCCGAAACTAACCCTGGCATCAATTCTATGGAAAAATATAAGTCTCATTTTGGTGGTAATCCTTGTATTTCCTCGGGAAATACATCCATAAAGTCTATGAAAAATGTAAAGTCCTCGATGTGGTTCTCTCTTTCAGCTTCTACATCCTGGATGTTCACTACAAACAATTTTCAGTCCTTCCTAATGTACTTCTTTTCTTGTAGGGCATATATTTTCCTTACAGAAACCTTCTTAGGTATTCCTCGAATCTTTACTTGATTCCCTTGGCTATCTGTTCACAAGATTGACTTTTTTAGACAATCGAGCGTGACATGGTGTTGTTCGAACCAAACCATGTCGATAGGTACATCGTATGATCCTAAGGGTAAAATGTTCAAATTGATCCTAGCAGGGAAACCATTCAGGTTTACTTCACAATATCTAACTATTTCAAAAACCTTTTGTTTCGGACCCGTGGCTAATTTCACAAGCTAGGGTTTCTCATGTTTAACTTTGTCTAGTTTACACAAATCAACAATTTTAAGTGATACATACATTCGGAAAGAATCGGGGTTAATTAATATTGAAATAGAAGTGTTTGAAACCTTACCTTCTATTTTAACCATAGTAGCCTGATGCTCATCCTGTCATCCATCCAAGGCTACATAAATCCGCGGTCTTCAAGCTATGTCCTCTACCATTGGTTCTTCTTGTAAGTTATGTAAGTCTCCATTAGTTTTGTTCTTAAAGTATTGGGCATAATAGGTCCCTTGGCATTTCCATCATTTGATTTGCAATAGGGAAACATTGTCTCCTCCATTTGTTGCTAGTCTGTTAGCATCTGGGGCTGTTACATTTGTCTTTGTACCCATCTTGTTGAAGTTATTATTGGATGGAAAACTATTGTTTTGTTTTCTTTAATGTGGTTGGTTGAAACCCGGTTTGCACTTGTCAAAGAGGGTCCTAGACCTATCTCAATTTATGTTGATGTTTTCCTTCCACAAATGTCCATGTTCATAGAAAATCCTAGCTTTGTGTAGGGTGGTGTCCAGAGTTTTAGGCATGTCAAATTCATTTCTCTATCGAAAATCAGGAGAAAGACATCCTAAAAACTATTGTATTTTCACTTTCTCATCCTTTATATAAGGTATGTAGTGTAACAGATCCAAAAATCTATTAATGAAAGCATCCATGGTCATTGAACCCATATTTAACTCATAAAATTCTTTCACCTTCCTGTCAAAGAATCTTTGAGACATGTATTTCTCCTAAAAAATTATGTGGAATTTACTCCATCAAGTTTCTTTTACCTCATCTTTATTGGTATGCTTTCAGCCTCTCAACCATCTAGCTTATTTTCCATTTAAATTATATATGGATATATAGGGTTTCATCTCACCAGAGTAGTTGTGTACTCAGAAGTATTTTCTCATATGTAGAATACATTATTCATCTTTCTCCACGGTGTTCATATCTCGTTCATAGGTTGGGGCTCTTATCATTCTGAACTCTCCTTGAAGGTTGTCATCATTCTTATGTTTCTTTTTGCAAGGAGAAAGATAATTATTACTAGAAAGACTATGATAATCTCTTTCTAGAGGTTTAGGTGTGTGTTCTTCTTTTGGGATGTTGTCCCATTTATGATAAAACTATTTTTTGAACTTGTTGGTTGAATGAGTAGGAATTCCATGCAGGATACCTTTGTCATGTACCCATACCCCATCATTTTTAGGAATTAAAATTTTCATCAAGAACCTTCACTATTCATCGAAACACAGGGCATGGTCGTGAACCACATCTCGACAATTCCAACACTGTCACACTCCCTCCCGTATTCCATAGATGATTTCAATAATATGCAAGGAAATATCTCAGAGGAGATTAGACGATGGATAAAAAAACATGATGAAATCAACGATCATAAATGATCGCGCAGACCAGATATAAATCAACTAATTAGAAATCGCCCGCAAAAATCAACGGTGCAGAAAGCCCAAGATACGGGGTCAAAAATTACACAAAATATTGATCTCACTTCCCGCAACCTATATCCCACATCCCACATTGGAAACAGATCAATGACAGAGAATCATCCCATGAATATCGACGACGCAAAAACTTCGACATGCAGGATTGGAATTATGGAGATCGCAACACTGCGATCCCACATCCCGCATCCCGCAGGTTGCAGAGGGAAAATATGCGGAACCCAAAATATACACAACAACGTTCTGCATCCCACATCCCGCAAGTTGCAAAAGGGAAGCCTACGGAACCAAAATCTATGAAACGACGTTTCACATCGTGCAAGATCCTTAATCCCGCAAACTACGCAAATGAGGATTTCTAACAAAAAACTCAACTTTTCAGCTGAATTATTGGATCAGTCTGATCATCCAGGGCATTACTAAACTAGCCAATCTACCCTGCAACTTAGTAAAATGCATTGAAGGAAAAAAATACATAGATGCCTATAATTGCAATTATTCAGGAAACTAGGCATAACTCAACATAGCAACATGTTCATCACATTCCATCAATTAAATAAAATACAAGCATTACAGTTACATATAATTATGTGGACAAGAACACTTATCTTGAATAAATCTTGTCCCGCAACCAGCTATGTCACTACAACATTCCACCCAACGATAGGCCAATGTGCTCCTTAATCTCTCAGTGACACTGCCACCCCCGAGCTGGGCATGATTTCCTATAAGGATAAGGGAATACTAGAAGACTCATACAAAGCGAAGGATGCAATTAAACTTATCCAAGCCAACATAGTTGGGTTTCACAGGATATAAGGGAAAAAATCCCTTATATGGGTTTCACAGGCCACTCATCCAAGCCATCTCAGTGTTGGGTTTCACAGACTGTTGACAATCAATCCAAATTCTACCTTAAGGACCAGTGAAGCCAATAGATACCTATCCAAGATAGCATTAGCATTTGGGTTTATCTGACTGTCCAGCCAAAGGTTACTTACCAGGTCAGGTGCAATAGACACAGCCAAGCCAATAGATGGGTTTAACAGGCTACCAGCCAAGCCATCTTTTCAGTTGGGTTTATTAGGATTCTAAGGAAATGGGTAGGAAGAAATGCTAATATAGTGAGCACATCGATAGAGCTAAGGACACCCTCACAAGATCTATCTGTCTTGGATCCCCCTCTTCCTACACACCCAACACAAGGAAGTGTCCCCTTCTCTGCTCCAAGTCCCCGGGGATACACCTTCCCTTCCAGTGCTCTTCAGGATGTGCTTGGCAGGTTCACTAGCCACTCTTATCTTACTATGAGGTTCCACATCAGGTTTATCAAGTGCATTCTATGTCTCTTCCATTCCTAATTAGTCTCGCACATAGTCAGACCCGAACCAAGTTTCACAGCACAAAAACCATAGGGAGACTCTACATCACAGGCTTACTCTGAACATGAGTACCAAGGTCTCATACACTCTATAATCGAGGATAATGTTGTAACACAGCGAATACCACAATGTCCAAGGAAATCATACTCGCAGAATGCGAGGGATACATAGATAGGAGAAAGGATTTGTTATTCTTGCCTCTTCGACACAACGACTGGGGAGTGTAGACAATGAATGAATGGTTGAATGCGATGAATGATCCAATGAATGCCCTTACAGCTCTCAAAACATGAGAATAGGAACCAGGCATGAATGTGTGGGTCAAATTGATATATGGTTCTGGTGTTTTCTTGTCCCTGTGAGAAAAACACAACACTCCATAACTAGGTACTCTTCCCCATTCAAAATTTCTCATACTCTTCCCCTTCCAAGCAATAACTACCTCAATCACTTCTTCATAGAATAAATGATTAGGAATAAAATACAAGAAAGAGGGTAGTTGACAGTTCTGATGGGTTCTATCCATGACACATCACTTTTCCCCAAATAGGCTCAAGGTTAACATTCCCACCCCTTTATCCTTAGGAAAATCATGCCCCCATCTCATTATTCATTGCATTGACATAGTTGGCCATGGGTTTTCATTATATTGCATATTTACATGATGTTTACAAGCGTGCTTGACTTAACATAGAAACCATAGGCATGAACCATGATCGCCTATACACCAAACATCAATCAATGACAGGGCCTTGGCCTTGAGGTCCTTGTCATGATTCATATAATATTTACATCATATAAATTAATGTAATGGGGTCAAAACTAGGGTGTTACATACCCCTCCCCCTTCAAAAGCACTGTCCTCAGTGCTTACAAAATTTGAACAAAATGCTACACTGGCTTCACCTCAGTGTTCCACAAAATTGAACAAAAATGGATGTGCCAATCGCATGGCATACTCCATATCCCATGTAGCCTCTTCAGGACTATAGTGCTCCCATTTCACCTTTACGTATCCTATGGCTTGATTCTAGAGCATGGTGACCTTCCTGTCCAGGATGCACATTGGCTTGATTTGGAACTCTCCCTTGGGTTCCACCTGAATCACATCCCAATTTATCACATGGTTAGGGTCATGTATATATTTCTTAAGCAAAGAAACATGAAAAACATTATGAGCTCTAGTGATAGCAGGAAATGCAAGTCTATATGCAACTGGCCCTATTCTTTCAAGCACTTCAAATGACCCACAATATCTAGGGGTCCTCTCTCACCCTGCTAACATAGTATTTTCCACTCTATATTGCCACCTTAGTAGGGATGTAACTTAATGTATCTCCTAGATTAATTAATATAGAGAGATTTGGGTTAGAGATAGCACCTTCAATTTCAATGATTGCAGATTGATGATCTACCTGTCGATCTTTGAGAACTACATTGATTCGATGGAAACTACGGCTAATATCTCCCATAGTGGAAGATTCTTACAGGTTGTATACAACCTTGTTGGATTCATGGAGGAATGGGTAGCTGCTTTGTACACAGGGACCTTCCCATTCCCAACATTTCATAGGTTCTTTAGAGGTTCTAGCAGCCCCTTTTGGTCCAAGATGCACAGGATTATTATCCATACGATGAGTCTGTACATCCTTGCTGTACGAATTTCCTTGAGGATTATTTGGCATGTTCCTAAAGAGTAGTGGTTGGAAGCCCTTCTTCTGTTGATTGAACTTCTCTTGCTTCTTTTCCTTCCAGGTCTTGGAGAGACCATTCCTCTATTTATACTGCTCAAACCATAGTCTTTATTTTCTGCACACTTCATCCAGGGTATTGGAGTTATCAAATTCAATTTGATCCTTGTAGGAATGTGGCAAGCATCTTACAAATGACTGTATATTTACCTTTTCATCTTTAATGTATGGAAAAAACCATAATAGATCTCTAAATTTATTGATGAGATCCTCCATGGTCATCTGACCAAGTTTCAATTCATAAAACTCCTTGTATTTATTTCATAATAGTTTTGTGATAAGTATTGTTTCTTGAATAGTTTCTTGAACTCTGACCACTCCAGGTTCTTTTCCTTTAGTCCATGGGATATCTTGAGCTCTTGCCACCAAATTTTGTCCTTTCCTTTCAGGTTGTAAATTTCCATCCTTACTGTCGTGTTGCTGGAGTAGCTGTATATCTGGAAATATTTTTTGATATCCAACAACCAAGCTTCCGCTTCTTCTTTAGTCTGGGATTCCCCATAGAAGCTGGTGGGTTTGATTTTCTTGAATTCTCCTTCCAGGTATTCTACCTTTATTTTGACCATTGTTTGATCTCAATTCCCATACTTTCGAGTTTCTTGGGAGAAGCTATCCTTTCTTTCAGAATTGTCCCCTACTTATGGATTCCTCCCTGCTTCTAATGGTTTTTTTCTCTATTATTCCTCTCCTGAAATATTTGCAAAGTATCTCATTCAGCTCTTGCTTTTTTCTTGAGCCCTTTTTAGCTTTTCATTTCCTTCCTTGAAGCTCTACAATTCCACTATCAAGTTCTTCATGGTTTCAAGTGCTTGGATAGCTTCAAAACATTCTAGTTCTGGATGCATTGGGGTAGGTACTTTCGTACCTTCTTCAGGTAGGTCCTCACAATAATTTTTTGAGGCCTCATTGTATATTATCACAGAGATATGCCCGTGATAAACAAAACATGCCAGACACACCCATTAACATGAGAACAAAAATCTAATCATAATGTCACAAAACTAGGTGTTCTCGAAAGGAAACAAGGTTGAACATGTGGCTTTGATAGCATATGCAACATACCCATATAACCTACCAAAATGTATATAAAAAAATTAGTTCATACGTATTAATCGTTCACATAGATTAGATGAAACCATCCAAATCCATTCATTCTAAAGCTAAAACAATCAAAAACCTTAGAACTAATAGATTAAATCCAGTTCTATGACTAAATAAACATTTCGCACCGAATCTTACTTTCCTTCCTCTGCTTCCCACATCCTGCCCCTCGGCCTTATGCCTTCTACTACGGGCTGCAAAAATCAGAAGTTTAACATATGGTGGAATTCATTCAACAGTACTTCTGCCCTTCGCTACGGACTAAGGAACGCAAGAAAAACTAAATGTTCTTAAGGCTTTCAAAAATATCTTCCGTCTTCTGCCTTCCACTGTACAGATTGCAGACTGCAGAAACTAACAATATTATGTATTTTACTCTTCCTTCCACTTTCTTATTTCCATTGTGTGGATCATGTATCATGGAAGTCTTAGCACTTTTAATACATTAACTCTTTCTTTTTGCTTTCTTCTTTCCATAGTGTGGATAGCAGATTGTAGAAGTCTTAACATTATTAAGACTCTAACTATACCCTTCTCCTTCTGATTTTTGTTGTACCGATTGCGGATCACAGAAGTATTAACACTTTTAAGACTTAACTGTAGTTTCCATTGTGTGTATTGTAAAATGTGAAAGTTTTAACATTATTGAGGCTTCAATCTCTTCTTCTATTTTGTTATTTCCACTATGTGGATCATGGAACGCAAAAGTCTTAAACCTTCTAGTAATTTAAATTTACTTTCCTCCTTCTACTTCCCACTATGTGGATCGTGGAACGTGGAATTACTAATGTCTTTTAATATTTTACTTAATTATTCTGCTTTCCCCTTTCCACTATATGGATCATGGATCGTGGAAGTCCTAACATTATTTAAGTATTTAATTTTAAATTTCCACTTTCTGCTTTACACTGTGCAAATTGCAGATCGCAGAATTCTTAACGTTTTCGGAATCTTAACTTTAGATTTCCACCTTCCTCCTTCTGTTATGTGGATCACGGATCACAAAAGTATTAATACTTTAATACTTTTAAATTTTACCTTCCTCTTTGCGCTTTTTGTTGTGCGGATCGTGGATCAAGGAAGTATGAATCTTCTTAACACTTTGGTTTTTAACTTTCTGCTTTCTGCTTTCCAATGTGTGGATCAAGGATCACCTAAGTCTTACAATTATTTAGGAATTTAAATTTAAGATTCTACTTTCTGCCTTCTATTGTGTGGATTGTGGATCAGGGAAGTCTTACTCTAAGTTAACACTTTTTAACTTTGAACTTCCACTTTCTTCTTTCTATTATGTGGATCATGGAAATATCAACATATTAAAGTTTTAACTTTTTCTCTCGTGTCCTGTCTTCCACTATGTAGAATGAAGAACGCGAAAAAGATTAGTAATATTATGTCTACACTTTTCCTTCCACTTTTCTCCTTCCGCTGGGTGGATCAAGGAATGCCGAAATATTAACCTTTTTAAGGTTTTAACTCGTCTTTTCTCTTTTTTCTTTTCACTGTGTGGATTACGGAATGCAAAAATCTTAACATACTTTGATATTTAGCTTTACTTTCTACTTTTCTCTTCCTGTTGTGTGGATCATATAATGTGGAAATCTTAACCTTTCCATAGTTAGCTTTTCTTTGAACCTAGAGTGTTGGTTGGGTGTTTTCTTAGGACACCCTAGAATACTTTTCCATGGGAAAGGGAAAAATAAGGAAATACATCAACATAAATAAAAAAAATTACTCTAAATAGGAAACATAGCCATCTGAACAAGCATTAGGTCATCAGTAAAGTTTTCATAAATAGATTTAGGGTTTTTCCTTATTATTCTCATCAAACTAGGACTTACACTCCCACCCATAAAGGTATACCCTAATCCTATTTATCAACTAAATTATACATCACAAGGGTAACTTCATGCCAGACCCAAAAATCATCCAATAATGTGACCAATTACCAGAAACAAGGCATTAATAAATCCACCAGAAAGAGTATATTAGTTCATAAGAACCCTTCTCGTTTCACTGCGACTAGAGTCGTTAATTTACTAATTCAGTAACATTGAAACACATAATCATAAATGCATTGTTTAATGGAATTAAACACATCCACATTCCTACGGTAGATTTTTCTCTGACAACGTCGTTAAGAACACAGGAAATACACCCCAATAACATGCCATCATCCAGTAGTTAGGTGCAGAAGAAAATATTCCATAGCCATTACAGTAATACAAAAAACATGCATTCACGGTAATGAATCTAAAATACTATTTCATTCCTTCATACGCATTTTAGCATAAATCGACCTATACCAAGCATACCCTCATGTCAATCAGTTATATAAGGAAATACTCAGAAATAGAACCTCTAATAAAATTGAACCACAATGAAATCGATGCAGCCACCTTCCACCTGATCATAGATTAGACCCAGATATCTCTATCTTTAATCACCCCTATTGTAGTTGATTTTACAACACCAGGTATATCACACATTTATGGAATTCCCCGTCCCTCTGCTTCCTACCTTCATTCACCATTTTCCTTATGCTCTTGTTCGAAGGAAGTTGAATCCCCAGTCGGCCATTCCTAAGTTATATTGATTTTGTATGTCGGTCATTCCTAGTACTGTTACTAGTTTGTGCACATCTTGTTCGTTAAGTTCTTCCACATTATATATCATTGATGAGTACCTCATGGTTGTTAATGGAGGATTCCTTAGTGCCCTCCTTTCAACCAATTCCATTCCATCGACATCGAATCATTTATTCTGGAATATGATTCAAGAGTCATTTGAGTTCCTTGAGGGTTGCAATCATCGGTGGTAGGTTCTCTCGCCATCAATAGTTTTGGGAATCAACCAATTTCCCTTAATTGATGGATTCTTCCAAATGTTTGACTTCAACACATCTATTCACACTTGTTAGATTGCACTCGGTACCTTCATTCCAATTTTCATTATCAGTGGGTTATCTCGCATTTGTTAACGGTATACCTCAATGACCGGAAATCATACGATGGACTACTATGATTGAACTCAACAATTCTATTCACAAAGTAGGACATGTACTCATAGTGGTTTGTGTAGAAAACCTTCCATCTTGGTGGCATTCCATATATGCTACCTCCTTGATCGTGCCAGTATTCATGAGATTTCAGCTCTTGTGATGATGATTCCAGTATTTCCAGTGTATATCAGATATCTTCATCCATTATGGAGATATTGATTAATTGTATATTGTACGTGGTGATTACCACACATGACACTTTGTATATCATTCCTATTCATGGAAATTGTACTCTTATGTATCTGGGACTGCTACATGTATTTACAGTCACATACAAAGATTGATTATTGTATTGTATTGAGGAGTGGCTGTTTATTCCACCTAGGTCTTCATTACTCCACTTCTGGGATGGATTTTATAATGTATTTCGGCCATCATGTTACCCTTTTTACCTAAAACATTAGGGGAAAGCTGTTATAACTGATTTTACCACACCAGGTAGATCACACATTTATGGTCTTCCCTGTCCCTCTCCAGACTCCTTGGACACCATGGACTTATATTATGCTTTGATGTTCCAAGATCATCCCCAAAAATTTCCTTTTGATACGTATATACTACTTTTAAATCAATACCCATGTGTATACGTAGCTTTGACATCAAACCCGCATACATCTAAATGTGTGCAAAATGACAAATCTTTTTGGAGTTTTCCTCATTTGAGTCTAAATGACTTGACTCTTGGCCTTACAAATTCCTTGAGAACACTTGGATTCGACCCTCCATTACCTCTTTGGAGCTCTATATAAGGAACCCCTTGGATACATTGAAGAGGAGAAATTGAAGAGTAAGGAGACTATTGTTTATTGTTGCCTCAGCTTTTCTTATACATGAGTCTGCATCCCTTAGTCCCTTGGAGATCATAGTGTTCTTCCCAATATTTCTTTTGTTTTGTGAGCTTTCTATCGAGAGATGGAAGATTGAAGTTGTGGAGGCCCAGGTGGAGGACTCGGTTTCTTTGGTTCACAGAACTGCCGACAAAGTTTGTCAATATTATATCTATGATTTATTAATATAAAAAAAATTTCATGTCCAATTTATGTGCATTTTGAATATGAATATTGAATCCATGGATGTATTTGATTTCTTATATATGATTGACTATATATGCTAGACTAGTACGAACACATCTATATATATCATGCTTGCTTTGTTTGTTGTTGTTGAGATCAAAGTATAATTGCAATTGCATTGGAAAAGCTCAATGGGGACCTACACCGTCTGGAACAAGGTACGGTCTTCTGTCCCTTAATGTTAGATAGTTCCTTAGGATTTAAGTAGATCCCCATTGATCTTTTCCAATGAAATTTCAATTATACTTTCTCTCAACAACAGCAAAAAAAGAAAGCATGATATATATAGATGTGTTAGCACTACTCTAGTGTTAGTTTTTCAACATTAAGCTAGCTTTATTAGGATCTTTAACTGAGAGAATAAAAAGCATAACAATCAAACATAAGAGACAATGAACAAAATGTTTTTCCTCAGGGAAACCATAAAGGATAAAACCCCGCAACTTCCTCGGAGATAGAATCAACACAAAAATAGAAAACCCCAGAATATTAAGTGATATCCCGACAGTAGTAATATTCTTCTTGTCTAGCCCCAGTGTCTTCTCCTTCCTCAAATATGTGCTATACTTGAGTGTGTATGAGTTGTGTGATAAATAGAGACTCCAGTTCTCTATTTATACTAATCCCGGCATGACTAAAACCCTACTAGGGCCAACCTCTACTAGGAGAGTCTAATAACCCTAGTGCCCCAGAACTGTAGGGACTTTAACCCTTAGACAATCGAAGGGTTACCCACTATTACTTGACATGACTTGTTTACATAATAGATCCTCCAGATCGAAACATCGGGGCATGACAACATGACTCAATTACATAGTATATAAATATAGGAATAAAGATCAGGTTACAAGACATAAGATACATAGATGAATAGATTCTAAAGTTACAAATACATCAACACTCCCTCTTAACTAGGAATATATTCTTTCGACACAATTTTCAGCACTGGTCTTCTTCTCTACATCAACTAGATCATCTCGTTATCTTCAAGTCTTCTTAGTATTCAAGTCTTCTTTGTCTTTGAGTCTTCAAGTCATCTTCTTCTTCAAGTCTTCTTTGTCTTCGAGTCTTCAAGTCATCTTCCTCTTCTTTATCATGGGATATGCATCATCATGACTACTGGCTCATCACTGTTGGATCATCACTTGATCTAGATCATCATCAAGTCTGGATCATCTCATATGGATCACTTGATCTCGATCATCAATTCTGGATCATCATCACAACTGGATCGTCACTTGATCTGGATCGTCATCAAGTCTAAACCATCTCATCCGGATCACTTGATCTGGATCATCATCATATGCTATCTCATAATGGTGCTAACCACTTATACTATGAAACGAGAACTCGACACAGTTCTCGTTTTTCTCTCTCCTAATTTTAGTAGCTAATTTTACCTCCATTTAAAAAAGGGTTGATACCGATATCACACATTTTCATTTTAAGGCATTTTTTTGGGCCTTTGAATCATCTTCGTCGTAAAATATTATTAATTTCTAATTTCAAGTGTGTTTTTTAGACATTTAACAAAATAACATACATTTAGAAGCAATTTATATTGAAAATCATATACATTTTGCAATTTTTCCTTTAAAATAAGACTTTTTTATTGATAAAATTCTAAGAAATTCTAGAAAAAAAATACATTTACAACCATTTTCAATATATTTTCATAGAATTTTTGTATAAAAATGATACTATTTCATACTATATTCCAAAATGTTACGATTCACATAAATTCACGAAAAACTATACCATATATTTGCAAATAACATATTAAAAACAATATAATAGAGATTTTATTTCTAAAATAAAGTCTGAAAGTCAAAACAGTACTAATATATCTTATGAAAAAGTTGTCAAATTAAACATTTTCTTCAAGACACTCAACTAATTAACAATATCATGCAGGCCAAATTCTTCATCGAAATTGGAATTTTTTGGAGCTTGGCTTTCCTCGGGGACATCAATGTCCTCTTCCATTGGGTCTTCTATGTCTGCAAGATGCCCAAAGTGCTCCTTTCCCAACATCCCTCCTAATGGGGGTTGAGGCTCTTTTGACATATTCACCACGAGTGTTTCACTAAACTCCCCTTTCTTCAAACCAACTTCTTGTAATTCATCTGGAAGAACTTGAATAGCATTAATTCTTTGCTTGGTGTAATTGCATTGTAGTGGATCATTATCAATGGATATGCAATTTCTTCCTTTTTGTAAGGAGCATGTTATTGTTGTACTTAATCACCAAAAACAAAAAAAATAGTTAATACAAATAACATAAAGAACCATACTTTAAAAAAAATTAATGAATAATAAAAAACAATAAAACTTGAAATATGTTTCCATATGTAATATCTCAAATTTGACCTGAACTCGAGAACAAATCTAAGACCCAATCTCCTTCACTTGAAAATGTAACTATGAGATAATTAATCAAATCTTGTGGCTTTTGATAGATGTTTACAACCACTCCTTTCAAATCCCTTTCTTCATATGTCAATTTTTTAACCACAGCATTATAAGTCAACATCTCACTATATTTTCCTTCACTCTTTTTATTGATTAAAAGAGATTCATAAGTCTCATGTTTTGTCCAAGTTGCAAGATGTATGTTTTCAATATCATTCAGAAATGGATCACTGCTGGAGCTATGAATATTAGGCTTTTGCCTGCAGTCAAAATAAAAAAAGAATTGAATTAACTTATCAATAAATATAATTTATTTATAAATTCAATAAGTTGATAATAATAGTGCAAATATATTACCAATAAAGTTGTTTCCTTGTTTTTGATTTACCCTTGAAGGATGTCAACAACCCCCCTAATTGTGTGTCAGAATGGAAAACAATGAATCTCCATAGTGGTGATGTTGTGACATCTACAAATCCTGAAACCACTTTACTGAATGATTGGTAAGTATAAGGCTCACAATCATAAGTAGTATTTCGTATATTGAATCCATGAGGGATATCTGCAATAACTAGACTGTACTCCTTTTAGGAACAATTTTTGCAATGTCCGTAGAGTCACCTAAAATGACTTTATATTGCACAGTGTCAAGACCATTCCAAATATAATGATCAAGTGTATCATCAAGTTCAACGTTTTCAAGACATTGTCTCCTTTTTCATTCTATTTTGGCTCTTTGGATATGAATTTTGAAGGACTTTGGTACTCCATCTGTTCCCCTCTTTGGCATCTTCAAATGAATTTTTTTTCTATAAGTAATAAAAAATACATTAAATGATTTACAAAATAAATAATTCAGGATGTATCATAGATCAACATACCTTCTTGAATGCAACAAAAAACTGTTTTAAGGTTTCTATTGAGCTTGATTCTGGATAGTTGCATTTGACATCATACCAACTATTCTCATTCAACATTATAACCATCTCCTCTTGTATTTTCATGTAAATATTGTGACTAGATGATGAAACAATAAATAATGTTTACAATCATATATAATAATACAACATAATACTTAGATCATAACAAACATGTTAAGCTCAATAAACATACTTTGTACCATAAAAAAACATCAACTTACTTATCAAATTCACTACACATTTCCTCCATTGATAAATCACCTGACTTTACCTATGACAATATTGTAGCTATTAGTATTTCATCCTTCACACCTTGCATTGTTCTCTAAGGTGTAATAGTCATGTCTTCTAGCAAGTTCTTGATGTCAAGACCCGACTTACCACCGGTCCATGGAACAACTTTACTTTTTTTCACTTTTTCATTTTTTATGCTAATATTCTCCCACATGCTAAACATGTCCTCAACCAAATCCCATGTTTTCCCTAATCTGAATGCCAATTAGAAATATCCATCTACAGCTCTGAATGCATCACTACCTTTGGCATTTTTCTGTTTCACAATATCCACTTTAATAGGGATACCTAATTCCAGACAACATTGTTTCCGAAAAATTGCATCAACCTTAAATTTATCTCCACCACATATTTGCAAAAATTCATTGTGGATGAATCTCACCCTTTGAACAAATGTCATAGTCATCCTATATTCGCTATCTGTGTTATCATCCCCTGCTAACAACTTTGCTTCTACATCTGTTAAACCAGCATAAACAATGCATTTCACTGTTTCAAAAATAGGGTTATTGGGATATTCTTGCATCAACTCTCATCTTGCCTTTGCAGAATGATTCCCTCCAAGAACATAATATTTGTAATGAAAACTTCTTGTTTGATCAAATTCATCTCTAGTAGGAACATCTTTCGGGTCAACAAGCACTAGGTAGTCAACCACATGTGCATAGGGATTATGCCTCATTAATGCTTTCAAGTTGTGAATATGCAAATGATGTGGTTTTCTAATTCTAAATTGATATTGCCCTTCTATGGGTCTAAAAAGTTGATTCACATTCAACTCAAATGTATGCCCATTGTTAACCAATTTATCCCTCTGCAATCGAGCTCGAATGGAATTTTGTGTTGACTTGACAATTCCATCCTCTAGATCAGCACCTGGAGTAATGATTTCCCTATTACCCCCAGAATCTTCACTCTCATATTCATGAATAACATTGGAATTAGAAGCAGAAGATCTCCTCCTTTTCTATCTTGAAGGGATTCCATCTAAATCAACAATACCTTCATAAGGAATTGAAGCACCCTCAACCATATTTCTTATACGAGATTGATTCTTACTCTTACGAACAGTAGTAGCCAGCTCACTGGCAACAATTTCAACGTGTTCACTTGGGCGAGATAAAGATTTAAATGTAACATTTCTAGATACCCGATTTGATTGTCGGATGCTCTTTCCTCTTTGTTCTTGTACTTCTTCAGTTTGAACATTTGAAACTTTGTTATTCTTCCTTGGTCCTTTTCCCTTTTGAAGTGCAGCATGAACGACATCCATAGGATTTTCCTCTGTATAATATATTCCATTCAACATGTTTGAAATCGACCTAGCAAAATCCTGCAAAAAAAAAAATGGTATTAAATCTATTACATTGTGATGTCCAAGTTATAAGAAAAACAATTTAAAAATAATCTCAATATTGAAACTTACTCTCCTGCTTTCAATATCATGTACAACCCCTTCACAGAAGGGTGTGAAAGTTTCCTGAACATTATATTTTGAAACCTTCAAACAATATCAAATTTTGGCAAAGGTCTTCGCTTGTTTCACTTGTGCATACACAATTTCTGTACCCGGCATCACACATATATCTCTCAACAATCCCAATGATTGGTAATATGATTGAATAAATTGAAATGCGGCACAATATAAGTGAATACTATCCGCTTTTCCTTGATATTTTTCCTTCAAATGCCAAAAATAATTTGTCCTGTCTTCTTCGGCCGCATATTTCCATTCTCTAGCATTCTTGATTTTTGATTCCTCAAAGGTCAAAACTTCATCTTGAGGCTCAACATTCTCAGATACCTCAACAATTATTTTCGACGCAATCATCACTGCTCTTGATCCAGAAATGTTCACAGATATCTTTCGTGATGCCATTGTCTGTATATCCAAAATGTACAAATTTAAAATACAATCAACAAACATTCATAAACAAAAAAAATCAACATCAATAGTCATTATAAACTATATTGGAAATTTGTTGAAAAATATTAACACCCCCTCCCCCCAACTTAACCCCCTTACACTAACATTACATTAAAATTAAAAACATAAAACCATCTCAAGCCCCCACAAACATTGCATTTAAATAACAATGAGTGCAGTGAAGTGAATGAGTGCAGTGAAGTGAAAGTGAATAAGTGCAGTGAAGTGAAAATCCTCAAACACCCACACTCTAGAAGATCTAACAATATTCTTACAAGTTTTGAAAATTCAGTGAAGATTCATGGACAAAAACAAGTAAAAACCAGCCGAAAATAAGGAGAAATTAGTCCCCTAGTTACACAACTCACTTTAAAAGTGTGTTCCTAAGTGCACAAAAAATCAAAGTGGTTGTTAAATGACAATTTATTATTCATCGGGTCTAGACTCACTTTAAAAGTGTGTTCCTAAGTGCACAAAAAATCAAAGTGGTTGTTAAATGTTAATTTATTATTCATCGGGTTAAGTGCACACAAGTCAAAGTTGTTATTAAATGAAAAATTATTATTCCTCTCTATTTGATTCGATTGGATCTTTCGAATCACACGGAGTTACTAGACTTAAATGTCTGGGGCCTACTTTTGGAAAAGTAAAAAAAACTATTATATCACATTGAATTATTATATGGTCCGCATTCACTCTTAGTCGTTGGAGCTTTCTAGTCACGATCCATTATCTTACGTAAAGACCAAATTAATGACTCGTAGTTCGTCAGGATCCTTCCACCAATCACATTGGTGCATTTTAAAAGTCAATGGGTACATTCTTTTGGGATGTTGTTGTTAAATTGGTTGGAAATTGTTCCAATTCTGACAATAGAGAAGGATCCTACTTGTCTAATTGGTACCATTAGAACTGTGCTTTCCATTGCAACACAAAATAAATGGATTTTTTATCAACTAGATGTGAAATAAGCCTTTCTTAATGGTCTACTTGAAGAAGAAGTCTATGTAGACTAGCCACATGGATATACTTTCAAAGTTGAGGAACAAAAAGTGTTTAAGCTAAAAAAAGGCCGTGTATGGTATAAAATAAGATCCATGAGCTTGGTACAATAGGATTGACTCTTATCTCATCAACAATGGGTTCAATCTAAGCAGCAATGAGCCCACTCTGTATGTAAAAAAAATCAAGGAAAAATGTTGATTGTATGTTTATTTGTTGATGACATGATTTACAATGGAAATTTGATGCTTGAAGAATTCAGGTCACTTATAAAAAAATAATTTGAGATGACTGATCTAGGCTTGATGAAGTGATTCCTTGCTCTCGAAGTTACATGGTGAACAAGGCATGTTCATATTTCAACATAAGTATGTTACATATATTTTGTAGAGATTCAGAATAGATAAATGTAAACCAGTGGAAACCACCATTGCTGTAGGCACCAAGTTAGCAAAGAATGATGATGGACTTATAGGAAATTCTACACTCTACAAAAGAATGGTAGGAGTTTTAATGTATTTGATTGCAACTAGAACTAATTTGATGTATGTTGTCAGTCTCATTTCCATATTTATAAATTCTACCAAAGACTCTCATTGGAAAGTTGGAAAAATAATTCTGAGATATCTTGCAAGAACAATTGGATATCGCCTTTGGTATACTCATTCACCATATAGTACTCTCATAGGGTACACTGTCATAGATTTTTGTGGGGAGTATTGCTAATAGAAAAAGCACATATATTTATGCTTTCGATTTGGGTACAAATATGATATCTTTGGCATCTACAAAACAATGGCATTTTCAGCATGTCATCTACGAAAGCAGAGTATGTAGTAGTTGTCACAACAGATTTCCATGTAGTTTGGATAAAAAGAATTTTAGAAGATATGAAAAGAAAAGAAAAAAGGATCCAACTCCTATCTTTTGTGAAAATATTTATGCAATAACATAGTCCAAGCATAATGTCTTTCATAGAAAGATAAAACATATTGACACTCATTATCATTTCATTCATGAGTTAGTCAATAATGGAGATATTACTTTACTATTTTGTAGCTACAACGAGATATTGGATGACATGTTTACCAAATCATTGGGAACATTTCCTTTCAAGTTTCAAAGAGAAAACTTAGGAATTGATAGTGTTGAGAATATTGTCCCATTTGAGACTAAGGGGTTGTTTTAATAATTGTAATCTCGCTGGTCAATAATGTATTAATTAGTTGGTTAGTTGAGTAGTTTATTTGGTCACCTTATCTAATTAGTGACCCATAGTATTTTCTTATCTATGGTAATGTCCCATGGTATCACTAGAAATGAAATCCTATATATGATGTTGTTTAATAATGAGAAGGAAATGAATATGCCCATTGGTGTTCCATCCTTTCTCTTTTTTTCTCTTGTCTTAAACTTTAACATGTATCACCATTTTCACATTTGTTTTCAGTGAGGAATTCTAATGTTCGTTTTTTATGAAGGAATAAAGTAAAGTTATGTTTTCCAAAGATAAATCCTCGAATATTATATTGTAATAAATTTTTAAACCATTTAACAGATTTTTTTTGTTTCCTTTTTTAGATGACGGTTTCCAGTCTAAAGGGTAACCTCGCATTCAATGGTTACTTGTCAACTTGTACAAACGTATTCAAAATCAATGGTCAAGTTCTAGATGGCATTCATTAGCTCTTCGACAATATTTTTATGTCACTTTTAGCTCTTTAAGTGCACATGGAAATGGAATAGGTGCACCCTTGTTCCATCTTCTATGGTTGTTGAGTGATCAAAACATCCATGTGCACTTGCGTGTAGTGGAAGAAACATAGTATACCTGTGAGTATTGGGGAAACTTATATCCTTTTAGAAAGTTGATGAGTCAACTTTAATCTTCTTAGTCATCATCATAACCTTTTTCACCTAATTTCTTTGCTTTCTTGATGTACTTTTTATGTGTTATAAACACATTCTCGGGACTCTCTCCAATAACATTAATGTTCTCTATTAGTTTTTTTGGGCATAATTTCCTCAAAAATTTCACAGCCAATGCTTTAACTACGTGGTTTTTTGACAAGTTCATATGCCCTGCCACCCTCCTCCCGATTCCACCTCCTCCGCCGTCAAAACAAGGGGAGCGTCGCTCCATGGGAA